>JAUEPT010000061.1:0-314189 GCA_030435635.1 Armillaria borealis | reverse complement strand
CGTTCCTTTTCGCGTTAGGCTAGGAACGTGGGACATAGAACGCGAAGAATTCAAGAAGCAGATCAAGGTGCATCATTCGTTGTTCGAGGGTACTATCCTTAGACTAATATACTAATCACCTACAGCCGAGATTTCAATGATGAAGGATAGCATAAAACTGCCTCGTCTCGCCAGTCCACTATTCATCCAAACTTGAAGCGACGAAGTCCGTCTTCTAACGACTTTGACCGTCTCCTCGACGCCTTTGGTAGTGGTCCTATTGGGCAGCAGCTGACGGCGCCCAATGACCATACCAGACATCCGTGTTCAGGCCAAAGTAAGTCGTCCTGACATCATCCAAATGCTTACTGCATTCCTGTAGAATAGACCTGCACGAAGACTTGGACAGCGGCCACATTTGAGCTGCCGGGCCTCAAGAAAGAAGACGTTGCACGATGGGCGTCTCACGATCTCTGGTGAGGTCAAGACTTCCACTGCACAAGGAGGAAGGCTATGCTGTTAGGAGCGCAAGTACAGCATGTTTCGAGGATGTTGAGGGAGTCAAAGTAAGTTTTCTTTCTTCGAGGGTGGGTCCGTTGACTAAGATATCTTTCAGGGCAAGTCAAAGTCTCCTTTGAAAATGGTGTGTTGACATGACGGCGGCACCTGTTCAGGAAATCGTAATCTTTTTCGGCGCCGTCTCAGGCCTTTCTTGAATAGAAAGTTGATTTGAAAGTTAGGTACATCGAACATTGTATCAGTAGTATGAATGGGAAATTGTATCAATGACTTTGAGTGTGTGTTGATATCGTAGAATGGCACCGTGATGATGACGATGATGATCATGATGCGAGGTCGAGAATGGGAATTTCGGTCCGACGAGGCTTCAAGCTTCAACCATTACTACTGTGTTGCTCCTCTTCATCCTTATCCCAACTTCTTGGCCCAGGTGCTGCCGAAGCTGAGGATCGCATTTTCCAGCGTATGGTGGGACTATGTGTACGTGTCGAAGCCATGCAGTGGCGGTAGAACGTAAGTATGACCAATAGCCAATCTTGGCAGACTTATTGAAAACTTTCTCCACAAACATAAAGGCAACTCGTGTACTGGATGGAAATGCCATCCATGGGTAACTCGGCCGTGCTGGAGCCGCTCAGGACTCTGCTCGCACCCTGATCGCGTTGGGAAACTCCGACTTTAGTCTGGGCGGAAGCACATGAACGGACTTAAAACCTTCCCTCCTTTCGTCCATGGAGGCATTGTGGTGTGTGGCGAACTTGTTCATTTATTTCTCACCATTACCCTTACTGCAGGCAAAGAGCATGTGACGGGTCGTTTCGATGACCATTTCAGCCAGCAGACTCATTCATTATATTAACAGGACACAGCTCGCTGCCTTATCGTTGGCCCCATTACTCCAGATGCTAGGAAGCGCTTCACGACAAGGACATTCCTGACGAGTTGTCCCTGCTTTCTTTTATATCTCGCAGCGCGTCTCGGATAAAGCGGCGAACTATTTCAACTCGAATTGCTTTTCTTCCTATAGCGCTCTATACCACGTATAAATGCGCCACGTCGCTCGATCTGGCCCCTGGAGAAGAGAACGTGAGAGACAGGTACTTTAACGATGTTCTAGTCGTACGTCTATGCTGCACCATTCATGAAACCTAACGCTAACTTCCTATAGCTATCCATGGCCTTGTGCTCCTCACGTATCGTTACTTGGACCTTCACACCAACACCACCCTGTCGACTGGACCTACCTTCGCCTTCGTCGCCTCTCCAACTCTGCCTGAGTCTTCGAGGATACGGCTGGAACTGGGGCCTACCGAAAAGCCGTGCACCCCGAGAATGGCGTCCAACGAGCTCCGTCACGCGTTTCATCATCGCCACCGTCCTGTCAGCTCTGTTCCACACTATCTTGTACGATGTCGTGCTCATACACATCGAATACATCGCCCCAGGAACGTGGCAGTCTCCCTGGGGCGCGCCCATCCTCCCGCCCTCCGGCTACCCGAACCTCAAGACCACATACATCTCGTTCCTCTCGTTCTTCCTCATATACACCTCCGTCCAGATCATCTACGATGCCTCCACCCTCGTCGGTGTCACTATCTTCCGGCAGACACCCGGCGAGTGGCCCCCTCTGTACGACAGCGTCCTCCTCTCAACGTCACTAGCCCAGTTTTGGGGGCATAGATACCACCAACTCTTCCGGCAGACATTTACTGGGTCGCTTGCCCTTTTACCGCTGCCCGAGTATGTGCAACTATTTGGAGCCTTCTTGATGTCGGGTGTATTCCACTGCTGTGGGGTGTGGGGGTATGATAACGGGGCGCACTGGTGGCCGATGGGAGGGTTCTTCGTAGCCAATGCGCTGGGTATATGGCTGGAGAGGGTGTGGTGGTATCTCTTTGGGAAGAAAGTCGGTGGGGTGGCTGGAAAGGTATGGACAGTCCTGTGGTTGGCTGGTTGGGGGAATTGGTTATTCGATGAGTACTCGACGAAGGGCATGATATATCAAAGGATCTTGTTACATTTTTTATAACATACTTGCCATACTCTAAAGGCCATTCCCTGTTCGCGCGAACGTGAAAACATGAAAACTGCGTTGAGCTAGGCTAAGGGCCAAATACGTTACATAAAGATATATGATGCGGCTTCTAGGTATAATGGCAGTGCGTTTAACTCAGTGTTGAGTGGTACTAAGAGATAGCAGGTTCGATTCCTGCGGTGGTCCGTAGCTAATGGGTGTGTCATATACTTTTTGAAACCCAGGTAAGAGTCTTGAATCTTGAATCTTGTGCTTACCGTTCTCGACTCTCTGGCATGGATGTGATCTTACAAGTATTGAGCATGAGATGTCTGCCTGAAGTTTTGCACATATTTACACATTTGTTTCTAAGCTTCGCTTTCAAGTATAGATTACCCATACAGCTGCAATCAGTAACTTTTGGGGAGCGCAACTGGTATGTACATTGTCCCTGACCCAGTTGTTCTTCGTAAGCCATGTTCGCATCCTGATTCTAGCGACGATTGTGAAGCGAGGCCTAGGTTCAGATGAGTAAACCCAACTTCAAGTTGTTCAAGGCATTCAAGAAAGAAAGGTAGAGTTACAAACAGCAATGAAACAACAACCTGTATGCTTCTTACACCACAGTTTCGTAAGGCTTGAAGCGATCCAGGTGCTTTCCCCATCTCCCGTCATTCCAAGTAGCGATATCCTTCCACTCTTCGCTCTCCCTTCCGATCGTGCTTCTAATCAACCAAAAGAACGCACTAATCACCGTATCCGCGAAACGAGGTTCATGACCCATAACGAAATCACCCTCGCTTCCCTCGAACCACTTGTCCATCTTCCCCAGGTTCTCCTTCGTCCTCGCCCACATCTTCTCCCGTTCCTCGCCCTCCGGGGCTTTCAACCTCGCACCAAACTTTGCTCTCAAAGGCGCTGCGGTCCCGTCGTTCAGCTTCGTAGCAAAGTCGGCGTAGAAAAGCGGTAGCCGGAGATGCTCGAAGGCTGCTTCGACTGTGTCGGTGAAGGCGAGCTGGAGGGCCAGCGTCCCGGGGGGGATGAGCACGGGACCGGAGGAGGGGTAGGTTTTGTCGAGGTAGGCAGCTATGGCAGGTGAGTCAGAGACTACGGCTCCTGTGGTGTGGTCCTGGATGATGGGGATCGTGTATTTGGGGGATACTCCGTCTGGCCACAGGGAGGTGGGGGCAGCACCGATCTTCTTCGCGAGGGCTTCGACGTCAGGGATCTCGACGTAGACTGTCTGGTACGGCAGGTTTTTGAGGTTCAGGCAGTACCTGGGAAGGCCACAGTTATAGCATGCACCTGCGATGGAATACAGGCCTACCTCGTCCGCCAGGTAATCATAGTTCCCGGAGAATCAGCTACCTTGGAGGGGAGATCGTACAGAGTAATCATGCTTCAGTGCTGGCGCTGAGGCCATAGATTTGTCCACGTTATATAGAACACGAGTCAGGCGGGTACTGTTGGGAGACCATCGACGGTCATTACCATTTCACCGGCGCCACGAAGGAATGGCGGTGGGGTCCACGCCGCTCAGACCGGATCAGCCCAGAGAAACTCCAAGAGAATAGGCAAAGTTAAATCGACCAAGTCACCAGACGAAATCCTCAGATATGGAGACTTTGAGCATAGTAGCTGCGGCATTTGCCGAACTTCCTCTTTCTCTACCACCACCATCAATATTCATCCAAAACAGTCTGATTAGCGTGACGCGAAAGTATACCGCACACGCACACTGCAGGGTATGAAGGCATAACAGTACGCCTTTTCCTTTTTGGTATGAACCCCGTTTGTAGCTGTCATATGGGCACAATGCCGTGAATCCTGTCTCCCGAAACTCATACGGTTCTTCAATCGCTTCGTACGCCCAGTATGCACTCAAGTCGACGCACAGGCATCTCAGGATGATACAATGACCCGTGTTATGGCATGAAACCGTTGACGAGATGGAGCAGTGATATATAAGTATATCTCGGGCGGGGGCGGTTGTAGTCAGACTCAGTCTTCTTTTCTCGTTATTCTTCAACCGTTGACTTCTACTCGACTAAGGAACCAGTGCAAACGAATGAACGAGTATCTTATTGCGCGCTATATCTTGCAAAGGAAGAAAGGTACTATCGTTGAATCATCGTACGTATGAATCACCTATATCCGCGTTGAGGCATGCGTATGACTTAGTCCCGTATAGATTACGTTGGGACCTTTATTACGGTTCTGCTCTTCTCGACACGTCTCCGCCCGGATCTCCACCACGAAGCAGGAGCAGCTATGGAGAAAGCTCCTTGCGTTACTCGTGCGAGCTCATACAATCTTGCTCATATTGTCTCCAGCGGCCCGCGAGGCTGCAGTCAAAGCATATCCTCTTGTCAACGCTAGGAAACACTTTCCGACTCCGTAACGCCCAAAGCCATCAGCCTGTTTCCGTCCGAAATTTGGTAATCCCGTACCGCGAACTCCACTTCGGAAGATGAACAAGATACTTGGAAGCTGTACGTCTTTATTTGACCTAGTCTGCTGGGCTTTGAGCTAAAATTTGCCATAGACAGATCCTTTTAATCTGATTGTGGTCAATCCACGCAAAGGCCTGTGGTACCGTCCCCACAACGGCTCGATATCGTTCATCTACCGAGGCCAATACCAAATTCTATACAAGTCCATACCAATGTCCGTACGTTTGTCTCCCATCGGTCTCAACAAGGCGTATCTAATAGTTATAAACAGGACAAAGATTGAATGTCAGCGCTCTTTTACGTGTCGTCTTCCCTCCGCAGCATCAAATAGTCCCATCGACTACTTCGGTTACAGGAGAAGATACTTCGAATAAGGAGCGAGGCCGAAAGAGTTTCTGCGACGAGCGCTATTCCCGTTGGAGGTATTGTCAATTCACAGAGGAACGTATTTGAACTCCGGATTCCCATCGTTTGCGACTTCAGCAAAGAAGTAAGAAGTACAAGAGAGTCAAAGGGATGCACTAGCTAGGAAGCAGCAATGAAGAAATATTGGACTCACTGCAGCTTAACCACATCGTCGCACGCGTTCCTTCACTCGTGATGGCAACCCATTAAAGCTAGGATAGACGCTACACGCTCGCCAAGGTCCCGAACGGGCTGTTACCCTCTTCGTCCGATGCTGCGTCCTAGTTTCCCCTCGAAACGACCATGGTGGTGGTCTCGACTTACGGGATGACTGTGGTCTAAATTTCCGTTCTGTTCGCCCCTTGTTGGCGCATTTCGAGCTGATGATGTCCCGCCTACGGAAGGCTGTACTATGTCAACTGCAACAAATAAGCACGACAAAGCTGAGCGGGTGTTGGGCGATCGAGCATGCTGAGCTACAAACCTAAACCACTGGAGACGATATGTGGGAAGGACGAGTCAAAGGGCTGGTGCTATCAACGATGCTCGAAGATACGATCTGATCAATTATGCATTCGAAGCCAGCAGACTATTTGTAATGCCAGGACGACCTTGTCCCTTCTCCACGGCGATTCTTGCTGCGGAAATAACGTTAGAAATTCGGCCCCACATTCAGTCGAAAGTCAGTGCATCTTCATTTGCCAATTCGATAGGCGCGCTCGAGTGCCTCATGGAACGAACGAAGATTTATCAAGAGAGATCCTGATACGCTTGAAGAGTCCCTTTCTTCAGTGCGACACTAGCGATTGCCAGCCTTCCGAAGACGCATTAGCCTGGGACAGTGGTCGAGACGTATATTTGGAAGGATGAAACTATCGATCTCTCATATAGGGCCATCCTTTTTGTGCACGAAGTAACGGTAGACCTGCCTTTTATGATAGCGTATCCTTCCTGGTAAGACCAACAAATTCTTTCGTAGCCAATTTGATATTTTGAACAATACGGTGGTGTGCAATACCCCTTCATTTTCGGCGGTCCGATGGTTGATTGGCCAGATTGTAAATTTACTACTCGTGATGCGTGACCATGCCGCGATGCCTTGAGTTTGGTCATGCATTCATTCCACCACGAACGGAACTGAGACTCGCGCCATAATCGTGTTCTGAGCATGTGATCCGGCGTTCAACAAACGTGACGGTGTTCTCGTTCAGCATCAGTCACCACCATGTTCAAGTCCAAACGGCTATGGGAAAATCCGGGAAAGCCAACTGTTCGTCCTATCATCAATCCCGTCCTTGACCAGTTCTAGGTTGATCCAAGACTCTTTCTTGAACAATCAGGTTATAGATTACCGCCCAAGTTCGATCCCGACTGGGTACCGGCGAACGCAACTGAGCAGCGACAAGCCAGAGCACGATTACCAGTAGGACTCTTTAACATCGGTATCTTACCGTGCTCATTCTGTTTTAGCGACATTTTCTTGTATCTGCAGTGCGACTGAGCGATAATATGCCTGTCATCCTGAAGAGAATTCTGCCCGAAGTGAGGGCAAAGAAACACCACCACAGTTCGTTGCTGCACTCCACACACAACGCCAACACACCCGTATATAGAAAACTGAAAACTGACTGGAGGGACACACCAGCCCCGCCACCGCGTCTTAGTAGGTAGTGTACTTGTTGCGGTTAATTAAATGCAGATTCCACTATACCACCACCATCGATTTTCGCGGTTTGCTCTCTGGGCCTAAATTCTTGCCTCGTCAAATTTGAATAGCCTCTCCGTGTGCTGCAAGACGTTGCATATAGCCCTGAGAGTGCTTACTTTGATGGATGGCTCGCAGATTGCCTGAATGACGCCCGATTCGAAACTCTGGTGGCTATTTCCTCGCCAGGAACTCGGGCTTGGAAGTTGGAAGTGCTTGTGGCCTTGGTCTGATGCCTCTACCTTTGGTAGACGAGCCTGATACAGCGATGCTGCACTCGTGCCCTCATCTTTTGATCTTGGGTCAACGCTCCGCTGCCATTCAGTGGTTGTGCCTATGTGCGCACCAGTCACGCCGTGATAGTCATTTCTGACATTCTTCTGGTCGCAATTGCCCTCGAGCTCTGCGCTGAGGTATATATTATTAGCATTGCTCTACCGTCTCTGCTGCGCAGTGCGCAGATTGCACTGTCTACAGGCGCACTTGTTGGATGTCCATTATTTTTAAGGTTCTGTCCTCCCGCCGGCTGTATCCGGGTGCCTCTCGCCTGCTTTTTTATTTCATTTCACACTGTCTGTGCTAGGGCTGTGACGCTGTACCCTGCGGGGACATGTCCGTATCAGTGAGGCCAGATATGTGTTCGGTCCCGTAGCATAGTGTATTATGACGGTATATAGTAGTACACATGTAGTACGGACTCTGATTCGTTTCCTTCTCAGGGACATTTGATCAGAATAAAAACCACCACCCCCCCAAAAAAAAAAAGAATCCTGAAGAGAATTGAAGTGGGATCACCGGAATTCGAAATATCAGTCTTATTCTCGTCACCACTTCTTTCGCTTGATCCACGAAACCACTGTATTCCTGTGATTGAGGTCCTGACAGGTGGAAGCCACGCGATCCTCGTGCTCCCGATGTTACGACTCTTCTGGGATCCTCCATTTGATATGGTGGGAGAAGTGGTTGAATGTTTCAGACAGATATTTGAGGTGTGTGTGTAGTATGTTTCTTCTTTTTTCGTAGGAATTGACGCGGTGGCAGGGCGTTCAGTTTATGCACCAACATTTCGTGGCTCACCGGTAAGTCGACGCGTCGTTCTGAGAGTACTTAATTATCTGATTCTGGCCCATATGGAGAGATTGCTCGCTCATGAATGCCATGATGGACCCTCAAAAGATGTATCCGAAAGGTTTCATCCCCGAACGGCCTTACATGAAAGCTGATCGCAGTGGTCTTGTTTCCTCAAGTCGCACGCGTACTGCGTGTTGGCCTCGATACTACCTCATTGACTTTGGACATGCCCGTCGGTACGATCCAGCAGATGGTATCCCCCACGAGCGGATTATCCTAGGAGGAGACAGAACGGCACCTGAACATTGTAAACCTGATGCGTCGTTTGCGTGTAATCCGTTTCCTACCGACATATATTACCTTGGCAATATGCTTAGAGAGTATTTCCTCGATGTAGGTGTTACATGAACTCGCACTAGCCTGATACCGATTATCGCCCTTAGACTAAAGAGCACTGCAATCCCACCAGAATAGGTCTGGACTTTTTACGGCCGCTTGTATCAGATATGGTAAAGGAGAATCCTTCCGAGCGGCCCACCATAGATGATGTAGTGATACGATTCGACACGTTGGTGAAATCACTTTCGTCATGGCGGCTGCAAGCTGTGACTCAACTGGGAGATCAACCACTATCATTTCCTTTCAAATATGTCGCTCGGCGCTTAAAGTTCACTCTCATGTTTAGGCCACCCTTACCCAAGATTGCTACGTCCCCTACTCGGGTCTTAACTGTCACACGGGACTTCTATACTGCGAATCGACAGCAAGTGGCTGTGGCTTCCACTCTCACTGTCGATGACACTTGAGTAGCTTGCTATGCGGTCATTACGCATAATACAATCTACTATCACGGTGTGCAAACGACTTGTTTGGGTTGGCCAAGATCTCGATGCGTTTTCGTTTATCGATCTGATTTGCTGCCCATCCGAGAGCTGCGAGTAGGACAATCTACGGACGCTCAAATTCAGCATTCTTCCCTCCCAACCCGACAACCCAACCGTGTACACAAAAGTCTTCTCTAGGGTACGCTTCAGACACGAAGGAGCAATGTGTCCGGGTGTTTATACTCTTGAAATAAACGTGATGTTTTCTTCTCGTTTGTTTCTCCGTGCTCCCGTCCTCGACGGCTCTCGTGGGGAAAATCAAAAGAGTCCATAGGACGCGCTATCCAGGCGACTGTCGGACTGGTAGCACTTCAATCATGCCCTCGCATACGCTCCTCTGCTCATGATCCCGAAGAGGCGCATGAAGCATGGGTAGACGCTATACGTTCGCTCAGGATCTCACCCTCGTTCTCTAATGGAGATCAGTGCTTTGCGTCTGATACTGCCCCTCGATTTTCATCTCGAAACTATCTTATTGGCGGTCACCGATTATGGGAGACAAATACTGTAGTCTCCTGCTGCCCTCAGCGCCCCGTTTATACTACCATCGCCATGCAGATCCATTATTCTGGGAATCCTATATCGGACTTGACTGCTCGGTGACGTCCGCTTTGTTTATCCTGAATAAGGATCTGTATAGCAATTCAAATTTGAGCCAGATGGATGCTCTTCCCGATCCTTCTTCAGTCGAGACAACCATATTGTGACGTCCGCGGGAGATCCATCTAATGTGTTTGTTCACGGTCCAAATCCTGAGTGTCGACTTCGTTTGAACGAGCTAGACTGTGGGGAATACAAGGAGGCTCGCAACGCCCGCATTGGCTAGCTGGTATCACCGTGCTTCTCATTCCTTTTCCCGTTTGCTTATAAACGTGGATATAGGGAGCGGGGACAATCATTGCGTTCAAACGGCAAAAACTTTCCTTTTCAGGACCCCCATCGCCCCAAATGCAGGTGTACGGCTGCCACAAGAATCGAACCTAGTATCTCTTAGTACGGCTCAACACTGAGTTACATAAACGTACTACCATTACACCCAGAAGCCACTTTAGATTTATTTACGTAGTGTATTTGACCCTTAGCATAGCTCAACCCAGTGTCCACGCTTTCAAGTTCACATGAGGGGGAGTAACCTTTAAAGTATAATATGTTATTCAAAATGTAACAAGATCCTTTGATATATCATTCCCTTCGTCGAGTACTCATCGAATAACCAATTCCCCCAACCAGCCAACCACAGGACTGTCCATACCTTCCCCACCACCCCACCGACTTTCTTCCCAAAGAAATACAACCATACCGTCTCCAGCCATATACCCAGCGCATTGGCTACGAAGAATCCTCCCATGGGCCACCAGTGCGCCCCATTACCATACCCCCATACCCCAAAGCAGTGGAACACACCCGACATCAAGAAGGCTCCAAATAGCTGCACATACTCGGGCAGCGGTAAGAGGGCGAGCGGCCCAGTAAACGTCTGCCGGAAGAGCTGGTGGTATCTATGACCCCAAAACTCGGCTAGGGACGTCGAGAGGAGGATGCTGTCGTACAGAGGGGGCCACTCGCTGGGTGGCTGCTGGAAGACGGCGACACCGACGAGGGTGGAGAGGTCGTAGATGATCTGGACGGAGGCGTATATGAGAAAGAAGGAGAGGAACGAGATGTATGTGGTCTTGAGGTTCGGGTAGCCGGAGGGCGGGAGGATGGGCGCGCCCCAGGGAGACTGCCACGTTCCTGGGGCGATGTATTCGATGTGTATGAGCATGACATCGTACAAGATGGTGTGGAACAGAGCTGACAGGACGATGGCGATGATGAAACGCGTGACGGAGCTCGTTGGACGCCATTCTCGGGGTGCACGGCTTTTCGGTAGGCCCCAGTTCCAGCCGTATCCTCGAAGACTCAGGCAGAGTTGGAGAGGTGAGGAAGGCGAGGGTAGGTCCATTGACAGGGTGATGTTGGTGTGAAGGTCCAGGTAACGATACGTGAGGAGCATAAGGCCATGGATAGCTATAGGAAGTGAGCGCTAGATTTCAAGGATGGCGCAGCGTAGACGTACGACTAGAACATCGTTGAAGTACCTGTCTCTCACGTTCTCTTCTCCAGGGACTAGATCGAGCGATGTGGCGCATCTATACGTGGTATAGAGCGCTATAGGAAGAAAGGTAATTCGAGTTGAAATCGCTCGGCCGCTTATCGCGAGACGCGCTGCGAGATAGTAGGAAAGAAAAGCCGGGAGCAACGTCGTCAGGAATGTCCTTGTCGTGAGCGCTGACCTAGCGTCTGGAGGTACTGGGGCCAACGATAAGGAAGCGAGCTGGGTCCTGTTCATATGATGAGTCTGGCTGGATGTCCACCGGAAGCGACCCTCACCATATTCTTTGCCTGGAATAAAGGTGAAGTGAAGGAAATAATGAACAAGGTCGCCACACACCACAATGCCTCCATGGAAGAAAGGAGGAAAGGGTTTTAGTCCGGTCATTGTCGTCCATACTAGTCGGAGTTGTCCGCACGCGATCAAGGGTGGTGAACAAGTCCTGAGCGCTCCGGCGACGTCGGGTTACCCATGGATGTTATTCCAGCCAGTACGTCGAGTTTGCCTTTATGTTCGTGGAGAAAGTTTTCAAGTCTGCCTAAATTGGCTATTTGTCATACTTACGTTCTACCGCCAATGGCCACGGCTTCGACATGTATATACAACAGTCCCACTATACGCTGGAAAATGCGATCCTCAGCTTCGGCAGCACCTTGGCTAGGACGTTCAGACAAGGATGAAGAGGAGCAACATAGTGGTAGTGGTCGAAGCCTTGTCGGACCGAAATTCCCATTCTCGACCTCGCATTATGATCATCATGATCATCATGGTCCTCATCACGGTGTCATTCTACGATGTTAGCGTTCAGCTTCAGCACTTCAGCGCTCTCTTAAGCACACTCATTGACAGGGAAAAAATATAATTTCCAATTCATACTACTGATACAATGTTCGATGTACCTAACTTTTTTCGTTCAAGAAAGGCCTGAAGAAGCCTGAGACGGCGCCGAAAAAGATTACGATTTCTTGAGCAGGCGCGACCTTGGGGAACGTCACGTCAACAAGCCGTTTCTAAGGATGGTTGACTTCCTCTTCCTGAAAGATATCAACATCCTCGATAACTTGCTGTACTTCAACTTGCGCTCATTGACATCATAGCCTTCCCCTGAGCGCGAGGAGGAAGTCTTGACCTCACCAGAGGTTGTCGTGCAACGTCCTCTTTATTGAGGTGGTCAGTTACGCAGGACTAGCGTTATGCATACTTTTTGGGAGCCAAGATACTAGCCCTCGTTCGTTGTTCCGGCCAGTGGCTATCCTTTCACTCTTCTCGCGAATTACAGAAACATAGATTGCTGAATCCGCAAAACACGGTTCGTTCCCTATGATAACGTTACCATCGTGTCAGAACCATTGCTCATCATTTCTCGGGGACATCCATTTGCATCACCGTGTCCACGTAGGGGACCGGCGCTCGCAGATGTTCAAAAGCCTCATTGAGTCGAAGGTCCATCGGTAGGGCTAGGTTTGGTCGATATAGACGGCAAGTCGAAGACGATTGACATTGTTCGAGGGGCCCTGTCCCTAGGCTCACACCTCGTCTTGGTCTACTTCGATGACGCCGAATGAATGACATCCCCAGCTATGTTGTATCCCGCCACATCATAACACTCGGTTCATCAAACTGGCCAAGTCGCAGCACCGATTGCCTTTGCCAGGTCCTCGCTCTGAAGCAAGTTTGGTTGTCCAAATCGTGCACAGATGCGGCTGATATCGATGTTGAGTCAGGAGATATGTCTCCTTCTGGGAATACGTCTTGGGAAGGTAGAGGAATTGCATCTCCGGGCGTGCCGGACACTCCTTGAAAGGTCTCGTGCGTGGGATGAAGAGATCGGTGATGAGCGACTGAGCGCCTATGACCCCCATAGAGTGGAAGCATGGCAAGCGGCGTTTTGGTTTTGAATGCCGTCTCCCGGTGTCGTTGAAAAACAGTAACCTTCAACATATCGTCCCCAGGCGTTTTCGATTCTTAGTTCAGTTTTCTTGATCGCCCCCGCCGTCGTACTGTCTGATTGCCACAGGTGCCTGTATAAGTCTCGATCTCGGTGACCATAGCATAACCTAGAATAGGAAAGGCGCCAGAGCCTCTGGAGTGGAGGAAGGGTGGTGTGTGCGGAAGGGGGTGCATTTGCTTGTTTCACGGCGGGGTGCATGTTTAGTGGGAGATGGTAGGTGTGCGCGGAAGGCGTCACGGAGCCGGTCTGTATGGATGGCAAAACCTCGATGTGGCGCCGGCGACTCAAAGTACGCTCTGATGAGCAATGCTGAACTGCGTGCGAACGAAACGACTAATGCCGAATTGAAACAATTCTACGGGCCTCCAGTACTTCAGTAGTTATACGAAGTTATGTGTTATGCCTGATGTCGCCCGAGTTAGTTACACTTTTTAACAAGCTGTAGTAAAGCCATACCATAGAGGAACTGCCGGTAAGATCGTTCACTCCTCGCCCTCCAGGATTTGCAACTTGTCAAGATCCCTGTAATCTTTTCTGACATATACGGGACAACCATCAGCATAGAAGAACGAAGTAATCCTGAATGATGGGTGCGATGTATCCGGGAAATGCATTGTCCGGCATCACGTCGGGGTTCATGTCAATTATGTTTTGAGTTTAGGTAGCACCTACAGCATGAAAATTGGTTATCAGCTGAGAAAAGCAATTGCAACAAGGCGTACGCGTACCTCATCCGCCAGATGGTCATATGTGTATTTCGCAGTGGCTACAGACTTCCATCCAGTCTGTAGTGCAAAGGGAAGGCGACGAGATAGAATAGAGCTGGGCGCATTGGAGCAATACGTGCCAATGGGGTGGCTGGTGTATAGCTAGAAACGCATAGAGAGTTTTCTCAAAGGTTGAGCAAAATCGCAGCCCTGCGCTTGTCCTTGTCTGATAAAGCATGGGGAAAACATGCCGATCAGTTGACACCGAAATCAGGTCCTGTGATTCATCAAACTAGGCGAGTCGTAGGGCTGATTTCCTTCGTCAACTCCTCTCAGATATCCTCTACTCCCAAACCCTCAACAGACGCTGGAGGCACTAACTGTCGGTCAAGGGGTATTACGTCCCATCAGAAGCAGAACGTGTTCGGACTTAAAAAGGGTAATGCGACGCTGGAGGGGTGGCGGGCCAGACTCTCCTGGAGAAGTCTTCGCTCGAGGGGTTCCCGTCTACGAGTAATGAATTTCATAAGGTCCGTGTGATTGCTGTAGTTGGAGCGCGGGATGGGAAGAACCAGCTTTGTTGATCGTCTAGAGGCAGGTGTATTGTTTATATGTGTCGCCAGAGGACATCGTCGATGCAAAACGAAAGGAAGGTCGCTGGGGGTATCCGTGTGCATGATACGCAAATGTTGAAAGACGGTTTTCTCCTTGCTGCGGTAGCTACGCGTCGTATGCAAATCGAAACACATTCGAGCGAGAGCATGCCGGAGAGGGAGAAACGCCAACGTCATGGAGAGAACGAGTTTGCCGATACTTGTGAGGCGCGATATTCGAGTTCGCGTGAATGCCTTGGTAAGATCTCGAATCCTTTACAGACAGGTACATTAGCGAGCCGGCGATGAAGGGAGAAGGTGGACAAACCATGCTCGTCTCGTCCCATGTTTGACAGGGACTGAGTGGTCGATGTCTGGTTGGGCAGTCGTAGACAGTCGAGGAGGATATCTGCCTTGACGGTGGCGATAAAGAATTGCAAGCTACAGTGAAAAGCCACAAGACTCGGCCATTGTCGATGTCCAAAATGATTCCTGAGATGATCCGCAAGGACAGTGAACCGTATTGACCCAATAGTGTTACGTAGCACGTGACCCGGTAAAACGCTTCCGGATATCCGGTGTCCGTTTTTCGTTACAACTTGAAGTCCGCGCGCCCTATAGTTTCTCAGCGCGTATTCCTTCTTCCATCGTAAAATTTTGTTTCAATAAACTTGCAAATGAGTCTTTATGCATGAATACATGTATATTCATAGTGGCCACCAACTTGATCATGTCATTGAATAAGGACTGATGTTTTGCTGATGTTTTGAACATGTTTTGACAGTCTCTACAAGTTTAACATCTTCCTGCCCTCCGGTTCAAATGGAAGAGCTTTTAGGTATACTTTTCTGGCATTTAAATGGTGTCCTAGAGATTCTACGTGCCACTACTTCATAATTTCTCCTCAAAAAAGGCTGCAAACCCTGATTCTATTCCCAAATATCTGAAAGATGTGTAATTTTACATAAACGAAAAGAGAGTAAACTACTGAGTACCATAAGGGTGGAAGAAGGAATACGTGTTGAGAAACTATAGGGCGCGCGGACTTGTAACGAAAAACGAACACCGGATATCCGGAAGCGTTTTACCGGGTCACGTGCTACGTAACACTATTGGGTCAATACGGTTCACTCGCAAGGACATGGCGACCTCGAACATTCTCTTGCGTACGTATGCCCAACCATTCTGACAGTGACTGACAATGTAGGACGTGGAGGCTGCAGCGGTATGGAAGCGTGCAAGCGTCCCGCTTTGACAGGCAAAATGAAAAATAGCTCGTTCTTGTTGGCGTGTCATAAGGACCCTTGTTTATTCCCCCAAAGGTTAGGGCAGGATTTTGGCCAATTCTGAAATTTTGTCCGGACTTTTGGTGTAGCCGAATTTTGATTTTTGTCCGGATTCTTGTCCTAACATGGCCCTTCCGTGCGATTTGTCCGGAATTTTGCCCTAACTTCAGAAAATCGTAAAAATCCAATAGAAATCCAAGAAAACATTGTCGCGGTCGCAAAATGCTAAATTCGCTCCTCAATAAATGTCATTGGTAATTTTGGCAAACAATGGTGCCACTGCCATAACAAACAAGGAAATTGAGGCAAAGTAGGACAATGACTCGCCCTGGCATGCCGGCACGACATTGCCCAGTGTCCGGACTTTGCCCTAACCTTGTTCCTAACGTGGAATTTGTCCGGACTATTGATCTAACCATCCGTCATCGATAGGCAATTTTGTCCGGATTCTGCCCTAACCTAGAGCCCCAAACCGCCCAAATATGTCCGGACTTTTGCCCCGACCTCTAGGGGAATAAACACGGGTCCTGTGTCATACTCATCGGCGCCTGCATGTGCTATGAGATTCGTCGGCGTATTCAGTCAAGGCAGCGCACCCACCTAGCTGCGATCGTCTGCTTGAGAAGCGTAGTGGTGGTGTTCATGGTTACGGTATTTGCCAAAGTTGGCCTGTTCGAACAGAATGCTTGCAAGAGATACGAGCTAGGTGACTACGGAAGGTAAGCTTTAGTATAAGCTGCGGAAGAAAGCAGTACACACCTGTAGACCGGAAACCTCAGTCCCATCCAGGCGTTCGTCCGTCTGCTTCATCTGTATTTCTGTATTTGTAGCCGCTTGCTCAGGTCTTCAAGCTTCAAGAGTCTTATATGCGGGAGAAAGGGTTTGTCGATTGTACCCTAAACATTAAAAGAACGATGAGAAGAAGAAACAAGATAAAGAGAATAGAGTACGGGAGTATTCGGTCGTGCCGGACGCTGAAGAAACGGGTCGTGTTCCATGCTACGCGTTCGGGCGGCAACCCTATGAGCAATTTGACGACCACTATTCTTCATGTCTCTCCTTGCGCGAGAAAAGATTGCTTTCCTTTGCCTTGATGGAGAGCGTTTGGGGGGCACCAGGGGCTGGCGACTCGAAGCTTGAGCTTGAACGTCGTACTGATTAAAGACGGTAGTGAGGGTCGATAGCGAGGGCACCCATTGCTACATGAAATTTCTGAAATATCCAGACCGTAGATGGGGTGGCCCGCCCTCGACGGTATCCTTGCGAAAGTAAGGTGATGAGACAAGTTGAAGACGCATCGAGGTTAGGGTCAGGCTTTTGACCCAGGGTTGCCTTCCTCGTGATATCCTTCCACCTTCAACTCTATCCTTACCTTCGGGAATTCTTTCCGATGCATGGCAAACGACAAAATCTGTGTATTTCATTCACGCAATCACTGGCAAACTCAGACGGTTGAATCCTTCTTTGGCAGGTATGACTTCGCCTCTTTCCTATTACCTGGCGCTCACCAGGAAGTTCAGTTTGCTTGCGTGGCGGATGGCTCTCCTAGTGATGGCTTAGCGTAGAGCTATGAAGTCGCCCAGCGACTGCCTAGTGCAACTGCATATCAGGGATAGACCTGACCGAACTGTCAAAATCGCGCGCCATCCAGCGACATGTCTACGGGCAGCTCCGAGGCGGTTCTTCCCCATAATACGGCAGCCTGTGAGAATGACCTAGGCTGGATAGATGCGCGGCGGAGGAGAATCGTTAAGAATCCTTGGTGCAGAGACCCCAGTATTTCAGGATTCTAGACGCAGGTATGTGACTTACGCATAAATACCGGAGCTCGAACTGAAATATCAAAGGGTAACAGACTTGACCTAGGACATTGCCGGAAGCCTCGACTCGGATGCCAGTCCGTGAACGGCATGCTAGAGCACAGTCTTCTCAGCTTCGAGTCGTCAATAAGCCGCAGGCTCTCGCATAGTCTCCCTTACAGGACATCGACGGCGCGCTCTGCGTTGAGATGATGCAATGAGATGTCCATGGTCTGTTCCCATCTTCGATTGGTCACTGCCGGTGCACTAATCTACATGTTTCTCAAGAATTTGAAACGCTACCAAGGACATTCACACTGGCTCGACCGCATGTTCATACGGCGGGTTTGACGATCGTGCGTTCATCTTGGTTAGTGGCTATGCCTTCGACGTATCTGGGATGTACCGTGTGCCGGTCAGCTATCTGTTCCCTTACATTATCTGACCCGAGGCCTTATAATATTGTCACCAGGATATATAGCAGGGTCATTCCTCCCATTCCTCCACCTTGGCTCGTTTCCTCAGTGGACTGATGTTCTGACAATTCATCACAGCGGGATACCTGGCGTCTATTGCATCTTACGAGGCGTTCGGACCACAGCTATATTAGGCGGCACGATGAAGTTGAAGCAGGGCCAGGTATCTTCAACGTCGACTATTCTCCCCAGTCATCGATACTGCGTTGCTCAGCGATGGCAAGGCATTAACTAGTTGCTTCATATTAGGGTGGCGACGTACGAAATATTCACGGTCCGTTCTCGTCTCCTTTGGTCCGTGCTGGCGCGCTAATCTGCATGTTATAGAGGATGTGGGATCGTACCAGGGCATCCACGCTGGCTCGGCTATCGCGCTTCACATCCTGATACCGGCGACAGTATCGGCATGCTCATCTCCGGTGCTTCTCAATCATCGCCCTCTTTCTGGCTCGCTCTTGTCTGTAGGTGCCTCGTCATGCACTACAACCTTTCGACATTCCCGTATGACCCACAGCCCGTGTTGCCTTGAACGATTTCACATCATGTCGCCGCATTCCGTGTCCACGATGGTTCCGGCAGAAAGCAGTACTTTGGCGGCTGATATTCACGCAAGCACTAAGCACGACAAGGAATCGAGAGTGCCGAGCTCCAAACCAAAAACAGCCGGAGAAGATTTCTGAGAAGGACAAAAGGTTGGTCATCTCAACTGCGTTCGAATTCACGAGCTGACCGAATACGCATTCGAAGCCGATTGCAGTGCCGAGTCCTCCGTTACCGGCCTTGCCCCCTTCTTGTTGCGAAAACGACGCACCCCGCGTCCAACAGCCGAAGGTTGGCACATCCTTGCGTGACGAATCGATACGCACGCATAACTTCTACGTTTTCAGCCAAGGGTTCGTTAGACAAGTAGTGCCGTAGAAGGCAGCGGCATCCACATGGCGTTTCTTTCATGCTATGCTCGGATGTCAATTTGCTATGAATGATCCATCCAGTGAATAGATAGATATATGTACATGCTGTAGTCTTCAAGGGGGAAAAATGTGAAACGAGCTTGTGGCTGTTGACCCATTACCTGATGGAAGCACACTATTAGAGCATCAAGCTAACAGCTACGGCAACTCAACAAATTCCCGGGCGAGGAGTCAGGTACGGCAAATTGACATATCACCGGATTTGTTTATTCACCGATGATGAGTATCCTGCCTTCGCTCAGCACTACTACGACTATTCAACCAGTAATCACCACTGGGGACGGTGACCTTTCCAGAAATGCATCAGCTCCTCCCGTCACATCTATACCTGCTCTATACCTGTATTCTTATATCCCCAACATCGTCAGGCGGTTCCCAGCAGTCCCTAGCAGAGCAGAACCACAGTCCCCACCCTAATACCTACCGCCATAACCTGTGTCTCTGTTGACCACCGTCCGTCGTCGTGTTGTGTGGCGTGGACGTAGAGAGCGGGGCTCCACGCACGGAACTCTGCTACGTTTTCCGTCGTTACCACCACTTGATTATCGGCTCACTGCCACTCCCGCCCTGAATCCGAAAGACGCTCACCACGACAAATTCACTACACAGGAAGGGCGGTCCTGAGAGCATGCATTCGCTGTTTCCAGTTTCAGCAGGGATCGGGCGCCGAGGGGGAGTGATCCTTTCTGGACTATGTACTCTCATCATTGGCCCATGGTCTGCTGCTGCGTGTTTGCCTGCCATCTTGGTCCTCGCAAAACTAGAGAAGTCTTCATTCCTTCCGCTGCGCGAATCGATGCGAGACTTTGGTAAGTCTTAGCCTCAGCGAGTGGATTGTAACGACATGCACATACTCGCGACGCACCACCGCCTGTACAACGATCCTGGTACGTTTTTTGTCAAATTCTAGACTTCATTGACACTGAGCGTTCACCGTTTTACCAGTTTCAAGGAATGCCGTTTGTCGGCGGCAATGTCAGTCGGAGAGCTGAAGTGCTACGTTTCGTGAAAGGACAATTGGCTGTGTCGCGAAGTATTATTTGTTGGCACGCTGAAGGTCCCATTCCGACGCATGGTTTATGAACCATGGTGTATCCGGCACCGACAGGCAAATGCTGAGGACCACGTATACAAGTATGTAATTCGTGCTGTATCTGAATGTCGAGACTAATGAAAGTGATATTCCAGTGACTCCGAAGACTTACATTTTCTATCCCCCTCCCCTGACGCCTCTCTAGTGACCAATCGAATACGACGGCAGAAAGAGAATATTATGACGTCATTCTTGACGAAAGTCAGAACCTGCGCACGTCGAGCAGCCTTCTCTTAGGCTCCCACTTGCACGATGAAGATTACGCGACGCTCGATTGCACGGCTGCTCATCATGTGGTATAAGGCGATTCCCGGGATCATCCACTAATGGAAGGTCCTTCACCCGGGCTCAACAGCACTACAGAAATATGCTGGGGACACAAATTACTGGCATATCCTTCATGAATGCTAGAAGGGTCGGGCCTTGGGTGACACGGTTGGGGGTTCGTACTTATCATGCGATCTTATCTCATCAAGATATACTCCCGGTTGTCAAGACATTACTGGGTCACGTTCAAGAATGCATTTGAGGCATAAGGATGGACAAAACGGAAGTCCAAGCGCAAGGTCTATCATATGACCGATGCTCGATGACTATACTTCGTCAGTAGCGAACGTCAACGAAGGGACCCTAATGCTCACATCTTTTCATACGACGGAAGCGTCATTCGTCGGCTCGGTTGCCTGGTTCTCCCTCTGATCATTCACCGCTCCCTGGTTCTCAAGAGCCGTTTGAAGAGGACACTTCTTCGCCCTGATTATCCCCAACTTTTGGCAACCTAGCGGTCAGCATGGCCTCGCCCGACGACGGTGAAGATGTGCTTACCACAAGCCATGACTTCAAACTATCAACCTCTCGACGGTGCACCCGCGCTGTTGCCCATGCATACTTCTCATGAGACAGACGCGAAGGAAGACTTGCCCAGGAGACATTCAGTGAATCCTGAATATGCTTTTCCTTGAGCTCAAGGGTGGCGAGTTCAAGCCTAGTATGACTGGTTAGTATCGGGGGGAAGAAGGGGGGGGGTTATGAGCAACTGATCATACCTGTTAAAGCGGGTCTGGAAGGTCGCCCAGTCGCCCAGGATACTCTTGTGTTCGTTATACATGTCGGCCACCTCCTTCATGGCATCCTCTAGCAAGTTAATCGCCGAGCTGGGTCGAAAGGGAGGGAACATTCTGGGGAGCAAGTGCCAGAGAACCACGACGAGTGCTACCGTGTTGGCAGCCGTTCCTGAGCTGGTTGACGTCGCAATTGTAGTTGCGACGTCGCTCCACTTGTTGGAATTTGACGAATTTTGCTCGTTCTGTGGCATGGAGTGGTATGCAAGGTCTAGCGTCTATATTGCTGTGTCTGGCCCGAAGACGAACGGTTGACCGGGGCGGAGTTCTATCAATGTTTTCTTGCGCTCTACTATGGCATTTTCAAGGACGTGAACTTTGGGTGATGCTCAATCTTGCGAGGCGCACATTGGTATCTGCATGCCAGCCGAAGGTTCTCTCAATCTCTTAAGGCTTTTTGGGTCATAGAGCTCTATCGACGCTATGTTACTGCCAGTATACCTTTTCGTTGACTCGCAATGCCTTTCGTTGGGCTCCCTGCCAAAGGGGAGGGTGTTCTACTTCTGACTACTGTATCTAAAGTAGCGGAGGAAAGCAGCCGAAGAGGGACTTCGTTGCCATCAAAGTGTGGTAGATTTTCGTAAGCGCCCTCCTGATGCTCACCATGCGGGTCTGTTCCGGCTAACATCTCTGTTCTGCCGTTTGCAGTAGTGCTTGGGTATTCCCGGCGACTGTGTCGGGATTCCCTTATATGGGGCGTCGGTAGCCCAATGCGGGAGTACTTTCATCAGACAGCGGGTGTCCACTCATGTTGTTGTACGACAGCCTTCACTTCGAGCTGTTCTCTTTCGTTGCCTTAAGCACTGGATCGAGGGCTTCTTGGTGTGCATGAACGGCTTGTACTCCGCGTTCTTGACGTCCTATTGATATGCGTGCTTGGATGGAACGAGATGTTTGTCGTCTCGATTGTGGCTTTCGATCCGTAACAAGGTCGTCCGGATCGCTGTAGAACGAGAGGATATACTTGTTTCCGTATCTCGAGTAGCGCTGTTCATTGAAATAAATAGTAAAATTTTGTTCACAAAATTGGAATTCAATATTCAGGCTTGCAAAGGAAAGGAGCTCGTTGTAAGATTTCAGATTATGCAATGTACGTTTCTTGCAGTAATATTGCTTGAAGGACCCGAGACACCGTCGCGAGGAGAGTCGCTGCTAGAAAGGCATCGGCAAGTGCCGACGTCTCTCCTTCCACCCTCACTGCAAACAACTGAGCGACGTTTGCCCCACAAGAAAAGCTGGCATTTTCCCTTGAGGATCTACAAATCTGCTCGCTTCCTGGGTCAGCATACATGTACCACCAAGGCGTGTCGTGTACGTCTTTTCCTCGGCTGCCTGATGATAAGATATCTAATTCTAGGTATATCAGACGGGAGTCCAAAGTTGCGACCGCTTACTATACCTTTGAACCCTCCATCTAAACTGTCGGGAGGGTTGTACGAGCAAAATTGCATATGTGTCGACAGGATGCGTCACAAACTTATTTTTCATCCCGTGCCGTCGACGGAGATGGTCTTTCGGAGCGGTGTTCTCAGGCGGGAGGTTTGAAAACTGGTGCGTCTCTTTCTGCTGATGCGTTTTCTCTCGGTCATTAATTTCTCGATATCGGTAGAATCCTCTCCATCGGGTGAGGCTAGGGCCCGCATTGTTTATGGTGGAACAACGAGTGAGCCGACACGTCGACGTTGGACACTCAGGTGAACTATGGTGCGTCCATTCGGATTTTTATAGTATATATGCCCACTGATACTAGTCTCACGCAGGAGTACTTCGGTTTTTACTGAGGACAGCAACACCTGTCACGGAACGGCCGTTATTGTCTTTGGTCGCGATATGAGGCTAATGGTCAAAGGATGCTGAGCGGTGTCCCTGTGCGTCATGTTTGCTGGCATTCATTCACTGACTCATCCAGCCTTGCAGAAGGGAGAGAAACAAGGAGCCTTTCTCTGGAGGTCTAAACTGATCTTCTGTTGAAAGTCACTCTCTGAGGCGCTAGGCCATGCACGACGAATTTTCGCTAAAGAGGACAAGTCTAGAATCTGGACATCGTACGTTTTGCTTGATCTGGACCCCTTCGTCTGAGCCTAATGTCCCCAGGTAGTTCAATCTTGGGACTCGTCGACTAGAGCTTTGCACCAGTTTCATATCGACGATCCTCCCAACGTTATAGCCCTCATCTTCAACCCAAATCAATTCTTGAAATCTGACACGCAAGGAACTGCACGCGTCTGCTTCAGTTACTGCATATGGGACACTCATATGCTCGTCGCATCGTCTTCCCTGGGGAGTCAAGGGTCTAGACATCGCTCATCGGACAAGGCCAACCGGTTTTGTTGAATATCACAATCCAAAGTGGCCGCTGCCTCCACCGGTGACTGCTGTGCAAACGACACTTTTGCGCCACAGCTGAGTTGAGTCCAAGGCGGCCGGTATGCGAAGGGCTATCCAACATTAATCGGTCGACATATCGGACGCCGTTCTTTGCCTGCGGCGGTATCGCACGAATTGTCTTCTTTATTTTGGTATGTTTCGTCTATCGATCTGGTTTGCTTCGCATCTGAGAGCTGCGAGTAGGACAATCGACGGACGCTCAAAAGCGGTATTCTTCCTCCCAGCCCGACAACCCAACCGTGTACACAAAGATCTTCTGTAGGATACGCTCCAAACAAGAAGGAGCGATGTGTCCGGATGTTTATACTTTTGAAATAAACGTGATGTTTTCTTCTCGTTTGTTTCTCCGTGCTCCCGTCTTCGACGACTCTCGTGGGGAAAAGAAAAATAGTTCATTGGACGCGCTATCCAAGTGACTGTTAGACTGGTAGCGCTTCAATCATGCCCTCGCATCCGCTCCTCTGCTCATGATCCCAAAGATGCACTGGAATCAAGGGTAACCGCTATACGTTCGATCAAGATCTCACCCTCCTTCTCTAATGGAGATCAGCGCTTTTCGTATGATACTGCCCCTTGATTTTCATTTCGAAACTATCTTATCTGCAGTCTCCGATTATCGACAAATACTGTCTGGTCTCCTGCTGCGCCCCGTTTATAGTGCCATCGCCATGCAGATCCACTACTCTGAGAATCCTATATCGGAATGGACAGCTGTAACGTCCGCGTTGTTTCTCCTGAATAAGGGTCAGTACAGCAATGGTCTGACTCGAATTTGAGCCGGATGCCCATAATCTTGCACTTCTTACGGACCCTTCCTCAACCGAGACAGTCATATTGTAATGTCGGCGTGAGCTCCGTCTAATACATTTGTTCACGGTCCAAACTCAGAGAGTCGAGTTTGTTTGAACGAGCTGGCTGTTTATGGTATCACCGTTCTTCTCATTCCTTTTCGCGTTTGCTTATGAACCTGGACATAGGGAGCACGGGACAATTATCCGTTCAAACGACAAAAACCTTCATTTTCATGACCCCCGTCGTCCCCTCCTCTGCTTAGTCATCCCCATGGGGATTCACCTTTGGCCCAAATTCACCAAGGGACAATTATAGTCAAGGCCTTAAAACATCTACGCGCGCCACTCTTTTATGCGAGCATATGCAAATGAATGCGCCATACCTGAAGAAGAAGATTTCAGGAATTTTCAATCTCGACGTCCTGCCAGGGTCTTGGGGGGCAAGGAGCGAGCGAAGAGGAGGAAAGACGAAAGACAACCTGGGAGTGGCTCAAACGACACGATGGTAACTTCGTCATGGAAAGAACCGTGTTTTGTGGTCCGGTAACCCCTGCGCTCCCACGAGAGGAATGTTCTCTGGCGCCTAAATCGATATCGTAAGAAACTCATGTTGTTCCAATTGATCTCATTCGGTATATGTTTTTCCCTTGCAAGCATAAGTTGGGACATCGTTTCCCTGGGCTAGGGACCATTTTACTATGTCAACGTTGCTGCCAGCGGTGTAGAAGTATGGCTCTCCTTCCTGTCAATTTCTGCGCGCTGACCCTTCTCAGTGCCTATGTCAGTGCATAGATATACACCTGAACACAGAAAGGACATGCATCCTTGGATTCTTCCTGTACTCAAGCGCTCCTAAAGGCTACAGCATAGCCCCAAAACAGCTCGAAGCAAGGCCTATCGAGGCAGGGTTACAGATGCCCTGTGTTTCCCGGGTTACGCTACATGTTGTATCTTCAACGGCGCCGGAGCATTCTCGACGCTGTCTAGACTCTTATATAGATGTTATTGCTAGAAGGAGCGTCAAAGCGGCGAGAGTGGGGAGAACAATCTTTTTCGGTTTGATGTCGCCAGTTCCCTTCCTCCGCCTGCTTTGGCATGATAGCTGGTGCAAAACAATGATATTTACACCTGTGACAATAAGACTAACTGAAAAGACAGAGCGGTATGTCAAGCTCACAAAGGATTGTAGCGGTGTACATAGCTGGGCATCATAGAGATGCCAATATACGACTCGTAAGAACAAGATTCAGTGTAGAAAGAAAATGAAACTCCGACGCCTTCAGAGCAAACACAGCACCATTCCCGCCAGAGCTCATTTACACTTCATGGCACATAACGAACGGACTTCATCGAATCCTACCAGGGAGGTCAAGTGGAGGGAGATTGCAACTACGGTCGTGACGTCAACCAACTTTGGAACAGCTTCCAACACAGTAGCACTTTTGGTGATACTGTGGTGCTTGCTCTCCAGTACCTTACCTCCCCTCCGACCAAGCTCGGCAATCGACTTCCTGGAAGAGGCCATCAAGCAGGTGAAAGACATTTACAACACACATCAAAGTATGTTGGACCAATCGGCGACCTTCGAGAATGGTCTTGAGAAATATTTTGGTTCTGGAGATAACCGCGCATCGATATTGACCAGCCCTACTAGAATTGAATTCGCTACCCTCAGCCTCAAGGAGCAGCATATTCAGAACTCATTGAACGTTTCTTGGATGAACCTTCTTTCGCGCCTGTCTCATGAGAAGAACGTGTGGGTGACAGCGCGCGCGCACCGTCGAAATGTTGATGCATTGGAGTCGGAGCTCGTAGTAAGCACATCACATTGATTTGTTTATCAAGCGAGCTCGTATTGACCATTCGAGTGCTTCAGACAGCTATAATCAAGAAGAAAAAGGACCTTCTTCGGACGTCCCTTGAAAACCAGGGAGTGACCAATGATCAGGGAGACGACCAGGCGATCAGGCGGGGGATCGACGCCTGCGTCGTATGAAAGATGTGAGCACTGAGGCCCATCTGCTGGATTTTGTTACTAATGAAGTCCAAAGCATTGGTGATACGACAACCTTCCACTGCGAATTTTATACTTCATTTTCCTTCAATGTTTCAAATAGATTTCTTGACCTAGACCTATGTGAAATCTCGTGACCGTCCGCAAACGCTCGCCGGCATCATCGGCCTCCATGGACAGAACCCCGAATTTATGAGTGCGGCAGCGACAACGGACATATGTTCTTCGGCGTCCAAGATCTTCTCTCCTGAGATGCACGCAGAAAGTGGTTCAGGTTGAGAAGGCCTGTGTCCTTTAGCTTCAGAAAGTTCCATGTTCATCTGCGATATACAGAGCAAGATGTCGCGTTCAACGTCTGAATGTATCATGTCCTCTCAAGGGTGCCATCGTACTTCAGGGATTTTAGCCTTGCCTGCACGCTACATTTCCTTGTGGGAATGTTGGCGTGCCGAGAGCCCGGCATAACCGAGCACAAGTTGAGATGATACGGGTGAGATTACCGACAGCCGACAACCTTCCGAACATGTAATGCTCAACAATGACGACTTAAGATGAAAGGGAAGCGTACCAGAATTGTACATCTGTATTCCTGGATCTTGCCCACCGCAACCAGGTTTCTATGAAGGCGCGGAAAGCAGGACACACAGCGCGAACTATGGGACGGTGAAGAAGATTGCGGGTAACTAGTCGGAAAAAGAGCGCTGTCTCTCTCGCCCTTTTCGAAGCTCAAAGCTGTGACAAACGTCGTCAGGATCGTTATCTTGTCATGCAAAACGTACTAGGTCGTCTTCCAGTGAGCGATCCGTGGTGGCAAGGAGCAAGGCTGGATGAAATAAGGCTGAAGTCTGCACGCGAAAGGTGGTGAAGTCTGCGCTAATTGTGGTGGTGATCAGGCTGGGGGCTGGAGTCTGCTGAGAAGTACGGAACATTCTCGTGCGAGCGTGGTACCCTGGATGCGGGGAGAGAACCTCATACATCCTTGGAGAAGCCATGGTCCCCAGCGGTAGCTGAAGTGGTCCATAAAAATGATACTGGCATGCAGCTGGCAATGTAGGGTGCAGAGAAGATTGAAAATGGGATAGCCCGCATGACAGTGCGAAGGATAGGAGCCTCCTCCTCTCATTGGCTGCCTTTCGCCCTGCCCTTCGTTCATTGGCTGCTTTTGTTTGCAACTCTTTGTGGGTACCGGTTCTGGACTCCTCATTCACGTCACTTCGGTTTCAAGGCTACTGCAGGACCCGCGATCCCGCACTTTCGGCGTCCTCAACGTCCAAAAAAAGTGCCCAAATTGACATAATGAAAAGTGAACCTTTTTCGATTTTAAGAACACTGAAAACAATATGTTTTTTTTTTTTGGATAACATGAGAAAATCCAAGTGCGGACTCGCCTTTGGCGGGGTCCTGCCAAATTCGTACCCAATCGGACCAGCCTTCGTATGGAAACTGATTGCGAGTCTAGCATTGAAACCGAAGTGACGTGGGCGAGCCAATTTAGGGTCATTGCAAAGACTCACGGACCGAGTCACGGTCCAGAACCGGGAGTTGTCGGTAGTCACAAAGACCGCAAGCAAAACGGCAGCCCAGGGCAGGGCGCACTTAAACATGTTATGTCCCGATTTGTACAATTATATTCGAATATTTCTTACGCAGCTTGTTCTCACCTGACTTCGAGAAGCCTGAAGCAGCGTACTACGAACGAGATATGTTAATTTTTCACTGAATTGCTGCTTCGTGAGTCAAATAAGAACACGTTCTTAATTATCCTGTCAATAGCATACCCAAACCGAACCACATTGATGCAGCAACAGCGGCAGTGTTCCGGGGATAGATTCATCGCATTGCGCCGCACGGCAAGAATTGAGTGAAATACAGCATCACGGTATTCTTTATCTGCTCTGTACTACCTTCCTGCATTAGCTAGCGTCTTCAAGCCAGTGCCCAGAATCAAGACAACCCTCGGCATAGGAAGGAGCAATGACTCCGAGGTCAGAGGTTGCTACCGATTCTGATGTCCCTTCGGATCCCCGAGACCCTAGTGGTTGGAAAGACAGTGCTAGGATTGTCTGCAATTCATTCACTTGACGTATATGCGTTCACCGTCAACTCCTGATATCCTCTGCTCCCAAAACCTCGACAGACGCTGGTGGTACCAACGTTAGGTCAAGGGGTAACCCCCCCCCGGAGGTTGTACGTCTTAAGGCTTGAAATGAGTAATGCGACGCTGGAGGGGTGGACGACCAGACTCTCCCCTGGAGAGGTCTTCGCTCGAGGGGTTCCAGTGGGTGGGAGCACGAGTGATGGATTCCACAAGTTCCATGCGATTGCTGTAGTCTGAGTGCAGGATGGGAAGAACCAACTTTGTCGATCGTCTGGTGGTAGGTGTATATGTGTCGCCAGAGGACATCGTCGATGCAAAACGAAAGGAAGGTCGCTGCATGATGTTGAAAGACCGTCTTCTCCTTGCTGCGGTAGCTTCGTGTCGTATGCAAACCGAAACACATTTGGGCAAGAGCATGCCAGCGAGGGAGAAACGACAGCGTCATGGAGAGAACGAGCTTGCCGATACTTGTGAGGCACAATATTCGAGTTCGGGTGAATGCTTTGGTAAGATTTCGCATCCTTTATAGACAGATACATTAGCGAGCTGGTAGTGTCGAAGAGAGAAGGTGAACAAACCATGGTTGCCTCGTCCCCACTCGCTTTTGGCAGATGCCGATTGGTCGCAACTTGTAGGGGAAATAATCGCGGAGGATTTTTGCTTTGAAGGTGGCACCAGATTGCAAGCTACAGTAAGAAGCCGCAAGGTTCCGCCAATCCACAGAGATCGATATCCAAAACGATTCCTGAGATGATCCGCAAGGTCATGGCGACCTCTCTTCCGTCGTATTCTGGTACCGTATGCCCGACTATTCTGACTGTGACCGACAATGTAGGACGTGGACGCTGCACCGGCATGGATACTATAGTGCAATCGTGAGCGTGCAAGCGTCCCGCACTGGCAGCCAAAATGAAAACGAATAGCTCATTCTTGTTGGTGTGTCACACAACGTAGCCTGCATATGTTATGAGCTTCTTCGGCGTATTCAGTCAAGGAAGTGTACCCACCTAGCCTGCGATCCTCTGCTTGAGAAGCGTAGATGTTCATCAATACGATATTCACCAAGGCCGCCATTTCAGACAGAATCCTTGCAAGAGATACGAGGTAAGCTTTGGTACAAGCTGTGAAAGAGATCAGTACACACCTGTGGAGTTGAGGATATAGAAACCCCGGTCCCATCCAGACATTTGTCCGTCCGCTTCATTTGTGTTTGTAGGTGCAGATCCATGCCTTCCAGAGCATTATATGCAGAAGCAGATGTTTGTCGATTGCACCCTAAACAGTAAAAGATCGATGAGAAGAAGAAACAAGGTAGGGAGAATGTAGTACGTGAGATGATTCAATCATGCCGGACGCGACTAGTCGTTTTCCATCGGTGAATGCGTCTCCTTGCTACATATGCCAGCCAACTACGTGCTCGTGCGACAAGTGCATGGTCCATTTGACGACCACTATCTTCACTTCTCTCTATCCGCAAAAAAATTCCTTTGATGGAAAGCATTCGGGGCGGGCCTGTCGCGTTTGTATGTCGGAGACTCGGATTGACTAGAGACCGCAGCGAGTGTCGATAGTGGAGTCATCCATTGCTGCATGAAATCGCCAGACCAAGGATGGGGCAACCGGGACCCGAGATGTGGTGATGGGAGAAGTAGAAGAGGCGTCGTGGTTAGGGTTATAGCCGGGTTCTGCTTCTCCTTGACCGTCAATTCTATCCCAATTCTATCCTCGCTTTCATGCATGACTGCGAATTTTGCGCCTCGCATACGCAACCTCTTGCAACCTCTTGATGAGCACCGGAAGGTTGAATTTTGGCAGGTCTGACTTTGGCTCTTCAATTTATTACCTGGCACTCACCAAGAAGTACAGTTTACTTGTGCGGCGCATGGTTCTTCCACTGGCCGCTCAGTGTAGTGTCACGAGCCACGCGACGATTCTTTGCCCCCTGAAAAGGCTGCCTGCGAGAATGATTGAGGTCAGATATATGCGAAACGGAGAAGTGTTGAGGGGCTGTGGTCACAGAGAAATCAGGAGGTATGTTATACATAAATCTCGGGGCTTGAGCTGAAATATCAGACTTCAATGCGAAGGCGGACTCCCTAGGACGCCTTGCCTTTGTTTACCATCCCGTGAACGCCATGCTAGGGCACGACCTTATCAACTTCAATAAGGCGTCACATATATAACGACGGCTTATGACCTCCGGGCTTACAATTCAACCATGCGTCCTGCGTCGAGATGGATGCGGAATGAATCATCTATGGTCACTAGTGCCGGCGCACTGGTTTGCATGACCATCAACAATTTGAGACGTTGCAGTTACAAGGACTTTCGCATTGGCTCGACTGTAATGCTCATATGACGGTATTTGATGATCATGCCTGGTTATTGGTACTCCCGTGGAAGCGCCTCCGACTTTTCGTGTATCGGTCAGTCGTCATTGCCCTAACATTATCTGACCCGAGGCCTCATACTTTTGTCACCAGGATGTCGCTCCTCCCGCTCCTTCGCATTGGCACTTTCCTCCGGGGATCGATGTTCTGACAGTTCATCACGACGGGTTACCTGGATAGAAGGCGCTGTTGTATGGTCTTGCGTTCTCATTTGAAAAGACACTTACTGATTATGGTTTAGATACTATGCTATCGGAGGCCGTCGCATTCGTTGCATCTTACGAAGCGTTTGCATCGCAGCTATTTTAGACCACATGAGGAAGTCGCTCAGCGACGGCCAGACCTCAACCAATCGCACGATGAGAGTGATGACTCGCGATGAAATGTTCACAGTTCGTTGTCATTCTCCTCTGGTCAGCGCTGGCGGGCTAATTTGCGTGTTTGTAGAGGATTTGAGATTGTACCAGGGCATCGGAACTGGTTCGACTATCGCGCGCCTCATCATGTTGATGCCGACTATCGGCGTGCTCATCTTCAGTCTGCTCCCCATCATAACATTTCGCTCTTTCTGGCTTATTTCGGCGCTTCGCCTCACACAGCATCCTTTCGACATTTGCGTATGACGGTTGACCCACTGCTCGAATACTCTAGCAGCCCTCAACAAGATCACCTCATGTTGGTGCATTTCGCCTGCTGAAGACTGTTCCATAGTGGCCAAGATTGACGCATGCAATAAGCACGACAAGGGGAGGACGTTGAACTACTAGCCGATGATATTTGAGAAGGAGAAAAGGTTGGTATTCTCAACGATACTTGAATTCACGACTGATCAAATGCTCATTCGAAGTTAGCAAACTATTTGCAATGCCGAGGCGCCTTCCCGTCCATTCTCCGTCCTGCCCTTGCTGCGGAAACGACGGTTGAAGTTTACCCACACGTTCAAGCAGCCGAGAGTCAGCATGACGACGCAGAACTTCTGCTATTTCAACTGAGGAATTCCTGGCCGCTGCCGACGCGCTCCCATAGTGCCTGTGACTAAGCAATATCAAGGAATTGATTGCTGACAGCTTGGTTCGACTGACCCAACACAGCCGCGAACCGAACTGCCCGCCTTATTAAATCTTGATATCTTCTCCCACGGCAGCATCGCACCTGAGCGTCACGAGGCGGTATTAGCCTGCCCAGTCATCTAATGCGGCTTTCAGAAAGGTAAGTAATTTAGAGCACCTACAAACTGCAACCAAATGACGCTTGCCGTTTCTTTGTACTCTACTGTGATTACTGCTTCGCACTATCAGTGGTTTCGGCTTTTCCAGGCTGCTTTCGCTTGAAAAGTGATATTGCATCCGGCCGCAATCCTTGATCCTTGATCTCACTACAGATGCCGGACTCAATACTCCAATGGGGCAGTATAATCATCGGCGCCGAAGAGGTATGTCCTAATCGGGCTTCGCGGCCTAGCCTTCATCCTCTTCACCATCGCAATCTCATTATTTCAGAGCCCAGTCATCAACTAAGGTCCTGATATAGAGGATCTCGGATAGGTCAGATATTAGAGTTCATTTCAAGGTTTTCTCTCTCTCACGGCACGAGCCCAGATTGATGGCGGCATCTCGGCACATATGAACGGAACTATTCCTTCAGTAACAGCCCAAATATTGAACCTGTCGCTGCCATTCGATTTGGAGACAGCTTCAGTGAATGAAACACACCTTCTGGCGTCAGTTTCATTATATGTACGGGATGGAAGGTAAGAGTGTTTGTGAACATGGTCAACGGGACCCTGAAGAATGCCGGCAGGTTCCTATCTTTGGATCACATCCTGTTTCTCACGATTGCATTGAGAGAAAAATGCTATTGAGAGTAGCGCTGCGTTGAACGGTCTTGTCAGGACATTGTATAGTCAATCAGAACATGGTGGACATTGGAGACGATGAGTGTATGGAGGACGTGCCGATACCAACCTCATGACGGATGAGCGGTATAATGATGAGAATATGATCTGAACTGATCCGAATCGGGGTTAGAGATCTCTTAGGAATTTTCCTCTAATTGTTTATATAATATATATCTACTGTTACTCCTGCAGAAAATGAAAAGAAGGTATTTGTGGGACGGTCTGTGGTTCTCGGGCGACGTGGACGGGGTCAACATGAACGCGAGTCAAAATCGTTAAATACTTTTTATTAAATAGAAACGGGGATTACCTATTAGATCTGGAAGTCCTGACATGAGTAGCTTCAACCTTCAGCTTCAGCCACAGCTGGCCTTGTCAATGGTCATTGAGCCCAAGCACTAAGGCTTGGATCTACGTCTCGACTACAGCAAGATGCAGGCGTCCTGAAATGTTGACTCCGTCTTGGTGGTGATTCACATGATGGAGTACGACGATCGAAGCCTGGTAGTTGAGTCACCCAAACAAGTGTAAACTGTACAACAACCTGCCTTTGCTCCACTACGATCATTTTACTACAAGATGCATTAACTCTTCTCGTCGCATCCGGGTCTACTCTATACTCGTATTCTTGCGTCGTCCTCAACGTCGTTAGGCACACCCCAATAGTCCTCAGCCAACGCTGTTAACCCGTCACCCCAAGCCTTCCCACCACCGCAACATGCGTCTCCATTTTCCATCACCTACAAGCCTTGCGCTACGTTTATCGCACCCGCCTCTGCCCGATGAAGATGTCAAACAATGACCACTGCACTGAAGGGCGCTTCTGAGAGGACTGCGCGAACATCTGGAGAACGTTCCAAGATTTACCGTTTCGGCCTTTCTCGTTATCGTCAACCTCAAAGTGTAGCGACTCATAATGTGTTATAGCCTGTGCCATGATCCGGTTCGTTTCTTCCAAACTACTTGTCTCCATTGATGTTGAGCGTCTACAAGTTTTGACCAACTCCATTCACCCGAGGAATTCCGTTCGTCCCCGGTAATCTTGGAGAGGTGAAGTGCCGCAGAACAATTGGAAGAAGGCCGTGTTGTGGGGCTTTCTTTCAGGGATCATTCCGATGATCCGTTTATGGAGCATGATGCATTCGCCACTGACTGGCAGACCCTGAGGACCAGGAATACGGGTATGTCGTTCGCCCTACATCCGAACTCGGAGACTCAAATGTTCTAGGGACCCTGAAGGCTTACAATTATTATCCCCATACCTCGAGCCCGACCAATTCACGATTCCAATGACACTTCACCGGTGGCCAATCAAGCTGCGACGTTCTTCACCGCATATTCCAGAAGCATGATAAAGGCTACCTGTCGTCGATTGCCCTTGTGGGATAATCGCTGACGGAGCGTCCCGGCTAGATCTGTCATGGGCGCTTAATGCCCAGATATGGCCGTATCTTGACCGCCGGCTTATTTACCGTGAGCTCAGGCCATGGGCGTCAGAGTCGCGGGCACGTACTCTTTACGGTTTTATCTAATCAAGTCGGCTCTTACGTTCCCAACGTTCCTGCACGGTCGTCAACTCTTTACTGGGTCACGTTCAAGAATACATTTGGGTCATAGCAAAGCGAAAAAAGATTCAAAGTACAAGGTCTGTCGCATTTCCGATACTCGACGCCTAGGCTTCGTCAGTAGCGAACTGCAACGGAAGGACCCCAATGCTCACATCCTTTCATACGATGGAGACGTCGATCGTTAGCTTGGTTCCTTGATTCTCCTTCTGATCATTGGCCGTTCCCTCCCCAAGAAACGTTTGGAGAGGGCCTTTCTTCGCCTTGATTATCGCTAACTACAACGCACGAACGTTCAACACGATCTCGCTTGACACGGAATGCTTACCATAAGCTTTGTCTTCAATGCATCAACCTCTAGACGATGTGCGCGTGCTGTGGCCCATGCGTACTTCTCACGGGACAGGTACTTGGGCAACGAAGGCAGGGCCGTCCAGGAGCCATTCATTGAGTCTCGGATATGCTTTTCCTTGAGCTCAAGGGCAGCGAGTTCGAGCCTAGCAGATCTTGTTGGTATCACGAGGTAGAGCGTATGAGCAGAGACGGTACCTGTTCAGATCGACCTCCAAACTCTCTCTATCACGCAGGATACCCTTGTGTGCGTCATAGATATCGATCGTTTCCTGGATGGCTTCCTCCAGCAAGTCGATTGCTGCGCTGGGTCGGAGGGGAGGGACAATATTGGAGAGTGAACACCAGAGAACCACTACGAGCGCTACCGTGTTGGTGGCCGTTCCAGGACTGGTTGATGACGCAACCGTAGTCGCGACCTCCTTCAAGCTGGCGGAAATCGACGAATTCTGTTCGTTCTGGGCCATAGAGTGATGTCGTTTTGCTAGCGGCTGTAGCGGCTATATTACTGTCACACATCAAATGTGATATGATCCACGTGTGGAGTTTGATCTTCTGGCGCTAAAGTGTTAACTCTCACAATCTCAAGCCATTGCACCTTGGATCATTCTCAATCATACGAGGGGCACTGGCAGTTTTACGATGCCAGCGGAATGTCTCTCAGTGCGCTTAGGGCTTTGGGGATCGCAGAGAGCTCTATTGATGCTGAGCCAGTAGACCTTGTCGCTGACTCGGCTTGCCTCCTGTTCGCCTTTTTGCCAAAGGGAAAGGGCTTGTTCTGTCCAGACGTCGAGGGGGTGCTAGCAGATCTGCTCCCTACGCTACACCGCTGGAGTCGGGACGCGTTGAAGGGTTGCCGCGTGTCCTGGTTGATGTCAGTTGACTGGGGTTCAAATTTCGACGCGAGGGGGAGGTAGAATTGTGTAATATATGTTGACACCGGTACTGTGTATACGAGCTACTCTTCAGGTTTCGTTAGTCATCGATGATATAGGGACTTTCTATGCCGTGACCGTCGCGTTATGTGAGATATGATGATAATAGCTAGTCAGGTTGCAGAAACATGTCACGCTTTCGACGTCGAACTCCCGACAGCAGCCGCGGTCAGCGACAACTCAAACTGTTCGCCGGCGATCGATGCTGCATCAATAGTCTGCGAGCGAACTTATGTCAGTCCAATACACATACAGATTGAGGTGGTATTTGCGCGTACACTTGGGCCCGCAAAATCTGGAATAGATAATTGCCCTGGTTGTGAGTGGTAATCCATCTTCTCTTGAAGGAAATCTCGAGAGTTGAGACTAGGGCAACAAACATATGGTAAGCTGAGCTCAAGTTGTGAGCGAAGATTGGCAGACTTACATCGCCAGAAACGAGTTGAGATAAGCTAGAAGGTCGAATACGAGTCAATAACTACACAAGCCCTTTAAATAGATGAGCTATACATTTAGAAAGAAGGAGGTAGATCCCTCCGTATATCGTCGCATTAGGGAGCACCAGGTACTAATGAGGATCCGTCAAGTGCGTGAACTGACGCGGTCGGATGGCCTTACAGTAACGAGTGCACTTATTGAAAGGAGTCTTTTGTAGAATCTCAGTCGTATACATGTGAAGATGACGCGAAAAAAAACTAACGTCGTGACGAGGTTCGTATTGACAGTGAGTAATATGAGGATAACAATAACATGATTACTCCTGTAACAAAACAGAGATGAATTAGTTCCGTGATATAGCAGGAGCAGAGCAAGCCGACTACGGACCTTTTCATTCCCAGTGATCGCCAACGGTAAAGACTCAGAGCTTCAAAAGTTACATGAGATCATGATCGACCGTATAGCTATGGAGGGAAAGATCGCCCACTCATCGCTATAGTCATTATAACATCAAAAGCAATCCCACTCGAAGCGGAAATTTTCCAAGAGACCTGATGCGTTGTTCATCAGCCGGACCTTCGTTAGAAATGAAATGGCCCACAGTAAAGTTGGGTGAATTGACGGCAAAGAAGTGGTGCCTGAAGCCAAAGATAGACAGACCTACAGGGCATTGTTAGTGTTATTGAACTGTCACGAATGTATAGGCGTACAAATATATGACGCTGCGAGTTGAAATGTAGCTCGTACTAAGCCCAAGTAAGATGACGGCAGCCTTGTCCCACTAACCAAAGTTAAGGAGCGCCAATGAGACCTATGACTGATCGTAAGGAGGTCATAAGGCTCACATAGCAGAAGGACCTACCGAGATAGTGATAATTGCGATTCGGATGAGGAGATTCAACGAAGAGCCACTGAAAGTCCATACACGCCAGCAAAAGAATCTACAAACCGTTGTCATTTCGACGCTCGCCAAGAAGGATGCCGCTTCCTTACAGCTGTACCAGAAGAATGGAGCAGATCTAATCCAATAGGCGGTCTTGAAGAAAGGGGGAAAAAACGAGAACTTACTGCAACAATTGCTTCGTCCTGTTGAATACGCGTTAAAGCCACGAGGGTCCGAAAAATCCATCTGAACTCACGTAGGTGGCCAACCTACTCATCTATCGGTGAGAATCGCATACATGAGTATAAGAAAGACACGCTCACGCTAGGCCGCTACTCGGTCCTCCTGTCGAAAGCGCAACCGGATTGGCATAGTCAGTAATCAAGAAACGATACATTCCCGCCAACATGAGGCACTGCTGTGTGGTGTCTAGTCCCTATTTAGGAACACGATCAGGTGTGCTCTTGAACAAGATAGGAATAGAAGTACTCACACTAAGATTAAGATGAGCCTTGCTGCTGTTGAGTCCTGACTGCGTGACTTACAAAAGAATGAAGACAAGCAACTTCATTGCCCAGCTGTCGAATCGAGTTCGGTTGGAAGTGATGTATAAGAAAGTCTGCACACAGATGACACCGTACAGACTTGGTCGAATGGCATTAGGGTTCTTGCGAGAATTTGAGAAAAAATGAATACGCACACTGTGGCGAGACTAGACCCAATGTAGAGAGCTCCCAAACTATTGTCGAAAGCTGGAAGTTTAGTAGGTTGTCCTGCTGGTACAGATGACATGATTTTGAAGTTAACGGTGTAAAATGATGGGTAGAATGCAGAGGTGATTGTTTATAAGCACTTTTTCTTCAGTATTCCATAGAGGTAGGCGGAAGACAGGCGTGTGATCAAACAAGAGATTAGCCCGCAACTAAGCCGGATTGACAGTGATTCACGCGCTCCTGTCACTGTCCATCACGAACTTGTCACTGAAGGCCAGCCAAGAGTACGTACCTGGGGCAGGGATGGGCAGGCAAAGATCTTATCTAGACACAGATTCTCATTAATGTGGCATGTGTTCAAGTCCCACGGCCATATACGTTTTCTTCTGTTGTGCGAGACACCGGTGTCATCGCCATTGGCAACATGTCGCAAGCAGTGAATTCTGCCACGGCATCGAAGGGTACCGACATCATACATACAGGCTGTATAGTGGAAGCCCGTGGTCCTTAGACGACAGGAAATAGTAAACGGACTCGGCAAATGCCGACGACAAGTTAGCTTTAAATAGGCATCACCGCTTGATCACCACCCCACCCCTGCAATTGGCTCAAGACTTGGGAAAATCAACAGATTGGTACTAATCGACTGATCACTCCTGAATGTGATGTTATGGGATTTGGTCCCCTGATCATCCTTCTGTGATATTGTCTTATGGGCGCTGTTCGTTCAGCAACGTTCAAAATCCGGTACATGATTTCCCAGTCTTTCTGGAAGGGCTTTGATAGTAATCGGCTCTAGGTGTGATCATCTCCCCATTTCACACCACTAATTGACTAAGTTCCTTGCACTCACAGTAGAGGCATTCTCAAGGCATTTTAGGTTTTGCCACATTGCAGCACTTGTCGAGGATGGGTGCAAAGGCGATTGCTTACCAGATGCGTATGAAACACGTGAAACCGTAACACTACTTCTCAGGTGTATGTGGCCGCTCGAGATGAGAACAGAGCGAAAGAAGCTATCGGACAGACTTAACGAAGAGGGACGTGGACCTGGTCTCGGGGAAGTCATCTGGCATGAACTCGACCTCAAAGATCATCGTTCTGCAAAGGAATCGCAGAACGTTTCGTTGCTTGAAAAAGATATCTCGATATCTTGGGTTCGTCTGCGAAATATCCGGTTGTAATGTCTGCAGCTGATATACACTTCAGTAAATAACGCGGCACTGTCTGTGATTACTACTTTTGTCCACCCAGGTAGTAATTTTGTGGTACTCTCTTCCTTGGGAAATATTCAAGCGCTGAACCCGGACGGCATTTGGGAGAGCATGACGGTCAAGTTGACATTTTTATTTGCCTTGTCACTCGGCTTGGATTCTGACACTAACTCTCAGCTATTTAGACCTGTAAATTATCTGTTCGCCAAGATGCAGGTGCCGCCAAAACGTGTCTCAGAATCCGTCTTTTCTCCTGCTGCATGATGATAAACCATCATTCTAGACATTCGAGTACCTCGGAACGATCTGAAGCTACTCCTAATGCTGGTTCTCTCCATTTTCATAACTTACTTTGTAGTATGCCCTCAGACCCTAGAGCTTATTCAAATGCAAATGAGGGAGTTCATGAGGGGCAATCTCGTATTGATTCAGTGGTTGGTCGTTGCAAGCGCAACCCGTGCTGTGTACATTATCATGATTTGGCAGTCATCGTGGTTTACTGTCCCGAAGTCGCGACATTGGATCCGATGATTGCAGTCGAAGCATACTTGAATGGTTTCCTGGTATGGATGTGATAGATTGAACATTAATCACGGCCTTTTGTTCATGTATATACTTTTGTTTCTACTCGCTTCTAAGTACTCGGCACCCATTTAAAGATTTCGCAAGTGATCACGGCTTGGTCACGACCACCAGAATTCTTTCGCCTAGCACAGAAAAGTGGAATTACAATCAGCGAGGGACACGATTTCATACGGCTGGGAGTGATCCAAGTACTTTCCCCATCTTCCATCTTTCCGAGTGGTGATATCTTTCCACTCTGCGCTCTCTCTTCCGACCGTGTTCCTAATCAACGAAAGAAACGCATTAATCACCGTGTCCGCGAAACAAGGTTCTTTGCCGTTACCTTCGCCTTCCTTCGAATCACTTGTTTATCTTTCCCATGTACAAATCCCAGTAAACCTTGCTCTCATACACGATGCCGTCCGGTCGTTCATCTTCACCACCGTGTCCGCATAAAACAGAGGCACCCGGAGATGCTCAAAGACTTCATTGACTGCATCGGTAAAGGCGGGCTGAAGGGTAATCGTCCCGGCGGGGATGAGAACCGGACCAGAAGAGGGGTATGTTTTGTCGAGGTAGGCTGCTATGCCAGGCGAGTTGGAGAGTACGGCGCCCGTGGAGTGGTCCTGGATTATGGGAATCGTATATTCGGGGGACACTCCGTCCGGCCTGTCGCCGGTTAGGACAGCGCTGATCTTCTCCGCGAGAGCTTCGACATCAGGGATCTCAACGTGGTCCATCTGGTATGGCAGGTTTTTGAGGTTCAGGCAGTACCTGGAAAGGCGAACGGCCAGTAATGGGATGCACCTGCGACGGAATGTACGCGTACCTCACCCGTCAGGTGATCGTAGTTCCCGGAGAATCCGCAACCTTGGAAGGGAGATCGTAGAGAGTAATCATGCTTCAGTGCTGCGATCACAGAGGCCATAGATTTATCCGCGTTATATAGAACAACTGCAGCGATTCAGGCAGATACTATCGGGGACCATTGATGGTCTTTGTCACTTCACCGGCGATATGAAGGTAATGAGGATGTACGGCGGTGTGGATCACGCCCAGCTCGAGTAAGATCGAAGGAGGAGCTAAAAACTCCAAAAGAATACGCAAATTAGGAATGTCGGGATCATGCCCTGTCATTCATCAAACTAGGCGAGTCGTAGGGCTGATTTTCTTCGTCAACTCCTCGCCGCTCCCAAACCATCGACAGACGCTACCAACGGTAGATCAAAGGGCATTACGTCCCCTCCTGGAGGTAGTACGTCTTTAGGCTCGGAATGGGTAATGCGACGCTGGAAAGGTGGCGGGCCAGACTCCTTCCTGGAGAAGTCTGAGCTCGAGGGGTTCCTGTCTGGGCGGGAACACAAGTGACGGATTTCGCAAGGTTCATGCGATTGCTGTAGTCCGAGTGCAGGATGGATAAAACTAGCTGTGTTGATCGTCCGGTGGTAGGCGTATTGGCTACATGTGTGGCCAGAGGACATCGTCAATGCAAAACGCCACCGAGGAAATCCACGCACGATACGCGAACGTCGAAAGGCCATCCCCTCCTTGTCGAGGCAGCCGCACGTATGCAAATCAAAATGTATTTGCATGAGAGCACGCCGGCATAGGAGAAGCGCCAGCGCCATGGAGAGAACGAGCTTGACGATACCGGCGAGGCGCGATATTCAAGTTTGCGTGAATGCCTTGGTAATGTTTCGAATCCTTTACCAGACATACATTAGCGAGCTGGCGGTGATAAAGGGAGAAGGTTGACAAACCATGCTCGTTTCTTCCCCACTCATTCTTGACAGCGACCGAGTGGTCGACGTTTCGTTGTGGGAACGACCACGGAGGATATTTGCTTTACTCTGAAGGTGGCGGCAGTACAACCTACAGTAAAAAGCGGCAAGATCCACAAAGATCGATATCCAAGCTGATTCCTGAAATGATCCGCATCGAACATCCTCATCCATCGTATTCCACAGTGCAATCGCGAGCGTGAAAGCGTCCCGCATGGGTAGCCGAAAATGAAAATGAACGGTTCGTTCTTGTTGGCGTGTCACACTTTGCGTCGCTTGCATATGTTATGAGTTTCGTCGGCGTATCCAGTCAAGTCAAAAAAGCGTACCCATCTAGCCTGTGATCCTCTGCTGGAGAAGCGTGACGGTGGTGTTCAAGGATATGACATTTGCCAAGGCTGGCCTGTCGGATAGAATCTTTGCGAGAGATATGAGCTGGGTGACTTTGGAAAATAAGTTTTAGTACAAGCTGTGAAGGAGAGCAGTACACACCTCTAGAGTTGCGCATCCAGAAACCCCAGTCCCATCCAGACGTTCGTCTGTCCGCTTCAAGTGTTTGTAGGTGCAGGCCCAGGTCTTCAAGGACTTTATATGCAGGAGAATATCTTTGTCGATGGCACCCTAAACAATAAAAGATCAATGAGAAGAAGAAACAAGGTAAAGAGAATGCAGTAGTACGTGAGATGATTCAATCGTGCCGGACGCGACCAGTCGTTTTCCATCGGTGAATTTGCCTCCTTGCTAAATACGTGCTCCTGTGACAAGTGCATAGGCCATTTGTCTTCATGTCTCTCTATGCGCCGCAAGATTCCTTCGCCTTGATGGAAAGCGTTCCGGGGGGGCCTGTCGTACTGGCTGGAGACGACAGCGATGGTCGATAGCGTAGGAATCCATTGTTGCATGCAATGTCTAGACCAAGGATGGTGTGGCCAGCTCGCAACGGTATCTTTGGGAGATGTGGAAGGAGAAGACAAGTCGAGGTTAGGGTCGAGTTTCCTTCTCCTTCCTCATTATTGCTTGTCACCGTCAACCCTATTCTCGATTTCATGCATGACTACGGATTCTGCGCGCATACACAACCTCTCAAGAGCACCGGAAGCTTGGTTTCATTTCTTCAGCAGGTCTGACTTTGGCTCTTCAATTTTCTTGCCTGGCACTCACCAAGAAATACAGTTTACTTGCCCGTCGCATGGCCCTTCCACTGGTGACTGGCAGCTCAGCGTAGAGTCAACGACTTTATAAAATGCGTATCAGGGGCGTGACCCTCTTTTTCAAGATCGCCCACCACCTAACAACAGGTCTATCCGAGACGTTTTTCACCCCCTGATAAGGCTGCCTGCGAGAATCATTTAGGCCAGATATGTATGCGAAACGGAGCATATGTTGGGGGTCCTAGATGAAGCAACGGTCACAGAGAAATCAGGAGGTACGTTATAACTGCATCAATGTGCGGGCTCGAGCTGAAACTTCAATGCGAAGGCACAATCCCTAGGGAACCTTTGAAGGTTATTGCCTTGGATACCATCCCACGAACAGCATGCTAGAGCACGGTCTTATCAACTTCAAGACGGCGTCACGCAACGACGACTTTTGTATAACCTTCCTTACAATTCGATCACGCGTTCTGCGTCGAGATGGAGGCAGAATAAACCGTCCATGGTTTCCGTTGGTCACTGCCGTCGCACTGATCTGCATGACGGTGAAGAATTTGAGACGTTACAGTACCATGGACATTTACATTGGCTCGACTATTACGCTAATACGGCGAGATTTGATGATCACATCTGATTATTGGTCACTCTCGTGGAAGCGCCTTCGGCTTATCTGGGACGTATCGTGTGCCGGTCAGTCATTCTTGCCCACGTTATCTGATCCGAGGCCTAACAATTTTGTTCTATTTAGGATGTCCAAGTATTATCGCTCTTCTCTCTGTTCCACACTAGTTCGTTGCCTCCGGGGACTGATATTCTGATAATTCATCATGATGGAACGAAGACGGCGGTGTAAGCTCTCGCGTTCTCATTTGAAAAGACACTTACTGATTATGACTTAGATACTAGATCCAACCAACCGCTCCATGTCGGGTGTGACGAGGTATCAATCATTTATGGTTCGTTCACCTTCTCCGCCAGTCGACGCTGGAGGACTAATCTGCATGTTTGTAGAGGATCCGAGATCGTGCCAAGCCGTCCGACTACCGCGCCTCACATGTTACTAACCAACAATAGTATCGACATGCTCATCTCCACATATCATCAGCATGTCGCTCTGTCTCGCTTGCTCTTGTCTATTAACGCTTCACCTCGCACAGCATCCTTTCGACATTTGCGTATGATCCACTGCTCGAATGACAGCCTTCAACAAGTCCACCTCATGTTGGCGCATTTCGCCCGCTGAAGGCTGTTCTATAGCGGCCGAGATTGATGCATGCAATAAGCGTGACAGGGAGAGGACGCCGAGTTACCATCCGACGATATCTGAAAAGTAGAAAAGGTCGGTACTCTCAAGGATTCTTGAATTCGCGAGCTGATCAAATACTCATTCGAAGTTTACCTCTGCTTCTAGGCTGCTGAAAGTCAGCGTGACGGCGCGGAACCTCAAGTGATTGATCGTGAGCTTGCCTCCCATTCAAGATGATCGGTCACAGATTCAAGCCGTGATCTGATGTGATTGAGGCTGCTTCCTGATTTTAGTCCCTAGAATCGCATGTATTTATGGGTGCTGTTCGCACAGTCCCAAGAAGATGACGGCATTTTACTGCGGCATACCAGAACATAGCATGCCGTAAGATTGCCGTCTTGTCACGTACTTTTTGATCAACCAATGAAAGCTATATACCGGTTATCGAAGAGCTGACTACCCGAACTCCAATCAAGTCGCGCCGCGACGGTGTTTGTCATCAAAAGGAAGCATAACCGTTACTCCCGCGACCTTGGTTGAGGGTTCTTGCCTTTCTCAAATGACAGCATTTTTGGCTGTAAGTAATCCAGTTGGCTCCCTCTTCATCTTTGATATTCCTGGTGTGATGTTTCTCTTCCCGAAAGACACTTTCCGACTTGCTGTGACCTGGAATGTTTTGGCATCTACCCGGCCATTTTTGGCGGTGCAGCATGTGCCTCGTTGTGTTATTTATAGTCCATCAATCCCGCCGCATAGTAGTGCAACATCGGCGCTAGTAGTAACGGTAAAGCAGTCTGCCTCCCTCTACTTGTAAAGTCAACAGGGCTCCCGGACTTTGTCTTTCTATCTTGTTCTCGTAGTCTTCTGAGCATTGTATTTACGAATTACATGTGGAAATTAGCAGGTATACCCCACTCAATATGAGTTTTGACGAGCGATGCGTGAAGCTCAAGAGTGACTGGGGAAGAATGAATTTGGACCTATTCGGACTAGAGCATGGTGGCTCGATAAAGTATACGATCCGGATGCTTAGTCGTCATTTATTTAAGGTGTGCGGAAGTCGGAACATATGCATACTCCATTTGCCATCTTTACCTGTCGTGTCGTCTCAACATCAATGCCACTATAAGTCAATGACATGGATGCCACAGACACGCTTATCACAATGGGCCAATATACCTCAACATGAATACTATGGAAATGCCTAAATTGGACAAGCAGTTTCACGGCCTTCTCCCAGACTTTTTCCTGGAAACTTTTGAACAGCGAGCTAGTGCCGTGAAACAAAATGAGACCTGCCGGCGAGACCTTTTTGCTCAATTTTACGAAGATTCCAGAGACAAGTATCATCCTTTTGCGATAGCACTTCGAGTAAGTATTATGATTGAGGTACGGTAGCGGGACTGCCACTTACCGGCGTTTCGGAGGCCCTGGCCAACGCTCATGATGACTCACTGAAGTTGACTCCAATGAAATACTTAGCAACAAGAGACTCGATGTTTGTGCTGTTGGCGGAAGGGTTGACGAGTGCAGAGCAGAAGGTGTCGGACGGTCGCCGAAGTGCAAACCAAATTTCGTTACGGCACTATTGCGGATAAAGTATTTAAAAGTCCGCGAAGGTCTCGAGACTTCGTCGACTGTCCGAACCTTCGGTGAGGCCAATCAATCCCTGGGACACCGTGACGCTTCGAAATAAATACTGGAAATACACAAACCTTGTTTAAGTCGTCAGGTCACATCGTCCGCATCAGGTTTCAGTAATCCTTGCTCTGGATCGACTACGCCAGTAATTCCCAGACGATGTGAACGTGTTCAACATCCAGAACATTCTTCGCCGCTCCTCGTTACCCATTGACACAATAGAACCAGGAACAGGCAAACAAGGACTTGCATACATTCGGAAGTCAAACTTATTACAAGGCCTATTTTGGATAAACCGGATCTCCCCGAGGTCCTCACGACAGGAGGACCCCTCAGCAAGTGAGTACAGCCTGTCAGCATGGCTCCACTCAGCCACTGCGACCATCGTACATTTTACCAAACGCTCCTTATCAGAGTAGTGCGAGCTCTTGTCGTTGTATCCGGACCTACTCTGTACTCGTTCCACAGACGTCGTTCGCTGTGAGGCGTCCCCTCAAAAGTTGCCGGTCCACCATGCAGGACTACAGCTCACCCCAGGCTTTCCTATCACAGGAACCTGCGTATTCGTTGACCACCATCGGACATCGTCATCTCGTATCTTGTACATGGTGTCCTGCATGTGGGCCTCTACGCCGGCTTGTCACTCCACTTGGTCGCCGTCGTTGGTCTCGAAGGCGCTAAGTAATGGCCATCACGATAAATTTACTAGTGGAGAGGATCGCGAGATCGCACAAGTGGCTGGAGAATTTTCTATCCTCCAAGGTCAAGGGAGATAGAGCTCTTTTCTCCGTCCGGTAGTCCTCTGTGCTCTAATCATCCGCTGCCACCTGTTTACCTGCCACTCAGATCTTCTTAGAACCAGCCTCGCCGCACGAAATGACGCTAGCGACAACTGGTTTCCATCTACCTGTATAGCCCGCACAATTGTCCTGGTCCATTTTTTTCATCAAATTCCAGTCTTTGTTAAGGCGCTTACCGTCCAGGATTGACGAGCAATTCTGTTCGTTCCCGGTATTCTTGGAGCATTCTCCCGGCCCTCTCTACGGGTCTCGTAAGGTTGGTACATCCACCCGCACCAGTAGAATCTGAGAACAGGATACGAGTATGTCTTTCGTGCTGTGCTACATCTTTATACTGACCCTAATGAATTGCAATATTTACAGCGACTCCGAACGTTTACATTGCCCATCCGCAATACATCAAGCCGGACCCATTCACGATTTCCGGTAATGCCTCTGATCGCCAGTCGAATAGCGACGTTAATCTGAAAATATCGCGATTTCACGCCTGGACGAAAATCAGAGATGAGCATACTTCTTCTATGGCTCTTCGTGGTACCCGGCTACTCAGCTACTCGAAATCATATGCAAACGCATGGAGATTCCGGAAACAGCTGCTGATAGGATGCCGAAACTATGCCGCCAGAAATTTGTCTCTGTTTGCTTATTATCTTTGTTGCTAGAGGACGACAACGGGTTTTGGGCTCGTAATTATAATGCAATCCTATCATCCAAATCCCTCTGCTCACGATTTCGATGTTCCTGCCCGACCACTTTACTCGATCAACGTCTACGAATGCATTTGAAGCATCAAGGTGTTTAATAACGGAATTCTAAGTGCAGGGTTTGCGTATCTCGAGGACCAGACTTCATCAGCGGCGGAATCCAACAAGGGTCCTCAATGCTCACTCTTCAAACAACAGAGGTGTCAACTGTTCGCGCACTATCCCCCCTCTGGTCGCCGATCTCAAGAGCCGTATGAAGAGAGCCTTTCCTGGCTCTGATTATCGCCAACTGTCAGCACCCTACTGGTCAACACAACGTCGCTTGACAACATAGACGGGCTTACATTAAGGCTTGACTTCAGCATGTCGACCTCCCGACGGTTCGTACGCGCCGTCGCCCATGCATACTTCTGATACGACAACCACGATGGAAGGTTTCTCCAAGGTACATTCAGGGAGTCCTCAATGTATTTTTCCTTCAGGTCGAGTGCTGCCAGTTCCAGCCTGGCATGGCTTGTTAGTATCATGAGGGAGGTGTATAAGCAAAATTAACCTTACTTGTTCAGCTCGGTTTCGAAGCTCCTACCATAATCGTCTAGCATACTTCTGTTTTTCCTATAAACGTCGGCCACCTCTTCGATGGCGTCTGCTAGGGAATCAATTGCCGAGCTGGGGCTCCAGCGAGGTAAAATTTTGGCGACCGAGCACCAGAGAACGACCCCCAGTGCTACAGTGTTCGCAGCTGTTCCGGGATTCGTAGAAGTCGCAATGGTAGTGGCGACTTCCCTCAATCTGGTGGAATTTGGTTCGTTCTGAGCCATGGATTTGCGCTACGACTGGAGTGGTATGCAAAGTTTGGCGGCTATATTGCTGTGTCCTCAAACCGTCAACCGGGACGGAGTTCCATATTCTCATGCTCAGGTGTTGAGTCCAGGACTGGAATTTCTTAATCTTGCGAGGGGTACACTGGCATTTGTATGTCATCTCAATGTCTCTCAATTTATTAACACTTGAGGGTTGCAGACTTCTATTGATTCTATTTCATTACGAGTACACCTTTTTGTTGACTCGGCTTGCCTACTATTTACCTTTGCGCCAAAGGAAGGGCTTGTTCTACGACAGCGTACTTTGACTACTGTCTCGAAGTAGCGGAGGACAGTAACAAAAGAGGGTCTCGTTGCCATCAGAGCGCCGTAGACTACTTTAGGTGTTCTCCGGCGCGCGGTTGCCTGTTTCGAGCACCAACGTCTCCATTCTGCTTATTCTGCTTCGCTTAATCTCAGTGCCGGGGTATTTCCAGGACTTTCTCGAGATTCCCTTACATGGGCGCTGGGCACTTTCATTGGCTGGCTGCATACACTCGTGTACGATGGCCATCACTTCGAGCTGTTTTTCAATCTGTTGTGCCATAGCTTTGAGCACTGGATTGCAGCTTCTCGGAGTACCTGAACGGTCTGTATTCTGCATTGTTTACGCTCTATTGATATACGTGCTTGGGCATGGCGAAGCGAGAAGTTCATGCCTTGCCATCTCATCTGCGACTTTGAACCTGTAGCAGGATCATTCGGGACGGTAGAATTACAGAGAGAACCGAGATTCGGTTCCATAGCAGGAGTAGTGCTGTTTGTCAGGTATCAAAGTACTGGTACAACACCCTCCCATTAAAGAGATATCAAAATTGAGGTTTCCAAGGGGAACGAGCCAATTGTACGATTGTGTATCGATACCTCTTATTGTATCACTTGTTGGACTCCGAGCGACCAGTAACAACAACTGGCGGCAAATGCCGATGCCCTCTCTTTCCACCCCCCATCGCAAGGACGCGACGTTTGCAAGAAACCCTGGCCCTTGGCCGATGTGATTTCTTAGGAAAACCTCGGAATTCGCTCGCTTCCAACGCCACCGGGATACGCGGTGCGCCCGGGCCCTTAGAATCAACAACGAGCGCGTCTTTTCCTCGGCATCATGGTGATCAACAATGACTCTGCTAGAAAAGCCTCCGATGCTATGACCGCATTCTATTCCTTTCAGCATTCCTCTCGATCTTCGGGTGGCTTGTACGAACAGGATTACCAGATGAATACATCTTTATGCTCAACCGGACTGTGGACGCGTCTCAAAGACTCTTTTCTACAATCACGCGTCGTCGACAGCGTCAGGTGCCGGGTAAAAAGTCTGAAACCTGGTGCGTCTCTTTCTGCTGATCGACAATTGTTTTCTTAAAATCAGAAGAATCTTCTCCAGCGAACGAAAACTAGGACCTGTATTATTTACTTACGCTGTCGCGACGATGGAGTCCGGCCAAGCGTCGAGATTAGTCTCGCGCAGTCGATTGTGTTTTACTGGAGAGGACACCGCTGGAAAGGTATCTTGGTGGTGATATGAAGCTAGTGGTCAGAGAGAGATGCTGAGCCGGATCCCTGTACGTCGTGTTCCCTGGCATGTATTCACTGCTCATCCATCCTTGCTGAAGGGCAGAGGCGGCGAGTCCTTTCTTTGGAAGCAATTTGGAGGAGGTCGAAACATATCCTTTCCGCTGCAAGTTGCTCGCCAACGCGCTAGGTCATACACCGCGAATTATCACTAGTAAAGAGACCAAGCCTAGAGTCTGGATATCGTACGTTTTGCTTTTTCTGATCCCCGGCTGATGTCCCGAGGTAGTTCAACGATGGTACACGCCGACTAGAGCCTTGCGTCAGTTCCGTATTCGACAGGCGGAACATCGTAGTTCTCCTCTTCTCCAGCGTCTTCTTTTTGTGGCTTCAAGTCTATACGTTTCGTCTCGCGCAACATTATTTCGTATGATCTATAGCTCGAATGCTCCAGACACCAGTCGCCTTCAACAAGTTCACCTCATGCTAACCCATTTCGCCTGAAGGTTGCTCTATAGCGGCCAAGATCGGCGCACGCAATAAGCACGACACCAAGCTACCAACCGAAAATAGCTGGAGACGATATCTGAGACGGAGAAAAAGTTGGTGGTCTCAACGATACTTGGATTTACGAGCTGATCAATTGTGCATTCGAAATCAGCAATGCCGAGCCGCCTCCCCGTCCATTTTCCATCCCAACCTTGCTGCGGCAACGACGCTCAAAGAGTTTACCCCTGCTTCCAAGCAGCTGAAGGACGCGGACCTTCAATGTTCTTTGTGTCGAGACGGTTCGCGCAGCGATCCTGAAAGAAATGTGCGATGTTATCAAGTTTGATGGTTTACATCAACTAGTAATACCGCCATCTCGCTCTTCTTTGTGACTTGATGGGACATCGGGATTCGCTCATGCCATGCCGTTACTTGTCAGGGTATCACCCGCACGGATTGGTGCTTTGATGAGGTACCTGTTCCTTTGAGCAGATCGGTGTGCAGGAATTGCCTCTAATCTGGCCTACGCTCGACCGATATACATGCTTGGGCATGGTAATGCGAGAAGTTCAAATTCCGGTATCTCAGATTCTCGGTTGCGGCTTCGCAGGATTGTTGACGCGTAGTCACTATAGCCTTAATGAGAGGATGACTCGTCTCTATATACGGCTATACTTAATGTGCATTTTCCAGATTCGGAAAGACTTCTTCGTGAAATGTACTGCATTGTCCACCTTTCCGTCAGTTATCCCACAAAAAGTGGTATCGGCATTTGCCGACGTCTCTCTCCTTGTCCCTGCACAGAAGAAAAACTAGCTCTATTGACGTTTTTTCTCAAGATGGGCTGTCAATTGCCGTTCCCCATGATGCGGAATACCGCCAAAGCGTATCGAGTGCGTCTTTTCTTTGGCTGCACGGTGATCAACTTTGGATCAACTATCATCCTAGGCATTAGACGACTTTCCAATGCTGCACCGCTTTCTATGACTTTGAATCGCCATCTCGAATTCCCAATCTCCATAAGGCTAAGTGTCCCAGCATACACAATAGCCTTAGGACGCGTCGCGTCGCAAATATTTTCATTTCGTGATTTCATACCCCTATGGAGATATTCTTTCAGAGGGGCGTTCTTCAATACGTCACTCGTGAGTGAGGCAAGTGGTGCGTCTCTTTCTGCTGATGCATCTCTGCCAGCCATTTTCTTGATACCAACAGAATCCTGCCCAGCAAATGAAAGCCCCCACTGCCTACATGTACGCTGTCACGAAGAGGGTCATTCACATGAGATACGGACCCCAGTGTGTCCGTTCCGATTTATGCGCGCTAATACCAATCTCACATCGTTGAACGTTCCGGCCTGTCTTTTGATACGTGACACTTGCGATAGAAAACGATGAATATACAACGGCTCCTGGTTCTCTCTAGGACTGGATATTCTGTCAGTCAGCAGACTCCATTCGAATCATTAGGACCAGCCCACGATCGCATGACAGTGAAACCGGCACGGAGACACCTCTTATCTGTAGACGTTGCTGTTTTTAGTACTGAGCTTAGGGACTCTCCGGAGCTAATTTGGGCACGATTCCTTCCACGGCGCCAATCTTGATAGAAAAGTCGCCGTCTTCTGTCGCAAGGCAATAGTACCTTTCATTCACCAACGTTTACCCTTCTTCTGTTTTCACAAAACACGCGGTGAACGCGCGTCTCCAAGCCTCCATTTGCCACGACCACGATTACGAAAATGTGTAAGTTTCCATTTTCCAGTTCCTACTACGGATCGCCTAGTAACAACCTTGTGCTTTCAGTTGATGCGACCAGGGCTGTGATAAACGTCCTTCTGGAAACATGGATCTATTGGGAGATGATTTGTACGGGCATCGCCATCGTCATCTTGCAGTTTTCATTTATACCCATCTTATTTAACTTAGGGATGTTCTACCGACTTCGGAGCAATCTGAAGCTGCCCCTAATACTGGTTCTCTCCGTCTTTATAACATACTTTGGAGTATGGCCTCAGACCCTACACCTCATTCAAATGCATATGAGAGAGTTCATCAGGGACAATCTCATATTGATTGGGTTGGTCGTTGCGGGTGCAGCCCGTGCTGTGTACATGATCATGATTTTGTACATCGTGGTTCGGTGTCCCGAAGTTGCGGTATTGGATCTGGTGATCCGTAGGCCACTGTGCATGGTCGAAGCTTACTTGAATGGGTTGCTGGCATGGATGTGATGGATCGAACATTAATCTCAGCCTTTTGTACATGTATATGCTCTTGTTTTTACTCGCTTTTAAACACTCAGTACCCATTTGAAGCCTTCGAATCGTCCGAGCAAGTAATCACCGCTTGGTAACGACTGCCAGAATCTTTTCGCCCAGCACATTCAAGAAAGAAAGGTAGAATTGCACTCTGACAACTTGTATACTTTTTACACAACAGTTTCATACGGCCTGAAGCGATCCATGTGCTTTCCCCATCTTCCATCGTTCCAAGTAGCGATCTCCTTCCACTCTTCGCTCTCTCTTCCGACCGTGTTCCTAATCAACCAAAGAAACGCACTAACCACCGTGTCCGCGAAACAAGGTTCATTCCCCATAATGAAGTCACCCTCGCTTCCTTCGAACCACTTATTCATCTTCCCCAGGTTCTCTTTCGTAGTCGCCCACATTTTCTCCCGCTCCTCACCCTCCAGAGCCCCCAACGCACAAATCCCAGACAGCCTTTCTCTCATATACACTACTGTCCGGTCGTTCCTCTTCATAACAAAGTCCAGATAGAAGAGAGGCTTCATGAGATACTCGATCGCCTCACCAACGGCATCGGTGAAAGCGAGCTGAAGGACCATAGTCCCAGCGGGGATGAACACGGGACCAGAGGAAGGGTAAGTCTTGTCAAGATAGGCAGCTATCTCAGGCGAGTTGGAGACTACGGCGCCCGTGGAGTGGTCCTGGATAATGGGAACTGTATATTTGGGGGACACTCCGTCTGGTCGTATGCCAGTAGGGGCTGCACCGATTTCTTTGGCGAGAGCTTCGATATCAGGGACCTCTACATAGACGGTCTGGTACCCGTACGGCAGGTTTTTGAGGTTTAGGCAATACCTAGAAGTCGAACAGTCAGTTACGTCCTGCGCGATGGAATGCACGCGTACCTGGCGCGCCGGATGGTAACAGTTCCCGGAGAATCCACGGCCTTGAAGGGGATATCGTAGAGAGTTATCATGCTTTGCTGCGACTTTAGATCTTCAGAGGCTGTAGAGCTGTCCGCGTTATCTAGAGAAGCTACAACGATTCAGGTGGATATTATCCGGGGGACCATCACCTGTCTTTGCCATTTTGGCCCGGCAATACGAAGGTAAAGTGGATGTAGAGCGACGTGATCCACACTCAGTCGGGTCGGATCGAAGGAAAGAAACTCCAGAAGAGTACGAAAGTTAGGCCCAAGGAATTGGTTGAAATCGACAAAGTCATTAGTCCTACTACCAGTGAATGGAACGAAAGTGAGAAATAGATCCTCAGGTATATCCCATGAGTCGTTGAGAGCCAAATGGCACATGGAAGAACGGAGAGTGCTACTAGAATTATCGGCGTTTGCCGAACCTCCTCTTTCTCTACCATCGTCATGGAAGCGACGTAATATCTCCGCCCAATGATCATCGCGCAAGACGGCCTTGTCAACGTAGCCGTTTTCAAACACTCCGCTCGGTTCTGACGCGAAAGTATGAACCTTACACTGGGTATGAAGGTGCTGACGGTGCACCTTCATCTCTATGGTATGAACCCCAATTAACGTGTAATACTACCGACCTAACTGTAGTTATCATAGATGCGCATTTTCTTCCAATCTCGTGAATCCTGTCTCCGAAGCTCGTATAGTTCTTCAATTGCTTCGTATGTGCCAATTTGTTCGCATATATACTCATGTTTAACGAAAAGGCGTCGCAGGATAGTGCAACGTATGGCACGACTTACGTTGCCAAAACATAATCTTTACAGGACAATAGAGGGCTGGCGCAGCAATCGTAGAATCATGTCAAGCTTGGAGCCGGTGCGTCTTCTCTTCTCGTGCATTTGTATTCTTCAGTCATTAACTTCTGCTTAGTAGATGAAGTACCGCAACACGTCACGCGCCATATTGAAGAAGGTACTCTCATTGAACGTCCGAATGAATTTACGTGTGTGATTACCGATTTTCATTGTATATATGCGCGCTGACACATTCACTAGTCCCAGAGAATATCGTGGCCTCCACCGGAAGAGCATTCTTTTGCGGTTTTTCGCCGAAAGTGTGCTCACCGACTGGGAGAATAACAATAATGCTGCCTTTTTCGACGCATCTCCACCTAGGAACGCCACCATGAGGCGAAGAAGCTACTTGGTGGAGTAGCCCCGTGCTAGACCAATCTATCCCGACCATACTTCGTCTAAGCACACACTGGAGTCGACATCAGCAAAAGCGCTGAACACGGCTTTTGAACGTTGCACGTCTTTGAAATTGTTTTGCTCTACCGAGTCTCGAGTTAACTGCCACAGTTCGATCTTCTTAACCTGATAGTCGAGGATCGCATGTGGCTGTGGTAGCGGTACCACAGCTGCCCCTGGCAGAACGACACTGAGCGACGAAGTCTGCGTACATGCGCCGCGCTGTTGTCCCCGTACCTCTATAACAACGTCAGCGTCAGCTGCCGTCTTTGGCCGGTCCTAGATACTATCGTTCATCTACCAAGGCCAATACTGAACTCTGCTGAAGCCTACTTACATAACAATGTCCGTGCGTTTCTCCATTTACCGTTCCCGAGAAGGTGTATCTAACAGTTGCAAAAAGGAGTCTGGACAAGGGCCTGGACCCCCGGATCGCATTCGTTGCGTGCGGAAGGAAGCTATATTAGGCCGCACACGCAATCAACTGTGTCTCGGAGTTCGTTTCTTCAACCTCTATCATTGCTGTCAATGACGACCCAATTGTCGATTGTTGTGTTACTCGCTGATAGCCTCTACAAGACATCGTGTCAATGACGAGGTCCGAAATGTTCGTGGTCCATTCACCTTCTCCATTAGTTGAGCGCTGTCGCGCTAATCTGCATGTTTGTGTAGGATTTGAGACTGTATAGAACCTTAATGAGAGGGAGACTTGTTTCTGTACCGCAAGTAGCGCTGTTTATCGGGGTACTCGGTGCTCTTGGGGGTACGAAGCTAAAACGATGGCACTTGTTCCAGACAAGACTCGCTGTCAGCTGTAATACACCGTACTCGGTCTCATTCAACAGAACCCGGCGTTAGATTGTGAATGCTTTCGCCTCACTCTCACGTCGACGTCAGGCCTAACGGAGCGTCATCATTCCATATCTTGTCATCCCAGATGACTCTACCTGCCTCTACATGATCTACCTTCTCTGGGCGCGCACTCATACCCACCGGCGCCATGATGCTTCAACACTCTTTCCTTCATCCACCCGCGCAAGCATAGCGATGACCTTGGACCGGAAGAACAAGCTTATCGCGGACGTTGATTTGGAGGACAGCTGATGATTATAAACGAAACCTAATGAATACCTCCAGTTTGTCAAGATGCCAAAGTTACATTACCACCATCAAACCGCCGACTGACGCAGGGTATCGTCCCGACGACTCGCCTTCTTCTACCAGTGGGCAGGGCTTTGATCGGCCCTTCCCTGAGGGTCGTTTCCTCCGAATGTAGTCCTTCTGAAACGTTGACCGTCTCATTTGTTAATTTTCGTCCTACTACCTAGATTCAATCCACCGTCAGCCTGGTGAATGACCACTCGTATGCGAGTCAATCTTGTGCGCCTGAATATCGGATACTCGTGTACGACGTGCCCAAGCGGTAATGGTGATAGTATATGGATGCGAGGATGAACCACAATGGGTTTGAACCCTGTATTAGATTCAGACGATGGAGAGGATGGTCGAAGCACTAAGCTTTTCGGCACCGTCCTTTGACTTTGGGATAGAAAATGCTACGGCTGTCAGATGCATTATCTCAGTGTTGTGTTGTCAGCCAGCGAGAGCAAAGTATGTTTATCTAACGGCTTTGCTGCTGTTTTAGAGGAAGAATGTGCGAAGCGCTTCAGTTGGGGAGGTTGTATCCCGGCTCTCGGATTTCTTGCACTTGTCGACTTCAGCTGACGACCCTTGACTAGGGGAGAAGCACCTGAATTTCGATATAGAGACACACGGAAAGCTGTACTTAGTGGAAGATAGCACCAGTGATACAAAGGTAGGTTGCTTCGAGTCGTTGAATTTCAAGAAACACCGTGGCAACGAATTTACTTTGTGGGGCCTTTTGGCATAATCCTACTATTACGCATTGATCTCGGTTCGAATCCGAGAGGGTCCATAAGGACGCGTTTCTGTCCTGTTTTTTTTTTTTCCACATTAGGTCTTGATTTGATACTTGGCCTGACAGCCTTGAGTCCTGAGTACTGATTCATTGACTTGATTCTTCATTCAAAGTTCGAAGCTTCAAAGTTTCAATACTCTTATCCTGATTCTGGAGCTGTCTAAAGTCCTTGCAATTACTATGTGCCAGCGCTTTAGCTTTCGCATCTCTCCAGTCTTTTACTAGTCTCGTCACCAAGTACTTAAGCCATTGCTGACCGACACCTTTGACTTTTGAACGGAACTTGGGCCTTTCATTTGGAACGAGGTCGTGCACGACGGATCTAAAGAGAGTACATGTACATATCATGCTGGTTCGCAGTCTTGGCGCGACAGAGTCTTGACATTATGGTAGGATGAGATTCCGTCTCCGAGTCGATGCCAACGTTAAAATGCATGGAATCTCAATACCAGCTCCCCCCCTTCTTCCCGCGAGGTAGGACAGCTGCTTGTGGACTGTTCTCTCGAAAAACGTTATGCTCCATGCGGAGCCATGGAACAGAGTTATGACCCTCCAGTAAGGGTCCTTTGGCATAATCGCACAATCACATTGATCGATCCCCGGTTCGAAGCCGGGAAGATCCACTAACAGTCTACCATTAACTTGTTTTAATTTTTTGTCCAAACTGTCACTCAACCGGCCACTGGCCAGCTCAGATTTAGAATTTTGGATTTAGGACCTTATGATCTGGATTTTTGAATTCAAGTTCGGAATTCCTAGTAGAGTCGCTTGACACCATTTACCTCTCAATCTACCGCCAGACCAACCTCGCCTTCTCTACAAGTAGGCTCTTCTGTGACATCCCTTGCAGCTGGGAGTGGGAGACTATTTATGTCTCAGCGTGCACGATGTGGATCCAGCCTTTGAAGAAGAGAGTTATCATATCATGCGTTGAAACCTTTAACCGTGGGCGCTCTCTCCCTTTTAAAAAAAAGGGTGACAGTTTTATTGTACATTGTTCCACTGTGAACCGACCATCGAATTGGTTCTACAGTTTTACAACGTCCATTCCGTTTTAGCGGGGAAGGGTGTGTTTGCTTTACTTGGTTTGAGGCGGGTCATTTTCGAGGAATTGGGTATGCGTCTTCCTTTTTTGAAGGGCTACTCCTGGTCACACGTGCGGCAGAATGATTTTGTTCGGATGCAAAGTGAGTATCGACGAGGTACGTGCGCGTTCCTTCTCCGGTCGGCATAGTCAACTACTTGCAAACACTGGCGACCATCGTCAAACGATAAAGCGTACCCCCTCATCCCGCCTCTCCTAGTACTGATCCCCTCTGCTGTTGGTGTCGTGGCGAATCCAAGCTGTGAGGATGAACGAGGGGAGAGAGTAGATCCCTTCCCTCCTAGCAGGCAGAGAGGGCGGCGTTTAGACTCGCAAAATTTCGCGCCAAGTCCGAACACGTTTTATCAGTCTGCTTCGTTGAGGGAGATACCAAACTTGCTGGCGTGCGACGTGCGTAGGTACAGGAGCTAGATGAGAGGATAGCGCAAGTCCGACAGCCGGTCAGAGAGTAGCGCGCTCTCTCCATCTCCCGTCGCGATATCGTCCTACCCATCACTCTCCTCCCCAAAACATTCTCCGCGCGACAACACAAAACCGCTGGGTACGGTTCAATTCCCCAGAACATTTGCCCGTCCCTTTCGCATTTGCCCACAGTTTCCCTCGCTCCTCCCCCTCCACTTTGAGGGCCTCGCGTCGTTCATCCTTGTCGCTGTGCCCGGGAAGAAGAATGGCCAGAAGGGTTGATTACTGCACTTGAGAAGGCGAGTTGGAGGGGTACGTCTGGTCGGGATGGAGATGGGGAAAAGCTTGGAGGCTTAGTCCTAGTCGTATAGGTTGGTTCATGCTCCTCAAGAGGGCGCCGCTCAACACTCCCGCCGAACTTCCAAGTCTTCGACGACACGGTCTTGCTTATTGATGTGCTGGACTGCCTCAGGAACCTGGGCGACCTTGCGTACAGGGCGAGAAGTGTCTCGGATGGAACGGGGAGGTTCTTGTTGTCCGGGGGTGGGGCTAAGCGGAAGTAGAGAGAATGCATAACGGTTTGGGACGGGGTGAGATTGCTTGGGATGGGTAATGTGGGCGTGATGCGTGTTATTTTTTTCGGACCAGATTTCTAGGCGGGCAAACCATTCGCGCACATCGGGTTGCATTGTCATGATATTGGAGAGGGTGCCGTCGAGTTGCTCGATGGCATAGCCGAAAGACTTCAAAACCGTCAACATTGGAGTGAGCTGAGAAGGATAAGCATATCATCAGCCACGTGGAAAACAGACGACCGCGCACCTCCTTGTTGCTCGAGTCTTCGTTAAGATACTTGGACTCTGGTACACCACGCCTGCTTCCCAAATCTCGTCGGTGGGAGCCGAAACCTCGGAGAGTGTGGTCTGTTCATATTTGCCGGACACTACACACCGGAACCCAAGAGCCTGGGGAGATGTGAGTTCTCAACCGAACGAGAGTAGCATGCACGGTCGCCACTCACGAGATCCTTCGCCTCTTTATAGGTTTTTGGTGCCTTCCCTCAAATCCCTCTTGCAAGGGTTCATCGTGCGACGGAGGATCTGAGGAGGCAGGTGTCCGACCATTGAACTTCTTGACTATCAGGCTTATTGCACGGTGTGACGGACTCGGGAACTTACAGAGGCGGATGGTATAGTTGATAAAAGTCTGTCCGAGTTGGGCGTGGTCCCGTGCGCGGTGCGGGAGGTGTCCGTGAGTAAACCAGCACGGCGCTGTCGGGTTGGGCGGACTTTTCAGACTCGAGACAGACGTTGTATGCATCCGATGGGAGAGAGTGCAGCACAGGGCATGATGGTAAGAAGGCTAAATTTGGTTTTGTTTGACTCGCGATCAAAAATCGAACGTCCCCTTTTGTGCGTTCACTGCGTGCCGACTCGTGTAGTCCTTCACTTATTCTCGTTCAATGGGATGGTGCGGCCACTCTACACAGTCTAGGACGACTCTACCAACTCGACGTTCATACCAGGACAGGCTGCGTCATCGAGCTCGATTCTCCAACGCGAGCGATGCTACTCTCACCTTCCAGCGCGTCAATGCGAGATAAATACGTCCTACCACTGCAATGCGCGCCTTTTCGACACCTCGCCAGAGAAAAGCCAGCACCAGCATCTCCATCGATTAGCCTGACCAAGAGTCAAGACAAGACTCCCAAGACTCCGCATACCACTCCGGTCGATACTGCAGCCCGATGAATCGCACTCATATACGGGACTTTGATGTCGAAAAGAAAAAGGATGGGTGTGTGACCATTTCTTCTCTCGCAGACGACGAATCTCATAGTCTAGGGTGTGACAGACTCTAAGAGTACACTCCCTCGCTGACGCCTCGCCATGGAGACGCCTTCTGTTCCAAACTTTCGCTACGCCTTGGTCCATAGCATTGCCGCGACATAGACAAACAGCCGCTATTACATCGTCGTCAAGGCCATTATCTCAAGGAAGTTCTTTCCGGGCGATATCATCATGTACAGGTGCGTGTACATTCTGTCACTGTCTCATCTCGTCGCTGATGAATCGCTGTTGCAGCTGTGCAGGCCCACTGTCCAACGTCCGCAGTAAATAACATCCGTCATACAAAGCTCTCCCAAATGTCGCCGTCACCCCAATGCCGTCGTCTCCCGGTCTATCGTACTCCTTTCCTTCCCACCAAGTTTCCCTCTCCAGAGCAATAATCAGAGCTTCCGATTCCCCTGCCATCCTTCTTCCCGGGTTTACCGCGAAGGAGGGCATCCTGTTTATATCCATTTGCATAACCATCTCGTTGGCGGGCTGCTGACCATCCAAGCTCGGCTCGTATGGGAAGGACCCCTCGCCTCGTTTTGCCACCTTCAGACTTGTACGGCTCACCTTTTCCTGCAAGTCCAAACCACACTGTTCTCATCCTCGTCCTTCTATTCCGCCGCATCGAAAGCCATTCTCAGCCCGAGTCTAGTCGAAGAAGATGCTAGGAAGGAAGATGTGGTGGCCCACACAAGTCTCATAATCAACGTGGTCTGAATTACTGAACGACCAGATGCTATTAATAATCCGAGTCAGGACGGACTATCCCTGCAGTGGTGGCGGGCGCTGACTTCGAACGAGGATTCCAAAGGTTGGCAAATCAGTTCCTGGATATCATAAACGATGGTACAAATATCTGCGTTCTGTCGTAATGCCGCCTTTTCAAAAGTCGGGGGGGGGGGGGGGGGGCTAAATGTAATCGCATAGATACTTGGTCAATTGCACCACCAAAATTGTGCTATGTGCAGAGTTGTGGAACAATGTCATTTAATTTGGTAAGGGTCCTTTGGCATAATCGCACAATTACCTCTTGACAGTTGATCGGTTCCCGGTTCGAATCCGGAGGGTCCATTACGCCGGCGTAGCGCAAGGTTTTTTATTATAGCTGAAAAATTGAAAACTTAAAAGTCTAGCTCTCAGAACTTGGTAGATGCGGTGACCGGTCCAAATTTGGTGCTTCTCTTGTATGGATTTTCTTACATATGACTGCATGCAACTAACGCTATGCATCACGTTTGATGTTCGCTCGCGACGATACCGCAGCGTGAAGAATCTTATGGCCTTGTAATGACAGGGCTTTTGACGGTGAAAGAAAAGGAACAGGTGCGTATCCGTTTCTTCTTGAAACTCATAATGAAGACCAGCTACCAGGGAGCGACAGACTCTGCACATTCCTTGCCGGTGGAGGCCTGGCTATTCTTCCGTTTCTATACGCGACTTTATTTTTATCGCCCTTCTCAATGACATGCCAGGCGTCATCAAGTGCGGATCCGTGTCAATATTCAGGCCGAAAGTTTCGGGTGATACCATTCTGTGCTGGCAGCGTGTCTACGAGGTACGCGCACATTTCGTCTCGGGCCCATAGGCTCAAACTGAAAAATCGATGTTGCAGATACGCTTGCCAAAAGCGTTGTCACTGTTTCTCCATAACCATCATCCGAACCGGTGCCATCGTCTCACGGCCTATCTCGATAAAACGTACTCCTCCCTTAGGCTCGTCCTCATCCCACCAACTCTCCCTCGTAATAGAAGTTTGAATATGATCCCCTCCAACTGCTCTTTTCCGCAGGCGTGCCGTCGAAGGAGGACAGTCTGTTCATACCCATCAAGCGAACCGTTAGACTGTTTCGCCGGGGTGAATCTCAAGGAAGATTCGGCTCATATGACCTATCCACGTCCTTTCCCAATTGCGTACAACATATCTTCTCTGCGTTAATCCGAGCGATACTTCCTTCAAAGTCCATCACCTTCGTCTTTGCTTGCTTGTGCTGCTATTCTATCCTCCAATGGTTGCCAACCACCTCATCACACGCGGCGGTCTTTCTCGGAACCGATGTACCATGCAATGCTAATGGAGCTCGGCGGCTATCCAGCCACGACTCGAAGGTGTTGTTGGAGAACTAGACGCCATCGGGAACTGCTGCCTGCATAGTACAGCTATGGTGTCCTGACCATATATAATACTTCCACCTCGCAATAGGCGCGTATTGTTCCATTTCATGCGACCCGCCGTCCAAGTCTCATGAATCAGCGTGCAAACAGAAACTGTCAACGAATCGGCGACTCTGCTGTCATCGGAACCTGATTCGGTCGTTCGTCTGCTGTCCGAGTCTGTTGGAGAACGTGGAGCTTCTTCATCGAGGCGGGAGGGGTTGCCGGGTTGTCACCAGACTATATACCTGAGATCCCATCTCTCATTTCCTACGCGACTATATAGAAACAAGCGAAGAAGGAAGTCTATCACGCTGCTCGTGAACACGCTTCAAGGACTCGTTGTCATAATCCGCGTTTAGTGGATGGTCTCGGTTCGATTCCGAGGGGGGAAGATAGATCATCGATCATGTGAGTCTTTTTTTTGAAGACATCGTTTCGATGTCCTCATGCAGTTATAGGATTTATGCATTTCGTATTTGAAAGATCGAATGCAAGTAGTTATAAAAGCCTTGCGAGGTTGTTGCGAGGCTAAGGATCGAATCAATGCACGTGGAATAAATTGATTTTGTTCTCGACGACCAGTGCAGCTTGATTTTCTCCGCATTACCCTAGGATCCGGTAGTGCACTTACCTTTCAACGCGGGATCAATTCCTGGTCGACGGGTGGGGTGAACAAGGTGTGTTACCTTTCATTCTGCAGAGGGCGACGAATCTCATGGACAATACAGACACTAGGATGTTGCTACCAAAGCCATCGCAAAGGGCCTGGCTTGGGCTTTGCTCAACGGCGGTCTCGTAATGGCGCGTACATTGATGTTTGCTTCGAGTCGTCATTGGATAATAGTCATGTCAGCGAGGTCAATAGGATGGGCCTTTTGGCCTAATCGTACTATTACGCATTTAGCGAAACTATCGATATTTTTACAGAGTCCAGAAGTTCTTAAGGTCAGATTGTCAGATATTCCTCGTTTATGGCCGTCGTCGGAACTTGTGATATCTGCCCTTACCTTCGAACCGTCAGGCATTCATCTCGCCTTGAATTCTCTTTCCAGCCAGGCTCCTCCAAAGAATTGGAAGGAGGGGGCCAGGACTTGTGGGGAAAGAAGATGTGGAAGCGTCGTATCATTGCGACGCCAGTGGAGACACCAAGTGCTCATCAACGCTTGGATTAATCTTAGGGCAGGTATACTTAGAGATAAATGAAGTTCAACTCTCGCCCATATGCGTAGCTGATACTGTCACCCAGCATCTATATATCTATATATCTATATATTAAGACAGGTCGACGAAAAGCTGACATAATAAGCGGACCTTGAAATTTCCGGCCATTGCCATACCCCGGCCAATTCCGGCTGAGTTTCAATTCCGTTGCACTGCCGCCACTGCCGCCTCTCTACAGCAACGAGTTTCAATTTCATTGCCCTCTACCAGTTTTCTATCCCCCCTGGCATGGCTGGCACCCAGTATTCACTGAACATAGACTATCTGCCAACTATGCATGAGGCTGACAGGATGCTGTAGGCTCCAAAGTGAGTATTAAGCTGATTCAAATAATGAGCATTGAGCAATGAGTTGACAACAAACATCAAATGACAAGTTAGCAGGTAGAATAAGGGACCAGGAGACCATTCAAGGATAGGTAACACATATACATGTACTGACTACTTATGCAATGCTAATTTGCTTAATATGAGGCTTTTACAAGGTTCAAGCCTTCCTCTGGGCCCCAGCAGGTAGAAATGGCAAGGATACTATTCAGCTATTGCATGCTAATTTATTTTGTCATAGCAATATGAGTCTTACCCTGTAATAAACAGCCATTGACATCTCACCAAGTTTCAATTTTGCTGCCTCTACCAAGCCTCTACTCTCCCCACAGCACATCATTAGCATGACTGGCACCTGACTGAGCTTCAACTTAATAATTATCCATGCTACAGCAAAAAAGTGAGTATCAAGCAACAAGCAATGAACATGGAACAATGAGTTGTCAATGAGCATTAAATGTTGAGTTAGCAGGTGGAATCAGGGACTATTCAAGGATACGTAACAATACATGTACTTAGTATGTCATGTAGTAAATTTGTTGCTTAATATGAGCCTCCTCCACATTCAAACTGTAAAACAAGCTGTCCTCAACACTGAATCTAAGTCTTATAGAAATCATCAGAGCTCAAATGGTGACCATAGCAGCCTGCCATGTCAGATATCCAAGCCAGGACTGAGGGAGGGACATAAGAACCAGAATAAATATCTCTCCCTCCCTCCCACAGGATGGTGCAGGTAGGGATGTGCACCATATCCATAGTATGGTAGTTATATACTATAGCATATATGGATATGGGTCCATACCATGGCCAACTTTAATGTTGCTTTAATGACCTAAAATACACCCGTATTCATTCAGTTTGAATATGGTCATTCAGGGAGAGGCAGAAGACTATCTTATGCCATAAAGGTCAGTACCTAAGGTCTAAAAGATGCACCTAACACTCACCCTTTGGCACCAGATATCTGTCATCATTGTCAAAGTGTCTGTATACAGACAATGGTATGGACATGGTACAGATATGACATCACCATACCATACTGTGGCCAATAATTTTTATATTGTCTATGGTCATGTCCTTAATGGTATAGTGCATGTAGCTAAGTGCAGGTACAGTCATCAACAATGATCACCAAAATTATGGGAGTCCCTACCAGTTCATTACAGAGGGAAGGAAGTTTTATGGCACTCATAATAAGCATTTTTCTCCAAACAAATAGCATAGATTCAAGTTTACAAGGGATTTATAGCAACATATCTTAGTAAAAAGCCGGGTTTGGGGCGGGCCCCAACAAGCCGAAGTCCCGTGTCGCAGTCAGGTTGCCAGGACCCGAGGTACGAGGGTCTGGCAATCGTGACGAAGACACGGGGCATAGGCTTGTGGCACTGATATGCGCTCACAGAAAAGATTAGCCAGTTCGGCAGACTCAGAGCAGACAGCGCCTGATACTTAGAGCAATCGATGTCCTCTGTTATGAGCGGCTGAAGACAAGAATAAACCGACCCATCGATATCAGGTCAAAAACGCACTAATCGCCACGTCCACGAAACAAGATTCATTGCCAGTCACCCTCGCATCCTTCGATCCACTTGTTCATCTTTCTCAGGTTCTCTTTCGTGGCCACCCTCATTTTCTCCCGTTCTTCGCCCTCTGGGGCTTTCAACGTATAAATCCGAGCAAACCTTTCTTTCATACGCGCTGTCGTCCAGTCGTCCATCTTCATCACCATGTCCGCATCAAAGAGCGGTGAACGGAGATTGTTCGAAAGCTTCATCAACTGCATCGGTGAAGGCAAGCTGAAGGGCCACAGGCCGGTGAGGGCAGCACCGATCTTCTTCGTGAGAGCTTCGATATCAGGTATCTCGACGTAGACAATCTGGTATGGGAAGTTTTCGAGGTTTAGGCAGTACCTACAAAGGAGAACGGTCAGTTATGAGGTGCACCTGCGACGGAATGCACGCTTACCTCGTCCGCCAGGTAATCATAGTTCCCGGAGAATCTGCTACCTTGGAAGGGAAATCGTACAGAGTGATCATGCTTTTCTATGACCACAAAACGTCTGCCGGAGTTGAATAGAATAGCTGCAGTGATTCAGGCGTATATTATCCGGGGGACCATTGATGGTCTTTTTGTCATTTGGGGCTGGAAATACGAAGGTGAAGTGAATGTATGAGAGAAAAACTCCGAAAGAACGCGCAAGTAACACACAAGTTTGGCCCAAGTGATTAGTTTAATCGATAAAGCCAATAGTCCTGCTGAGCGGAACTTGCGAAAGGAATCCCTAGTTACAATGGTATCCCATGCATGAGACTTGAAGCTAAGAGTAAAATGGGCCACACGGAAGAACGGAGAGTCGTAGCACCAAGGTCCGAGGTCGCGGTGTCGGTGTTTGCCGAACCTCGTCTTTCTCTACTATCATCACGGAAGCGACGTAATTCCTCCGCCCAATGTTCATCGTGCAGGACGATCTTATCAACGCTGATGCATATGGTGCACCTTCTTTTCTATGGTATGAACCCCAATTGACATGTCATACAACCGACCTAACTGTAGTTATCACAGATGCCCATTTTCGTCCAATGTCGTGAATCCTGTTTCCGAAGCTCATATCGTTCTCCAATCACCTCGTATGTGCCAATTTGTTCGCATATATGCACACTCATGGCCAGCGAAGAAAAGGCGCCGCGGGGCGGTGCAACATATGGCATGGCTTACGCTGTTAATGGTACAGATAACAGAAGGCTGGAGCATCAATCATAAGCTTAGAGCCAGTGCGTCTTCTCTTCTCGTGTCTTTGTGTTCTTCCGTCATTAACTTCTGCTTAGCAGACGAGGCACCACGACGCATCACGCGCCATACGTTGAAGGTACTCTCAATGAACGTCCAGATGAATTTACGTGTGTTATCACCGACTTTCATTGCATATACTTATGCACGCTGACGCATTCACTAGTCCCAGATAATATTGTGGCCTCCACTGGGAAAGCATTCTTTTGCGGATTCTCCCCGAAAGAGTGTTCACCGACTGGGAGAATAGCAATAATGCTGTCCTTCTTGACGCATCTCCACCTAGGAACGCTACCATGAGGCGAAGAAGTTATTTGGTGGAGTAGCTCCGTGCTAGATAATCGATCTCGACCATTCTTCATCCGAGCACACACTGAAGTTAGCTCAACCACGAGACACATCGACTAGAGGCTTGCGCTACAATGATCTTTCCAACATCGCATTCCTCTTCAATGCGACTAGATCTTTGCAGTCTGCCGCGCACCTACTTCAGTTGCTCCCGCCTATTGGTTGCAGCATCATCTTTAGAGATCTCTTTCCTCACGCAAATTCCACTGCACATATGTTTCCATGGTCGAAAAAGGATACGCCTTTTCTCCGCTACTGGTCCCCATGACTATGTGCGAGAGTCGTCTCCTGACCTAGCACATCCTCGCTTTCTCTATTGACGTTTTCGGCTGTCCCAAAACCCTTCACTCTCCGTTGTCGTACGCCCGAGACAATTCTCAAATATTGACATTAGCTGGCATCGTTGTTACGGACATGCTTTCTGGAACGGAAGCTTTGTCCTCGCCGGCACTTTGACGAGGGAAGTCGACATGACGACGTCTCAAAATTCAGTAGAAAGCTGTGACGCGCAGAGGTGAGTTGACTGATATCTGCCTCGCGGTTCCCGACTCACAGTACTGCAGCAGAAAGTACCAACTTAAATGTATCACTATCAGCCTTCTTTTTGACCGACGTGTTAAGCAGATAGGAACGAAACATCGAAGGTCCCAGTGCTCCGATCGGGGTGAACGTCCTTTCGTAAAGTGGTGCCCTGGATGATTTGCCTGATGTCGATCGAGTATAGTCCACTGTACTCGGTGCTCTTGGGTGTACGAAGCTAAAACGATGACGCTTATTCCAAACAACATTCGCTATGTGTCAACTCCAGTACACCCTTACTCGCTCTCATTCAGCGGAACCCGGCGTTAGATCACGAATGATCATACCTCGTGTCGACGTCAGGCCCAACAGAGCATTGTCATTCCATTTCTTGTCATCCCAAGCGACTCTACCTACCTCGACATGATACCTTCTCTAAGCGCGCGCTTCGAAGGATAGACTGCCTCCTGGGGGAATGAACGTTTGAACCGTCTTCAAGGACACGGCGATTTACGTGTTCTTGTGATTCACAGAAGAATGTCCGGAAAGAGCGGGGGAGAGCTTCCAGTCGTGTAAGGCGACACTCACACATACATGCTTTTTCTTCGACACATACTCCGTATTTCTCCTCAAACCCGTGGTCAGAGGGAACTCAGCGCTTGTCCAAAATTCTAGAACTTCCAGATGTGAATCTTGTGGTGCACCTTATCCAGCTCACGACATTCTGTGCCTAAGGCTACAGGCAATATTATCAAGTACGAATAAAGTACGAATCAAGAAGACATGACGTAGCCGAAGAAGTAATGAAGGTCTAGGCATCGCGCGTATCTTTTTCCTGAATCAATGATACAGCATGTACCTCAGGTTAGATTCTCGATCAACTTGGTATCATAAATGAAACTAATGAATTCCCCCAGATTGTCAAGAGGCCGGAATTATTTTGCCAAGTTACCCGCTCCGGTTATCAGTTCGCCTACTTTCTGACGCAGGGCCACGGCGTGGGACTGCACGCTTTGATGATTCGCCTTCTGCTACCAGTGGGCAGGTCCTTGATCGATCCTTCCAGCGTGCAGTTTCCTCCGAATGTAGTCGCCCCGAAACGTTGACCGTCTCATTTACTGGTCTCTATCATGATGCATAGATTCAACCAGCCACCGCTCTGGGAGAATACAGCCGCTCGTATGCAACCCAATATCGTGTGCTTGGAAATCGGAGATGATCGATAGACTCGGAAAGTTTTTGCATACGACGTGCGCAGATGGTATCGTGCCGCGTAATGATGCGTGCGAGGACGGACCACAATGGGTTAGACATGGCTAGAGTAGCGAAAGCCATGCTAGTCTGTTGTTCTTTCCGTTGAAACATGTGCGTTTGCTTCTTCCTTTTGGACCGCGGACCGATTCAGATGGGGGAGAGAATAGTCGAAGTACTAAGCTTTCCGACGCTTTGGCTTTGGAATAGAGGTTCAGATGTGCTGTCTCGTTAGTCAGAGAGAGCAAAGCGTATTTATCTAGGTAGTGCATAATAACAACTTTGCCGCTGTTTTGGAGAAAGAATGTGTGAAGCGCGAGGTTGTATCTCGAGGTGTGTCGGTCCATTCATCTCTGGTGTACGTTCTATTTGTTGCATGCTTGTCGACTCTCCAATAATGGAGCAGTCCGTGCATTTCAATGTAAAAACACACGGAAAGTGCACCGGGTATGAGTTTACCAGTAGTGAGGGATTTAGCTAGATAGCACCAGGTTGAGTCATTGAATAAAAGGTGCGATAACAACGTTACTGTGTGGGGCCCTTTGGCTTAATCATACTATTACGCAATAGCGAATCCGTTGGTCTCGGTTCGAATCCGAGAGGATCCATATTAATCTCATTTTGAATGACTTTTTCTGGTCGATAACTGCAAAGTCTGGTCCTCAGAAGACGTCTGATGCTCTGATGCGGTGACCGGTCTAAGTTCGGTGCATTTTTCTTTGACTTCTCTTGGGAATCGGGATGGATTCTCTTACATTCGACAGCGTACAGGACGGCGCTACTACGTCAATACACTCGAGCCAGTCCAATCCGCTACTCGATGACAGGACTTTGATGTTGAAAGAAAAGGAACAGGTGCGTATCCGTTTCTTCTCTCGCAGACGACGAGTCTCATAATGAGGACCAGCTTCTAGGGCTCGACAGACTCCATGCACACATTCCTCGATGGCCATGGTGGAAGCCTGGCTATTCTCCTGTTTCTGTAATCTACTACGCGACTTCATTTTTGCCGCCCTTCTCAAGGACATGCCAGGCGTCACAAAAAGTGCTACGTCCGGATTCGTGTCAACATTCAGGCCGAAAGTTCTATCGGGGCAATACGATTCTGTGCTGGCGGCGCGTCTATGCGGTATGCATACATTCCGTCTCTGGCTCATCTCGAAGTGAATAATCAATGTTACAGCTACGTTTGCCCAAAGCGTCGTCCCTGCCACCACTGGCCTGAAGCACGATGCGCCTCTTCATATCCATTATCCAAGACGATTCTACTGGGGCCATCGTCTCACGGCCTATCAACAAAACGTCTGCATCCCACCAACTCTCCTTCTCTAGAGTGATAATTGAAGCTTTTGATTCTCTCTAGCTGTTCTTCTTCCTGGGCGTGCCGTTGACGAAGGACAGTCTGTGTGTACCCATCAAGTGACCCGTTGGACTGTATCCCCTCCGGGCCGTTTGGCAGGGTGAATCTCAAGGTCCACTCCGTTCATATGGCCTTATCCAATTGCGTACAACTCTTAATCTAAGCGACACTTCCTTCATCTTTGCCTAGCCTGGATGTGCGGCCGCCACATCCTCTAATGCTTGCCAGCCACCTCATTGCACGCGGTCTTTCTTGGAATCGATATACCATGCAATGCTAATGGAGCTCGGCGGAGCCATGACTCGAAGAGGGTGTTGGAAAACCAGACATCGTCAAGAATTGCATAGTAAAACTATGGTATTCTGGCTATATGTCATACTTCTGCCTCGCAACAGGCGCGTATTTTTCCATCTCATACGGCCCGCCATCCAAGTCTCATGAATCAGCGTGCAAACAGAAAGTATCAACGGGTTGGCAACGCTACCGTCGTCGGAACCCGTTTCGTCGCTTGTTTGCTATCAGTTGGAGAACGTGATGCATCTCCGTCGAGCGAGGGGATGCCATGTCGTCACTCGGGGTAGAACATTACCGGTCTGATGATGAACAAATCCGCGAAACGACAGTGGCGAAGGTGACTGATTTCATGGCGAGATTACAGCACTCGCTTACTGTAACGGCTTTATCGGAAGTGCTACTGAGGACCGAATATAGCTATTTTCACACATCGCAGGTTCTCTATCAAATACAGGGTCTTTGTGTACAGGGAATTGCGTACGCCTCCTTCACTGTGCTGGTTATGGGACACGTGTTACTCTACGAAGGGCGCCTTCATCTACTGGGCAGTGGGCACGCGTGAACCCAAGGGCTCGTGACCGCTCATTTACCAAAGTCTACACCTGTATCCATCCAAGGTCCGAAACTTTCACTTCGGTACGACCCTTGACGATTGTTCTGGCTCCATACGTACCTAACGTTCCGGTTAGAAATTTGCGTTCGTTGCTGTGCTCGCAGCGCGACACCTAATCGTTCCACCGTTCCATTGGAAATTTTACAGGAATAGTATCAGTATTACGCTTCGTACAAGATGGAGTGAGGCTCAAGGAGCGCGCCCGTTCTTTGCGGTCTGAAAGCCTCCGCACCTGCGCGTCTAAAGCCTCCATTCCGCAGAAATCGGTAACTACTACCACAGAATTCTGTACAGAGGACGAGCCTCATTCATGAACAATGTATGTCTTGTATGTTCTGCGCCGCTAGTCCCGAGCTAATTGCCGTAGGTCGATCGTTGCAATTTAGTGGCAAATTGTATGAGGTTTCTTCAATGTACTGGGAATAGTGCATCAAAACTGTTCCATGAGAACTGGTAGAACAGCCCTAGGGAGCGAGGTTGTCGTTATCTACCCACTGCACCCATAACGACGGCAGCTGTCGTCTCCGGTTCCATACCGCCCATTGACCAAGGACATTGCCCAGTGCGGTTGAGGCCCACATTCCGAACGTCCAGAGTGTCTCTTGGTACGTTACTCAGCTATCGTTTCCGTCGATGCGTATCTAACGTTACAAATAGTACACTGATCGTCACTCAATATGGGCATTTCTTCTGTGTCACCCTCTCAGCACGACATCCAACCATCTCCGTCAGATATTTCGTACACTGGACGGCCGTAATAAAATGTCCATCATTCAAGGAGGGGATAATGTATCCCGTGGACATTGAACCGGCGTCGTTTCTTGGCGATTGGACAGACAACATCACGCCTGTCACGGAAAAGAGCGCTCTGGCTTCCCCCGGTTGATCCTTAGAGAAGAAATGGAGGAATCAAAGAGCCGCTAGGAAGTTTTTTTATCATCCAGTGTACGCCTTTTGGATGGAGCCAGCTCCAGCTCAACCAAGTCCTTGATTACCTCCCCCTGTCTTCCTGAAGAGAGGCCAGCCATCGAAGCCAGGTAGACGCTATGCACGATCTAGGACCCGTCGCTATTCTCAAGCGAAGGTTGGCACCTTTGTTCCGATATCATTCTCGTTTCTGGAAAACACCACTGGCAGGTGGACCCGAACTATGGGACATGGCTGCGGTCTAACCCAGCCATTGCTGTTCTACCGCCACGCCGGATCCACCACTATAACATCCTATATCAAGACTGGACTGTGATCACAGCGCATGTGTTGGTCATCCTGGGCAAGGATTCAACCCTCAAATCGCGGTGTCGTGGTTCTCTTCTCTACAATCCCCCGTTTCTACCTGCTTTTTCTACAGTTGTACTATCTGAGCCAGCCTCGCCCAAAGATCCCATCCACTGACTCCATAGCATCTAGGTCGATTTTCAGTGTTTTAGTACAGTCAGATTCAGGAAGGTTACAGAACTTGCTGTGGGTGTTTTGATCCGATCTTGCTTGGATCTTGCTGTATTTTCTACATGACATTAGCGGATGTGTATGTCGTCATCACAATTTTAAAATGCACCACTGACCGGGGATCTGCTCTCTTTTCACAGATCCGTTTTGGTCCGACGTTCGTTATTCTTCTGGGGTGTTTTGTATGCGTGCATTTTGACCTGATTTTGATGTGTACGTACCGCTTTCGCGGCGACTTTCCGGGAGATCCTGCAGTACAATATCGGATGCCGTCCTCGGTATCGTCACATGTATGTATGTTATAAAAATCGCAATTCATTTCAATGTTCGAATACCACATTGAAACTGACGCGCGTCATTCGCTTGAGGGGGAGCTTTTGATATTGCGAAGTGAACCATCCCTCGTCTCCTCAATAGGAACCACACGACCTCGTCAGACTGGTTCGAGTTTATATCAGCAGATTCGAGTCTCTTTATTTCATCGACAGAACGAAATGAGTTCTCGCAAGTCTATTGCATTTATGTTCGTCTTGATGACTCGTCCACTGTAGCGAGCTCTTCGCTCTGGAAGAATTGGCGCACGAGGATCGCGAGGCCATTCGTGTGAAATGAAGCGCTTACGGTTACCAGAAAGGTGAATGAACAGAAGCCAGTATGAAGAAAGGAAAAATAATCCCGGGAAATTGAGAAATTTTCTTATGTTGGACGATCAAAAAAAGCGAATTGGGATGGTATAATGACCAGTCTCTCTATATATATAGGACTCGGAACCAGTCAGAACCCTTCCGTCTGTTGTTTCAAGACTCGAGGCTCTCTACGCATACGTGATTCAGTGCCTGATATCGAGATTTCAGCAACCCTGAGAGCCTGACTTCTGGCGCCATGAAGCTTACTATATAGTACTGCCTTCTTCATTTTGCGATCGTAGTTTAATCGGGGATACTCTATAGAAAAAGCAGGCGCTGGAATTCGTTAGCGCCATCAGCACCGAGTAAGTAACAACAAAACAATAAAGTCGTGAGCACTTCGAAGCTCGGATGTCGGATGGCATCTATTTATCTTCCATCAACCGACTCGGACCATTCGTCTTGAAATGATTCTAGTGGTGCAAAATTTGACAGATTAGGTCTAGGTTTGTACCTAGGTGGAATATTACAGCTGTTTGCATAGAGCTTGAAGCTTGACATGTGACAGTCGCATGTGTTTTGCGCGAGAGAAGAGAGCGATTTCAATGACTTTGTCATGCTACATTGCTATTTCGGTGATCTCGGAGACCCTTTCGTGTTGGGTCTACTTATCGGGATTTAGTATGAGGGAGTTTTAGAAGGTGTTAAATTGTTTGTGACACAGCTTGTGATGTTGATATCTGAGACCTAGGCTGTGGTGTTCAGGGCAAATGACGGAACTGTAAATCCAACATGCTGTCCTCTTACAGCTTGACAATCAGGGGGTTTGTGGATGATGAAAGATGGCTCGGACTTCGTCATAAACCGTGTTTTGGGGACTTCAAGCCCATGGAAGAGCCTCCGAGGTCGCCGAAATAGCCATAAACCAGTCACAAACGCATCTTCAAGTCCCTAATACATTGTATATGAGATAATATGACCAAGTACAAATCACACTGTCCTCTCGCGCAAAACACATGGAAGTGTCAAGCTGTGCGCAAACAGTTATAGTCTACTCTTGATCCCAAGTTCTGGGATAGCCTGACTCTGAGGGTGTCAGACTATAGTTAACAGACGATTCCAGAGAGTTTCTACGTCTGATCAGTGATGGCTGGTCGGGCATGAGGGTTCCGAAATGACACTGCAGCTGATTAAGCTGTAAGGTGCAGGTTATGGTTTAGTCCGAATCATTGGTGGGATAAACGTCCGTCCTCCGGTGATGAGCCTCCAGGCTCTGTACACTCAGAATTTGTGGATTTTATGCACTAATTGCCGCTCCTGTCCACCCAACGGACTTTCAGTAAACCAAAGATTGCACACAAGCTCATACTACTTTCATACCATGGCAACCACTCCTCATGTGCTTTGTTATCCATCCCATCTTGTTACGCATCATAATTGCCGTATTTTATCACGGCAAGGCACCTTCGATCACCAATCACCCTAAAATGGAATTGCCGCATCACTTCCCATCGCGCCAATCAATCACTAAATGAAATGACATGATTGCCGCAGCCACTCATCCATCCACGATATTTCGAGCACACGGCAACTACAGACCGTGTTTTACTAAGGCTGTTACTTCACCAAGACTTCGAATCAACGTAGACCCAAGCGTGCACTTCAGTACGAAAACCATACCTCACCAGTCCGCAGCAAAACAGCACCCCACGATCTGTTCATCGCTCCAGAAAACCATACGGTTTCCGTCCATACGCGGCAATGTCGACAAGTTGCTGTTACTTTAGAAGTCAAAAGACCATATGTTGACCACGGATTTTACTAAGCCACGGCCTTACGGCCTGACTAAGTCGCACATACTTACTCTATTTATAATTTCATACTTGTAGTATAAAAACTAGCTAGAAAAACATCGTTTAAGGAAGCTTACCTGGAGCATAGATCGCAGCTTACCCCTACGCATCGAATCTCTCTCTATCATCGAGTCTACGCTACGTTTATTACCGTTCCACGGCAATACACCGTTTACCCCAGCATATTCTTGATTGCACATCAACTCTTAAGCTTACCAGAGTTATTCCATGGTTTTTGACTGAAAAGAGTCGCTTGACACTCGCTCTTCACTCTTGACACTATTGGTACACGCTCATACTGTGCCAATACGTGATTGCCATGCCATACCTCGCCCACGTTTACCCTTTTATCGGCCGTTATCGTTTCAACTTCACCAGCATAGGATTGTTTCACGTTTTCACCTTCACCATCGTATCGTCACCCACTTGGGTAGTCTCCGAGTAGACTTAGGATCATTTTCGCATCAGTATAGGACCAGTTTCGGCATAGTTTTCGTATAGGACAGTCCCAAGAGTGGACTTGAAGGTTAGTTTTGACATAGGATAGGATCACTTCAGCACAAGACCAGTTTCGACATCGACATCAGTATTTCCGTATCGTTTAGGACCAGTACCCCGCCATCGCCAGTATATTTCTGTTCTCGCTCTCTCATCGCCGATTTCCATATCTCCACGTTTATTTCGACGCTCCGTACTCAGTACTCCGTTACACGCTTCCCCCACCGCTCTCCGACATAGTTCCATGTTTTCTCATCGATTCCCCACTCCCAGACTCAGTTTCACGCATCTATTACCATTCTCCTTGCTCGCTTCGCTAGGATTGCTGTCTAGCGACGTTTTCTAGTCTTTTCTCACGTTTTCGCTTACAGTTTCGTGGTGTTCACGTCATACCTGTTGCCATCCCCTCTTGTTTCAAGAGATCCCTACCGGCTTACAGCCAAAGCTTCTAGTACTCGACTACCAAGCAGTACTACTTCGCTGACTGAAAAGTCACAGTGTATACTTGCATATAGAGGAATTGTTTTACTGCACGGAGGTGCCCCGAACCCACTCGCACACACGATTGCCTTGATTGCCATGTAACCATGTTAATTTCCCAATCTCGTTCCTGAGTTGGTGTTGCCATTGCCATGGAAGTCTAGGCTCATCACCGGGTCATTCCAGCAGTGCATGCAACGGCAACAACGTTGTCAGTGGGATTTGGGATTAGGTGAATTCTCTTTTAGTACAGCGCAATTGTCTGTACTGCTGTTGTAGTTTGATGGGGTCAAGCACGAATGCTATAGATGTTCCAATCTAGTTCCTAGTGAGTGGTTTAGAGTGTGGGGAAATAGAGGATATGGTTGTGTTTGGTGGAATAGGGTGTATGTGAAGGGTGATGTGGTGGTGTTCGGAATTGGTAATGTTGATAATAGTCGGGAATGGTAATACTGTTGTTGGTCAAGAATGGTAATATAGTGTGCGATTGGTGTCAAGAATGATAATGTTGGCTGTTGTCAAGAATAGTTATATCAAGAATGGTAATGTGGTTGGTATTCGAGAATGGTAATGTTGTTGTTAATCGAGAAAGGTAATATCGCTGGTGATTGAGAAGGGGTTTGTTAAGTTCTTGAAATCTCTTGAGTCGCTGAAATATCAGGTCTTGTAATCTTGTGGTGTAATCTGTGGGGTAATTGTCTCTGAATTTTCTACTTTTACTTACACATATTTATACTATCCTACTGTTTATGCCTAGGTTTGTGTAAACCAATGATTTGACTGTGTTATTCCAGTGCTTATTACACTGGTTTTATCCAGTGTACATTGGCTTTAGCCTGTGTTTACACTGGTTTTTACCTGTGTATTACCTGTGTAAGTACTAGCTTGGTCCTATGCTCCTTCTTTATTACTAATATTCCCTTATTAAGTCTGGCTTCAGCCTGACATCCGCAGGGAACAAAGAAATCAACTGTCCCCAGTTGACAAGCATGCTTTTTCAAGATAATTCTTGAAATCCTACAGAAGGGTGTGGATGCTTCTGAATCCTTGAGTATAATAATAGTACATATTTTCCATAGTAGATAAAAGGTATGCATGTTATCATGAGAGGGGTGTAGTCATAGTAGCAGAAAGAAGACTGTATCATAATGTTTGGAATGATTGAAAAAAATGTAAATCAAGAAGGACATGAAATATTAACTTCTATGTCTGTGCCCATGTCACCCTACGCTTGGGAGTTTGGACTCCTACATCACAATACAAATGCTCCTGTCGGTGAGGCTGCTCTAGTCCAATGGGTGTCATCACAAAGGGGCCTTCATGAGCGACATGTGGACCATAAGGGATATATTCGACTGGTTGCCCATCATCAACTCAGGTCTTCGAGTAAGATGACAGACAGTTGTTTGAAGTATCAGTCTCGGCACTGGAGAGCAGAGACTTTGAACTTCTGCCTCAGTGTCAGTGCGAGTTTATCAACAGGGACAAGGATATGAGCATAGAACTCCACTTCAGTGATTTCTCCTATCTGGAAATTCTGGAAGGCGACTTTAATAAGCCCATACTGCCCATCCAGATAGTCGAGCGATTGAACTTGTCCTGTCCCATACACATCAATGTCATAGATATAATCGAGAATAGCAATCCTATCCTTTGACATCCAACGGATCAAGGGAAGTTTCACTTTCTCCACCAAAGCTTGAAAGGCCAAGGAGTATGACACGATGGTGGCAGTGGGATTAAGTGGGCATGGATAGCGTACAGCATTGGAACTAGGACAGGGGCTGTAGGGAACATGGAAAATTTCCAAGCCGCAAAAGTTAACCATGCCAGCATGCCGGACTGGTGGTTGTGAAGGATTATGGTCGATTTTGTGAGCTCGAACCTGCAAGGTGACCTGGGTGTGGCATTGTGTGAAGGGGTGCATGATGGAAATAATGTGTGGGCTGCGTAGGTAGTTGTTGCAATGAGAGTTGGTATGAAAAATGCTGGTTTGCTGGTTGCTGTGGCATGCGCAAGAGGGTCATCAGCTGCACCTGCAGCTGGAAAGAATAAAAGAATTCTCTATTACGTTTGCCGGGTAGCATGAATGCTTGTCTTGTTATGTGACATGCAGGGTAGGACAGTCTGTTGCCCTATTACGTGTACACAATGTCCGCAATTTGCTTGGCTTTTCATCTTTCAGTCTACTTGGTCCCATTCTGATTCAGAATCCTCTTCCACTCTAGACGTCTCTTCTGCATATTGGCTGGGATCTGTGAGACGATTACTTTCTTGAATGAGTTTTTGGAATTCTGGCCCATTTCGGGAAATGTATGGGTATAACCGAAATGCTGCGACATTCTTCTGGAGAATCGTCCCATCTAACTCCTTCAACTTATAACTTCCTCCTTGGGTCCTCTGTTCCACTTCATATGGTCCCAGGTAGCGGGGATGTGTCTTGAATTGATTGACCGTCATCTCCAATTCGGCTATTCTGGACTAATACCAGATCTCCTGGGCTATATTCAGATTTTAATAATTGGTGTTCAAATCGTTTGATAAACTGTTCTCGTGAATTGAGTCGGGCTGCTTTCAAAGCATCAGCGGCCTTGGCAAGATCAGAAGCATGTCGAGAGAGTTGCCGAATTCGCAGGGCTAATAGATCAGATGTTGTCATTCCTGACCGAAATCCTTCTACCATAAAAGTGGCTTCCAATAAATCGAAGGGTAACAACGGCTCCACTCCATGCAGCAAGAAATAGGGTGAATACCCAGTCACACTGCTGACAGTGACTCGGTCAGCAAATACTGTGGCATCTATGTGCTTATGCCAATTCTTGATTTGACCATCCTTGGCACGCTTTGGACATGCCTTGACTATTGCTTCTCGTAATATGAAGTGACCTCGTTCTACTACTCCTCCTGCTCGTTTGTTGTAAGGTGACACTCGTACGTGAGGTATATTCAGTTTCCTGATCAGTATTTTGAATGCCCCCTTTACTTCAGACCCATTGTCAGTGACTACTTGTCCAATGGCGCTGTATCGGCAGTAAATCTTTTCCCAAAAGAATTTTGTTAGTTCTTTTGAGTTGTTCTTGATCAAGGGGCTAGCCTCCACAACACCCGTTAAGTCATCCTTTGCGCAAACAATATATCCATAATTCTGGGAATGAGGATGCATAAACATGACATCCACAAAAACCTTTTCAAATATGGTTACAGGTGCAGAAATGGTTGGCGGTAATAACATTCGGGTTAACTGCCGAATCTGACACTCATGGCATGTGGAGACATGTCGGTGCACATCGGTCTGCATTCCAGGCCAGAATGTTCTAATTCATAGAACATCATAAACGGCTTGTTCTCCCTTATGTCCTAACCAATCATGGGCTTCTATAAGAATTCTATTCCTGATGTCAGGGTCTAGAACAACCAATAATGGTGATTTCTCCTTGTTGCGTTTGAACATTCGGCCATCTGGAGTAACGTAATACTGTGACGCTTTCTTGTAGAATTTCTTTTCAGCTGCTGCTGTCACTTTGACTGGCAATGAGCGATCCTCATGCAATTCTTTGATCTCTCTGAGCATATCTTCTTGCATTTTTGTGTGTTCCATGCGACCTAGCAAAACCCGAGCTGGTGATCCAGCCATGATTTGTTGTATGAAGGTATCAATCTGTTGTACTGGTCTTTGGTCAGGTAAGTATGCCAATAATGACATATCATCTAACCAAGAATCATCATATTCTTCTGGAGGAGGTGTCTCATTTTCTCCTAAGTCTCGACGGGACAATGCATCTGGGCCTCAGAACTTTGTTCCTGGAATGTGGATCAAGGTGAAATCGAATAATAATATCCCTTGTATCCATCTATTCATTGCCGCATTAGGTTGCATGTCAGGAGCACTTATCATTCCCTTGATATATTTGGCATCTACCTCTGTTACGATTTTTCCATTTTCCTTATCTTATCTCTTGAGCGCCTATCTAATCTCATTTTATCTACGGCGCCTCTCGCTTATCACTGGATCACGGACCGATCACCACACCTATATCGAACGACTTCAGACCTGTTGCTACGGCTCGCGTTCTTTGCTCGCCAAGCACGCCCTTTTCATTGTTTTACGCATGGTTACCTGATGGACACCACGAATGGACTCTATTATTAGATATCGACAACTAGTATATAAGTACCGTAGTTCTTGCCTGTATATCCTCAGTCTCGAACTAAAGTTTATCTTCACTTTGCCAATACCGCGATTAGCACCAATTGACTAAGCGCTAATACGAGTGATTGACCAAACGCAAGTCAGCTCTATTACGCCTTACGTTAATAAGGTCACATGTCAGGCAGAGCCTAACAATTAGTTCGAGACTTCCCTTCTCTTTCTTCAACCGCCATCGCCGCGTCGAAAGAGACCAATGACCCCCGACAACCTGACAATCTCCATCACCTCTGCCATCGGAGGAGCCATCCTCCTCTCATTCTTCACCATTCTAATCGTTCTTGCCAACCAAGAACGTATCGAAAGACTCTTCCGCATACAGCGAAGACCCCGACAACAAACCAGAAACCCGCTCCCCGCCCGATATGTCTTTCCCTACCAGCAACCCGGACCACTCGTGGAACGAGTGGCTCCGCAACCAACCTACCCCGCCGCCAGGAGGACGACGTATCACGCTAATTCCTCCGACGAGCACCAACCACCCCGTAACGCGACCCCGGGGCCCAGCAATGTTCCAAGAACCCCCCCTCCTGCCTACAATGCCGAGGCAGCCGAGGACTACGGCAGGTACCTACGGGCTCGGTTCCGTGCCCCTACCCCCGACCTCCCCGTCATCACGATTGAGGACTCCCCACCTCTGGACGGGGCGGAGCTCCCTGACGAACCCCTTCCACGCCCCCGTCCCGACACACCCCCCAAACGTATCTATCCTTTCCGTGGCATCGCCATCACCGTTGCCGATCCCACCACCGTCCCCCTTCCCGAAGACGACCCCTGGCCAAAGGGTGACTCCGACTCCGACCTCTCCGACTACGGAGGAAATGAGCCAGTCCCAGAGCGAGAGGACGACGATCCCTTCAATCCCCACGGAGGAGATTACGAGTGGCCCGAGCTCGCAGCCATCGATAGAGCAATCCTCAGACCCTACCATTCCCAGGCCTGGGAAATCAGGCGACACGCATTCTTCTCTCCCGAGGAGAGAGTACCCATGGCCTACTACCTCGCAGTCGCCAGAGGTCCTCCCCTTCCCCGTCGAGGAAGGGAAGCTAGTATCATGGTAAGAATATTCGCCAACCGAGGACGGGTGGAATTCTCCACCTCAGCAGGAGACCAGATACATGACACTCGCCCCAGAACCAAGGCCGAGCAACAGGCCCTGGCCGACGCCCTACTCGCCCTTTCATTGGCAGAGGGAGACCGCCCAGACCTGGACAGCACCGCCTGAAGTCTTCGACGACTTCAACTATGACCAGGAGACGTTCGGCTGGATGGACAACGCGCTCGGTCAGACAGAGGAGGAAGACAGCCACACCTCCTACTTCCCGGAGCCATATCGGCCCCCATACTCCCCTCCCCAAAACATGTTCAGATGTCCCCATCAAATCCCACAGAGGGATGGCCCACGATTCCCCGGTCCACACCAAGGCCCGAAAAGCAGCTTCCTCATGGGAGGAGCCAACGACGAAGCTGGTAGCAGCACCGCCCCAAAGCCCGCAAGGACAACGGAAGAACTCCACGCGGCACGAGAAGACACAGAAGCCAAGCTGCGCAAGATCGAGGAGACGAGAGAACAGCTCGAGGTTCTGGAGATGAACCACCGAGACCATGCCGCAGAATGGGGACTACCTCTCCACTCGAACCCCAGCGACGACAAGGGAAAGAACCCCGATCGAGGACGACCCCCGATCCCTGAGAGCCACAAGCCCTTGAGCGATCGAAAGGATAGATGGTCGGTGCCCCGACCACCCCCGGGCAGAGGACGCCCCGATCCCGTTCCTAACCCCATCGGCGAAGCTCCCGATGATGCCGCCTTCCTCGGAGTCAAGCCAGTCATGCTCCGTCCCCCCGCCCCCTTCAAAGGGGATCACGACGACATCGATCGCTTCGTCGGCGACTGCCTGTCATACTTCGAAGTGTTCGCCCCATACTTCACCCTCCCTTCCTTTATGATGACCTTCGCCGCCTCATACTTGGAAGGAACCACCAAAGACTGGTGGGTCCATCTCCGCGCCGACTTCTGGTCCCCCACGACCTGGGGAAACGAACCCGCTAGGTTCCGACTTCCCAACTTCGAGGAATTCGTGGAACTCCTATCCGCTCAATTCCGCGACTCAGCAGTAGAAGAAGTCCACGAGAAAAAGATGTTCGAGCTTCGCATGGGCAACGGCACCGCTACCACCTACTTCCAAGAGCTGGAGAAACTCGCGAAGATGGCGAACCGCCGACGCGACGAAGACGAGAAGGGGGTGATGGTCAAGGCCATACGACTTGGAGTTCCCGAGTCGTTCACCAAATACATCGCCTTCTCGGCCCAAAATGTACCCCGCACATACCCGCAGTGGAAGGTCCGCATCATCGTGATGTACGAAGAGCGCCAGAAGAAATGGGCGTTCGACCAGATCACCGGAGGGGGATCCCGAGACACACGCTCCGCTCCCAAAACCCACTCCACTACCGCCACCAGCAGACCCCATGCAGGTGGCGCGACAAGTTCGTCGCCGGCTAAACCGACGAGCAGTGGAGGAGACAAAGGAGGCCGCGACGCACAGGGGCGCTGGAGGACAGTGGTCGGGACCACCTATGGGGGAGCGGGAGAGCCGATGGATATTAGCAACGCACGAGCAAAAGGCTTGTGCTTCAGATGCGGAGAGAAGGGGCACCTAAGCAAGGACTGCCCCAAGAAGAAGGACTACCGAGATATCCGGTCAGTGCATCGTGCGCTAGAACCGGTGATGGAGTCCAAGGTCGAAGAAGTAGTCGAGGAGGTAAAAGCAGCGGCTGTCTAGGGTCCGATTCCCCTACGACAGCCAAGGACTTCAATACTGGTGCACGCTTGTCTTCTGCTGGACGGACTTATTCCATTTTTTTAGCTACATCTTGTTTACCTATGCATTCGAATATACCCGGGGGGAAATGTTCTTCTCCCCGCTCAGCTTTTAACGTCTTTCGCACGACTAGCTCCCCAGTCACAGAATCAACCAACCGATACGCCCTTCTCGACATCGAAGGCACCGACGACGACGACATGGCCTCAATCACCTCCACAAACGAGGAGGGGGACGCGGCCGGTAACCCCCACGACGACGCCTCCGACATAGAGGCTAACCACCGCTCAAGTAGCCCACGCGCCGCAAGGCAACAGGCGAAAGAGTCAGGCGATAAGCTGCCCACCATAGTAGCACCCATCGACAATGCGAGCTTGCCCCGCATGACGGATGGGCCGATAGGACAACAAATGAACGCGATTGAAGGGAGAATTCCCTTGTCGCGGGGCGACAAGAACAAGGACCGACCGACGACAACTCCGATGAGTGCGAGGGCTGTTGTTTGCCCCGGGATGGGGATAAAAAGGCAGACAGCTGTTAAGACTGACAAATCAGGGGCTGAAACTGGTAATCCCGCATCTGCGGTGCAAGCTCGCCCCTCCGTTCCCGATCGACTCTTCGACATAGGGGACGGTCGTCTGATACACTCTGACCGGGACCGTAGCATCCCGCCCCTGAAGGAACAGGGAAGGGCGAAGGTGCCATCATTGCCACAGGAGGAAGCTGCTAGCGCCCAGGCGGTGAAAAGGGGGCCCAAGGTAACTATCATCGAAGTTCCCGATGAAGAAGACGATACGGCATTCCAGATCTGGCTCGCCAAGGAAAGTACCCCGACTATCGTCAAAGATCAGACGACACCGACGACCGAATCCTGAGCCCCTCCCACAGATGAGGGTCGATGGTTCAAGCCTTTCGAGGTAGACTGGATGCTCCGCACCATACGCGAAGCACGAAACGACAACGCCGCCCGTGCTGCACTCTTCGTGTGGACGCACAAGGACCGCACCCCCGAACTTACCCCCGAGCTCCTCGCCGCTCTACGCCTCGGAGGAGAGACAGCCCGGGAGCAGCTTTACCAGCTACGCGAACCGCCTCTCTATATTCGGAGAGCCCAATCCAACGACAGAGACTTCACTATCAACGTCCAGCTAAACCCCTGTACAGGGACGAAGACCCTCCTAACAAGAGGGTTGCTCGACAGCGGATGCACCTCCAGCACCATCAATCGCAACTATGTCAAGGAACACAACCTCGACACCCGGAAAATACCAACACCCATCGTCATGTATAATGCCGATGGCACTCGCAACGCCGCTGGTGACATCACAGAATACGTAGAATGCCGAATGAAGATCGGAGACCACAGTGAACGCATCGATTTTGCAGTCACCGACTTAGGAAAGAGGGACCTCTATCTCGGGCACGATTGGCTGAAACGTCATAACCTGACGGTCAACTGGAGGACAGGAACGATTTTGTTTGGACGCTGTCAATGCGTCAAGAATCCCTTCCCCCTTCCCGACACAGATCCCGATGACCCCTGGGATGAAGAACTCGAAGACGGCGACCGAATCCTCGCTGTCAACATGGAGGAAGAATACGAGATACGCGCAGTACATCATGCCAATGATCTCGCCGCCGCCGCCAATGCGGAGAAACCCCAGAAGACCTTCGAGGAGATGGTACCCACTGACTACCGCTCCTTCCGCGACTTGTTCTCAAAAGAGAACTTTGATGAACTCCCCGAACGGAAACCGTGGGATCACGCTATCGAGTTAATCCCAAACACCAAGTCGACGCTCGACTGCAAGGTGTATCCCTTGAACCGAAACAAACAGGAACAGCTCGATAAGTTCCTAGACGAGAACCTGGAGTCTGGTCGCATTCGCGATTCCAAATCTCCATTCGCTTCCCCATTCTTCTTCGTCAAAAAGAAGGACGGTTCTTTGCGTCCCGTTCAGGACTACCGAAAGCTGAACGAAATGACGATCAAAAACAGGTACCCACTCCCACTAATCTCAGAACTCATCGACAAGCTGCAGGGAGCCAAGTACTTCTCAAAGCTCGACGTTCGTTGGGGATACAACAACGTCAGGATCAAGGAGGGTGACAAGGAAAAGGCCGCCTTCCGTACGAACCGGGGTTTGTTCGAACCCACCGTCATGTTCTTCGGGCTCACCAACTCGCCCGCAACCTTCCAATGGATGATGAACGACATCTTCAAGGATCTCATCTCCGAAGGAAAGGTCACGATCTACCTCGACGACATCCTCATCTTCACAAAGGACCTCGACGAACACTGACGCATCGTACGACGAGTCCTTCAACGCTTATGAGAGAACAAGTTGTTCCTCAAAGCAGAGAAGTGCAAATTCGAGGTCCTCAAGACGGAGTATCTCGGTGTCATCATAAGCAAAGGGTCTGTGCGAATGGACCCGGTCAAACTCGCCGGCATAGCTGAATGGCTGACCCCGACGAAGAAGAAGGAACTCCAATCGTTCCTTGGATTCACCAACTTCTACCGAAAATTCATCAAAAACTATTCGAAGGTGGTGCGCGCCCTGACTCAACTAACAGGCAAGGCAGAATGGACATGGGGCGCAGCGCAGAATCAGGCATTCCAACAGCTGAAGAAGCAAATGGCTGAGGATGTTATCCTCGCCATTCCCAACAAAGACGGACGCTTCAGGGTGGAAGCAGACGCGAGCAATGGGGCCATCGGCGCGGTACTCAGTCAGGAACAGGACGGCACATGGAGGCCCGTAGCTTTCATGTCCAAGGCGCTCACGCAGACCGAACGCAACTATGAAATCTACGACAAGGAGTTGCTTGCGATCATGCTCACGCTCAGCGAATGGCGCCACTACCTCATGGGAGCGGCACAAGACATGGAGATCTGGACAGATCATCAGAACCTTCAGTACTTCCGCAAACCGCAGAAGCTGAATAGACGACAAGCACGCTGGGTAACAGAATTGGCAGAATACCACTTCGTACTCAAGCACAAACCCGGCACCGCCAATGTCAAGGCAGACCTCCTCAGTCACCGCGTCGATCACGACCAAGGTGAAGACGACAACGGCGACATCATCGTTCTTTCCCCCGAACACTTCCGGGTGATGATCATGCCCACGACAGCTGACACTAACTCCCGAGTCCTAGAAGTAACGCGTCAGAAGGAACTGTGGGACAAGGGAATCGCCACGTCCCTGGAACACGAACGAGGAATCACGGAGAAGGATGGAATTCTGTACTACCAGGATCGAATCTACGTACCGCAGCATAGGGCTGTTCGAGGTGAGATCATCACTCGCAGCCACGACCACATCACCGCTGGACACCCCGGAGTCGCCAAGACCAGTGAACTCGTCCTTCACGAGTACTGGTGGCTGAAGCTAAAAAGGGACATCGAGGTGTACATTGCCGGATGCGAAACTTGTCAACGAACCAAGTCTAGCAACCAAGCGAAGGCAGCACCTCTCCACCCGAACGCGATACCAACAGAGCCATGGACCCACATCTCCGTCGACATGATCACCGGACTCCCCGAATCTAACGGCTACGACGCGCTATTAGTCGTAGTAGACCGATTCTCCAAGGGCGTCATCTTCGTCCCTTGCAACAAGGATCTCTCTGCCGAAGGATGGGCTCGCATTCTTCGCGACCATGTATACGCGCGACACGGAATGCCCAAGGTTGTCATATCTGACAGAGGACTGCAATTCGTGTCCAAATTCATGACTGAATTATACCGGATGCTCGACATCAAGCAGAATGCTAGTACTGTGTTCCACCCGCAGACCGACGGACAGACGGAACAAGTTAACCAGGAGGTGGAAAAGTATCTTCGGATATTTATCAATCACCAGCAAGACGACTGGGCCGACTGGCTCCCTATTGCAGAGTTCGCACACAACAACCGTGTGCACTCAGCAACCGGCAAAAGCCCGTTCATGGTCATGTACGGCAGAAATCCCCAAATCCTACCCGATTCCCCGCGCACTCCAAATGCAGAAGTACCCGCTGCCACCGACTTCTCAGAGGCCATGGCCAAGATCCATAAAGAGACAGAAGAAGCACTAGAAGCAGCGGCAGGACGAATGAAGAAGCAAGCCGACAAGCACAGAAAGAGTGCAGTCGACTACCAGCCTGGAGATCGCGTGTGGTTAGACTCCACAAACCTCCATCTCCCCCGACCGAAGAAGAAGCTCGACGACAAACGAGTTGGTCCCTTCGAAATTGTCGACAAAGCTGGCGCCTCCGCCTACAAGCTCAAGCTCCCTCCTCACTGGAAGATTCACCCGCGCTTCAACGAGAAGCTTCTCACTCCGTACACCCCGCCGTCGTTCCCTAACCAGGAACAACCGCCACCGCCACCACCTGACTTGATTGAAGACGAAGAACAATACGAGATCGAGGAGATCCTCGATTCTAAGTCGTCCAAAGTACGCGGACGACGAGGACAACCATCAAAGACGGTCATCCACTACTTCATCAAGTGGGTCGGTTGGACACGAGAACACAACTCTTGGGTTCATGAGATAGATATGGGCAACGCAAAAGAAGCAATTGCCGACTACGAGAAGAAGGCCAAGCGAAAACAGGGCCAGGACATACGAGAAATCGTAACGAAACCTCGTTCTCCTCTCGCAATGGTGCTCGACCACGAGTACACACCTGACGGAGATGTACGATATCTCGCTCAACGCGAAGATGGGACTCAGAAATGGGTCCTGAATCCCGACGTCACCCTCTGGGAAAAGTACCTAGAGGAGTATTGGAACTCACAATACGACTCGCAACTTGACGTCCCTCCCAAATTGTACTACGAGCGTTAGGCAGTTGGGACGCCTGCCTTAACGAGAGGGTAATGTTATGATTTTTCCATTTTCCTTATCTTATCTCTCGAGTGCCTATCTAATCTCATCTTATCTACGGCGCCTCTCGCTTATCACTGGATCACGGACCGATCACCACACCTATATCGAACGACTTCAGACCTGTTGCTACGGCTCGCGTTCTTTGCTCGCCAAGCACGCCCTTTTCATTGTTTTACGCATGGTTACCTGATGGACACCACGAATGGACTCTATTATTAGATATCGACAACTAGTATATAAGTACCGTAGTTCTTGCCTGTATATCCTCAGTCTCGAACTAAAGTTTATCTTCACTTTGCCAATACCGCGATTAGCACCAATTGACTAAGCGCTAATACGAGTGATTGACCAAACGCAAGTCAGCTCTATTATGCCTTACGTTAATAAGGTCACGTGTCAGGCAGAGCCTAACAACCTCCACATGGAGATTTTCAAGACCAATAATATATTTTCTCCAGGAACGTAAGGCACGGAACAGCCCATATAATTCTAGTTTAGGCTGGGAATATCGGCTTTCTCGCTCATTGAGTGGAATAGAATCATAGCGAGCTGGTCTCCGTTTTCCATTTTCATCAATTTGGGAGAGAATAAAGTCTACAGCCTTCTGGCTAGTGTCCACTGATAAATAGGCAGGTAACTTGGACTTGTAATCAATAGCCTGTAAGGCTGGAGCAGTGCTTACGTGCTTCTTCAATACATCAAATGCCTCCTTTTTGGCATCTCCCCAGTCGAATTCAAAGTTCTTTCGTACTAGGTCTATGAGTGGTCATGCAAGTTTGGAATAGTCCTTAATCCAAATTCGGACAGTTCCACACAGTCCTAAGAAATCCCTGACTTCTGTGCTAGTTTTTTAGCACTGGCCAGTTTAATATCTTTGTGACTCGCCCATCTTCTGGGTGTCTTCCTTCAGCAGAGCATCGTTGTCCTAATATTATAACACTGGGACAACAGACCTGTGTCTTCTTTGGAGAGAAGGTTCCATCTGCACATTTAACACGATGCATTATTCTGTGAACATCATTGGCATGTTCCCAAATAAATTGCCGTATTCCTGCATTTTCAGGGATTGTGCTGGGTCGACCATCCTTAGTTAAATATTGGGTTTGGGGTCCTCGGATAGGAAGATCATCAATAAAGATGTTGGCCACATGGGGAATCTCATCTTGCAAGATGAACACCATGCAATTCTGAAATTCTGCAGGTGAATTGGTGTAGCCCATGGGTAATGCAGTAATGCGCAACAGTCCTAGGGGTGTGTAGACAGCAGTTAAATCTCTTGACTTAACGTCCACTTTCCTTGCATTGAATCCCCAAAACATGTCAAACATAGTATAACATTGACATCCTCTGTACGGCTCTATAAAGTCATCTGGTTCAGGAATTTGTCCTGTATCTCGTATCGATATCTTGTTAAGTGGCTGCAGATCATGGATCAATCGTAAGGCACCACTCTTCTTTAGGATGCAGAACCATCGGCTTCAGTATGATGACTGGCTAGCTTCATAAACTCCTGCTTCTATTTTACTTTTTAGGAATTCAATGACCTTCTGCTGAATTCCAGGAGGTATAGGAATATTCTTGTACTCCCAGGGGGTATGTTCGACAATGGGCATAACATAATCAGAGAAATATTCTTGACTGAATGTGCCTCGATCCTTTTCCTCATATGGAAGAGTTTGCTCATTCAATTTCAACATGTGTTTGAATAGCTTTTCCTCTTCTGGCCAAAGAAAATTGTCTTGATTCACGTTCAATTCTTTCATGCGTTCTTCGGTCAATCGCTCTATTGGCTGGAATTCAGGTGGGTGCATTGGTAATTTGGTTAGGGTCATCAAGGGGTCTTGCGGGATGGTTCAGCATACTCGAGCTTCCTCAGGGAAGGTAGTAGATACTGGTTTAATCTTCCGATCAACCCATTTGTACATGGTGAATATGCGAGCGCGTGATGCTTGGATTTCATCTTTGACCCAAAAGAATTCCTCATCTGGCATGACAATGGTGTCTCCTTCTTTGAATGGGTAATCCTGGATTGTATACACTCATTTCTCGGCATCATCTTCATATGGCTGCCAATAATGCTGCCATCTTTCTTCTTGTTCGTGTAACAACCTTTTCTTCCTTCTACGTGTCAGTTCAGGAATATTTCCTGACTCGTATTCTTCGTTGGCCTGAGCATCGGAAACCTGGAAGTAAAAGGACCGAAATAATTCACAAGGTATCTCGGTGCTTTGAGGGTTCCAAATACTCGGTTCGAAGCTTGTCTTTAAGCACCACAGATCTTGCTTTTGCTTATGCGTTTGGTTTGCAAGTCATCTGTAATGCGTGGCCGTAAAAGCTGTCGGATTCAATTGGTTCAGTAATAAATATGTAGTAGTAGGTTTCAGAAATGTAAACGAAATTGTCTGGGGATATGAATGCATAGTAGATATAAACGAAATTGTCTGGGGTGTGAATGCGCAGTAGATATAAACGAAAATGTCTGGGGATATGAATGCGCAGTAACTAATATCAGGCGAAGGAAAGGAATCAAATTTGGAAAGTAATGAGGTAAAATATCTAGCGGTAGTGTTAGCATGTTCTCCGCAGGGAACAAAGAGATTGATAGTACCTCATCAATCCTCTTCATCGTAGTAGTGTAGGCCATATTCATCGCCTCGAAAGGAGCGATGGTGTCCTTCATCATTGTAGTAAACCGTCGAGTCAACGTACCCTTGCTCAAATAATTTGCGGACTTCAGCTGCCATGAAACATTCCCCACCACGGGTGAACCTAATATTGTTAGAAAGCTCACTGCATCCTTCATGCTCGAATATGGCTGCGGCGTGGAATAATAACTTGTCCTCGTTGACCATGAGCAAAGGATTCCTGGGCATACGCGGCTCCTGGGGTGTGCCAGTTTGGGGGTCGTTGTGAACGCAACGGCAATTAAAGCCTTGCATGTACAACATATAGCGACCGTCAAGGTATCAAAAGGACTTACAATGCCTGTAGAAGTAATGGCGAGTATCATCCTCGGGACTGAGCCTGTCAATGGAGTCTTGCCACTGACTGAGGATGAGTTGCTTTACGATGAGGCCTATGAGTCGTCTGATGCAGATATAGACTACGCGTATTTTGCTGATGACGGGGCCCCAAGGGCTAGTGCACACGGAAGAGTCTATGGATTTAGTGTTATCGAGGAAGGTATACAGACCGTCATCTTCCAAAAGACTGTAGGTCTGGGTATATGGAATAATCCGTTTCCCCACAGTGACTTGTTCCTGAGTAGGTCCAAGTTCCCATCCTTCCAAGAACATGACGACCCTGGGCAAGGGAATGGTAGTTTCGACGCCGTTGGGTAGGTTCTGTACCTGCCGAAGATTGTGTAGGACCTCTTCTAAAAGATCGGAAGTGCTCACCAATCTTTTGGCATGTACTTCGTCTTCCTTCCTGCGAGCACGCATCTGCTTTCCCCATCGTCCCAGGTGTATCAATCAGTTCCTCCCGTTCCTTTCTTCGAATACCTTGATACGTACGTTCTCCAACTCCTCCTGCGTCATCCGTGGGTGTCCAACTGACCAGTCTGCCACTTCGACGTCAAGGTCCTGCAGAAACTCGTGAACCTTGATGGCTAAGGTCAATATTTTGAACTCCTCGGTTCCTCGGATGTTTGAGTATTTTTCGTGCGTTGGAGGAATGAGTCCATTGAACTCATCATGCAGAGGGCTGTTGTCGTTGGCTCCCTGAAAGTGGTGGATGATTTGGAAGCGAAAGGGGTATTCGGCACTGTGGTATGGTGGAGGGGAAAGGGGTCCATTGTCCATGGGTACGAATTCGGATGCTCGCCGTCATTGGTCATCGTGTTTGCGAGTGATGTACATGAAGGCATTATTCCTCCCTTGCTCATCGAACTCCGAAGTCCAGATGACATAGTGCTTGGGCTGATACCTCTGTGTCGAGCGTGCTAAGGTCATAGCTGGCCCAATCCATACAGGTTCAAGTTTGTAGAACACCGATTTGAGGTTCCCGCGGCACATCTCGTCGAGGCTTAGAGGTGAATATGCATTGGCATCGTCGCTGCTGTCGATTTGGCCTGAGGACGGAGAAGAAGAATCTTCCGGAGGCGAGTCTTCTTGGATAGGAGACGGCCGGTTGATACTGCAAGCTCCTGGGTAAGTTCGATGTGCAGGAGGTGAGTCTTGCTCTGATTCTGAAGATGTCGAGGCATAGACGTCGGGGTTTTGACTCAGTCGTAGGTCGAGATGGAGGGTTGGTGTGTTTGCCATGGTATCTATCGTCCAGGGACCGCGTTGAGAAGGCTCTTCTACGTTGGAATCTTCTTCTACAAGCTCGGCCTCCTTGCGCTGGATACGAGCGTCCAGCTCATGGTCTTGAAGCATTTTCACATCCTTGTTGAGTGTTGGCAAGGATACCATATGCTTCAAGGGAGTATCGGCAGCCATGGGTGAGTGTATCCTGGTGAGATATACCTGGGCTGTCTCCACCGGCTGCGAAGTCTCGCTGATGGGCATAAGTGTGGTCGAGAGTTGGTTTTTTTGATGACGTCGTCCTGGCATGGGTGTCGGTGGACGATAGAAGCTGGCTGTTGCCTGGACAGGGGAACTATCCATTTTATCTATGAAGTTTTTAAAGGTTTTCAGCGTGTTGTTAGAATAAAATGCAATTTGATTGCACATACCAGATGAATATGGAGGTGGCAATGTATGTTCCTCGCTACCATCTGACGCCTCCGTTCTTTGCGTCTCCGGTATCATGTTGCAGTCGTTGATGTACGATGATCCTGGGGGCAGGGTTCTTGGCTTGATGATTTCTCCATCCTCGGGGTCAGAACTGTCGACACTGACGAGAGGAGGAGGCGTGTCTGTCAAGGGTGTATCCCTGGCAGTGATACCTGATCCTTCGAGAATGAAGAACTCTGGTCAGAAATACGGCATCCTGTGTGAGACAGGTGTATCGTCGCTGGAACTAGCGCGGCAGGGGAAGAGAGTTTGATGGAGGGTGATGAGGAATAAGGGGTTATGCAGCAACAGTGCACATCCCTTCTCATTTACCGCCTTGATTAAAGTACGTGTCGTATAGTCCATGCGTAGCACCATCTCTCGAGGTAGCTCGTTCATGCGACGTATTAGCTGGGGCTCGTTGAGGCGCATTACGAGGCCATAGTCAGTGGGAATGCGAAATATTTCGCAAGCTTCGTCCCTCTTGATTTCAATGATACGTGTAGTAAGGACGAGAAACATCGGTGGTAGCACGAGATGGATGGGGTGATCCTCGTTGATGAACTGGTTCGACTGGGGCCTGTGCAGGTGCTGAACGGTTCCTAGGGTTAGAGGCGAGTCGGCATACGAAGGTATGGACTAGCCTACCTTTCTCTTCCGTGGTCTGGATCTCGATGTCGTCGATGACGTGGTGGGCAGACAGGTGCTCGACTACTTCCTGCTGTCGCGTTGGTGGGGCTGGTAATCATGCGAGGTTGAGGTATCGACCTGTGTATCTGCACACTGTAATTGCTCAAGTCCTCACTGCTCGTCTCCCGTGACGAGTTTATGGAAGAGTAACTGTCGTCCGAGTTCACTGACGCATCGTTGTCATCTGAATCCGGTCCACTGTAATGTCCGTGTACCACGATTTCTTCTCCCAGGCGAGCTTTGACACGGTGAGTTTTTACCCTGTTATCCAGGAATGAGGACTCACATTCATATTCCCCAGGGAAGAACAGGATTACTGCATGCCCTACACGCGACGAGATGGGCAAGCCATCTGGCCCTCGTAATTTGGCAAGGGTCGCGTTGAATGCGTGCATGCATTGAAGTCGTTGGCCATCGAACACCTCTGTTTCGAGGCGCAGGGCATTGTTCACTGAAAGGAGAATGGCGTGGAACGAGTCGGCAGTGGTGACATCGGGATGGGATAGAGAATTGCGTAGGAATCCGAGCTGGGTTCGTCCTAGGGAATTGAGTATGGGGAAATATTCTGAGGAGTTTGAGAGTGGTGCAGGTCGAGGTACGCGATTAGGCGGAATAACGTTGACGGTGTCTGCCTCGTTGGCATTGTTCGTGATGGCCCGAAGACGATTCCGGATGTCTCGGTCCGCTGAGTAAATCGGCATTGGTTGCGGCATTAGTATGGGCACGTGTTGTTTCTGGAAGCTTGAGTGATCGGAATTTGGGGTTTTTATCATTCCCCTTCTTTCGTGTCGTTCTTTATACCAGTTGAAATCTCTTCCTCTGTCTTGTCAGGGTGCCCAGTTGCCTAATTTCCATGTCCAACGCGTCAAAGATATCCTTTTGTGAATAGTAGTGAGTTTTACTTTCATCTTCTGTGTCAGGTGGCAGGCCTAATACTGACCACAATGGTAGCTTGACTCTTGGATAATGCACGCATTCTCTGCATATCCTATTGTATAGAGTTATCTCATGACTCTCCACGGGGTACTGGCTTGGTACGGTGAGCCTGATATTTTTGTCTTGTTTGAAGGGGTCCCAATGACCTTGCAGTGTCATTAACGTGTAATTCCATCGTTCTATGTCCCGATTGCGGTACGTTGCCCTCAGTCTCTCGGTATGATGGTTCTGAAACAGAGGTGGGGACAGCATTTTGTTCACTGTACGTATTTCTTGGCGTCTCGGGTATTCGAGGACGCATCGTCTCCTTGCACTGGCTGTCTCTGAGCTTCTAGTCGTCTGATGGAAGGGCAGTGGCATGGTGAAGGGTATGCTGCGGTGTTGGTTACCAGGGTGAGGATTTTGCATGGCAAGGAATGACCAGTACGTGACCGGTGGTCCTATCTCAACGATTTCCTGACCTTCTTCTATTTTCCAGGATCCTTGAAATTTTTCCTCACTTGCTCGTGCCAATAAAGTCAGTGCCATCCCGTTTATTCTGGCATCCCATTTCTCATTGTTTACAAGTAACTTGGTATATTCTTTAGGACTCGAAGGATTGGCATACACTAGGTACGTCCCTTCTACACGTTTGTCCATGGATACCAGATTTCCTCTGATCCACGGTCGTCCTAACAGGAGCTGGAAACCAATGTTATAACTTCCCACAAAGAATATGGTGTTTGTGACAATACTCGCTTGATAAATGTAAACATTGTTGAATTGTCTGTGCAACGTGCCTTCATTTCCGTTCGCGTCTGAACACCGAATTTCATACAGTGGTGTGATCAGGTATTGTTTGTTGAGTTCTCGTGCCACGGATTGACACACTATGTTGATTTCTGACCCGGAGTCCATGATTGCTTTTACGATTAACTGTCTCCCTCTGATGCCTAGGTTTACTGAGATTATGATGAGTGGAGCCCTCATTATCGGGTGCACTCGTATCGGGTCCATTCTCACCAAGTTAACCTTGGCTGGCTCCGAGTCTGACGCATCCAAGAAATGACTACTTCCAGTTTCCATGGGTTCAGCGATTCTCACACTGCAGTATTGCAGTTCTCTGATAATGCGTTTACGCAATTCAGGACTGCATGCCATGAGTTCCCCCATTGATACCGTCACAGGAGCATTCAGCGTCGATCGCATGAGGCTATCGGCTTCAAACTTCTTGGTAATCAATGGTTGTCTTTCGGCTCCTCGTTTTGCAATGGCGTCCTCGCTCTGGGTAGTGCTTGGATTCTGTCCTACCATGGCAGGAGATAAGGTATTTGTCATTTGAACATCTTCTGGTCCAGACTGAAATAGGATTTCGAGTGGGCCAGTGCATCAATTGGGATGGGTTCAGGCTGGTGGTACGCTGTTAGACGTTCTCAGTTCCCCATGTATGAATGCTTGGTATGTCTGCGGTAAGCTGTGTGTTCAGATTCATGCGTGTTCCATACGGGTTTGTGGATGCCACTCTTGTGGGACCATTAGGCATGCCTCTCGCTCATTGGGAGGTGCTGTTTGCAGGGCCTTTGGCCACAGCCTGGCAGTTCTCAGTACTCGTGTTTTGATCTCGTTTTGATCCTTCACGACTGCGTATGTTTGAACTGGCGAGTCATAGTCTGTATCTTCTTCTTCATAGCATTTGTCAAAATATGCCTCGTCAATTTGCATTTCGTATACATCAGCATATTCTTCTTCAAATTCTCCTGTCTCATCGGGGTATGCTCGCATCAAGTTGGACTGCATGGTAGTTCTTTGTATAGCCTCCTTGAATGTTTCTGTGCCTCGCCGACATATGAGATTGCTGTCACGATAGGTTAACCTTCCGAATTCATCTTTCTTGATTTTCCCGGTGGCGACCCATTCATTTATAGAAGGGCACTGCCACATCATGTGATTGTGTTCTCCACACCCAAAACAGAATAAGTCAGCTATTTCTCAGGCCGTATTTAATGGTATCCTGCTTCGTACCTGGGTGTAGGGCATCGTGCTAGCCTTCATAGGTGCAGCCACAATATCTGCAACTGTTGCATCTTTCTTTGTAGCCCTATAATAAATTTGTGCATAGTCAGTATCACTTATTTTCATCTTGGAGAGCTGATCCACTAGCTTCTCAACTTCGTCGTCTTCCTTGTCGGAACTTTGTCTAGATTTCTGGCTTGAAGGTTGAGCCTTCTTTTTGCCTTTATCTTTCCCTCTGGTATGCTCCTCTGTCTTCTTCTTTGTTATCTCTGAATCAGAAGAGTCTGAGTCATCTGAAGAGATACTTTCAGTTGATTCTTCACTTTCAGATGACTCTGGTTTGGATTTCTTCCTCTTCTTCTTCTTCCTTCGTCTTCAATGATCCTTTTTGGATTCTCGGTCAGACTCACTGCTTGAGCTAACTTCTGATTCGGATTCTGAATCACTGTCGGTTGTGGAGGATTCTGAATCATATGACTTCAGCAAGTTTTTGTGCTTCTTCTTCCGATGCTTTGACTTTCGAGTAGTCAAATCAGCATCAAATCGATCTCATGTAAAAATCCCATATACGATTTTGGAAATCTCATTTCTTGGTATCACTTTTCAGGGGTCATACCCTGGGTGAGCAGCTAGGTATCGGGCTTCAACCTTTTCTCAAAGCTTCCTATTTAGCCCATACCAGAATTTGGTATGCTGCTTGTCCTGAGTTATTTTTCCCTTGTGTCGTAACCAATTGGCTATCGTCAGGAATTCAACCTCATATGCCTTGAAGTGCTTAAGATTGTTCATTCCTCTTTTGCGCCAGTCATCTGTCAATTGATCTAGGTCACTGACAAGATAACGAGACTTGTTTAATTCCGCATCATAGTAGGTGAGTATGTCTGTTTCTAGCTGATTCCACTTTTCATCAACAAAACTATCCAATGCTTCAATAAATCTTGTGACTCGAGTAGAGCAATAGTCAACTATTCTTCGACATTTCTCCTTGTCGGGTACGTTATACACAGCGCACATTTGCTTGTATTGCCGAATAAATTTCTTGACTGTATCATATTTTCCTGTGAATTTTGCTGGTGCTGACTTAGCTCCCAACAATGGCATCATGTCAGGTGTTCGATTCAGTGTGCTGGCAGAAGTGGTAGTGGTGTTAGTGGCCATGGGTTGAACAGTATTTGCTCCAGTAGCTGGAGTATGGTCAAATATTGATGTTCCTTTTTGTCCCAGTGATGAGTGTGTACTGGTATACATTCCTGCCGAGGCTGAGGTAGATGCCTTTGGTACAGAAGTATTTTGGAAAAAGGAACTCGGGGGTTCTATATCGGAAGTAACATTACTCCGATGAGAATCTGGTCTTCGCCACCCTTGTGGCATTTCTACTCCCTCATCTTCTTTGTCAGGCAGAGAGGCAGTATTTGTAGGTAATCGAGATGGTCCTGTACCAGAACTGGGGTGATGACCATCCAATGGACTGTTTGTCATAGTGCAGAATATTGAGTGTTTTGGAACTAGTTTGATTAGGTTTAGACCCCCTCGCGGTGGGCTCCAGAAATGTCAGCGGGATTCGGGATTAGGTGAATTCCCTTTTAGTACAGCACAATTGTCTGTACTGCTGTTGTAGTTTGATGGGGTCAAGCACGAATGCTATAGATGTTCCAATCTAGTTCCTAGTGAGTGGTTTAGAGTGTGGGGAAATAGAGGATATGGTTGTGTTTGGTGGAATAGGGTGTATGTGAAGGGTGATGTGGTGGTGTTCGGAATTGGTAATGTTGATAATAGTCGGGAATGGTAATACTGTTGTTGGTCAAGAATGGTAATATAGTGTGCGATTGGTGTCAAGAATGATAATGTTGGCTGTTGTCAAGAATGGTTATATCAAGAATGGTAATGTGGTTGGTATTCGAGAATGGTAATGTTGTTGTTAATCGAGAAAGGTAATATCGCTGGTGATTGAGAAGGGGTTTGTTAAGTTCTTGAAATCTCTTGAGTCGCTGAAATATCAGGTCTTGTAATCTTGTAGTGTAATCTGTGGGGTAATTGTCTCTGAATTTTCTACTTTTACTTACACATATTTATACTATCCTACTGTTTATGCCTAGGTTTGTGTAAACCAATGATTTGACTGTGTTATTCCAGTGCTTATTACACTGGTTTTATCCAGTGTACATTGGCTTTAGCCTGTGTTTACACTGGTTTTTACCTGTGTATTACCTGTGTAAGTACTAGCTTGGTCCTATGCTCCTTCTTTATTACTAATATTCTCTTATTAAGTCTGGCTTCAGCCTGACAATGTCCAAGACACATTTACAGTATATACCAAAAAGAGTATTTACAAGCTTATTTGGGTTCGAAAACATGACGACGTCATTTCCCGCGATTCTCATTTTTTTCCGGAAGCGCTGTGAATCTGATCTACTCAATTTCCAATTGATGCCAATCAGAAACAGATTGGAGGATCATCCAGCACTTAAAAGTAAAATTGTGACGGATTCATGTAAGTTATAGTGAATGCCATCAGCATGCTGTAACATAAAAACACTTGCTTGTACTGTTCACAGTTTTTCTACTTTACAGAGTCCAAGCCAGTCTTGCGTGTCCAAAAAACTAGTACTACTAGACTTCGAGTTAGGCTGCTTGTCATAGGGTCCAGTGATTAGTCATTGTAACTATCAACTATCAATCAACTATACAAATAAGTAATGCCATAATTTCCGCTTAGCCTCGGCCTCGCATTGTCTGGTAACAGGTGGGACAATACCTATTGATGTGGGGAGCTATCACAGATGCTAGCGTCAAAGAACAGTAAGGTCACTAGAACTCTCGTACAATATTGCTCAGGATAGCGATGGCTGGAAAACGGGGGTTAAGAAGAAAGTGCTTAGGGCGAGCCAGTGCAGACATACTATTGCCAACAGGTCTGCAGACAAGTTGGTGGTTTGCAGCTCTCGGGATGAAAGAGACTAAACTTGCAGTTTGAGTCCTCACATCGAACCTTGGAAATGTGTCAAATGTGAAAAATGAGAGGAAGAATGTTGCGTAGTATATGTTGTACAATTTCTTCAGGCTGAGTTAACAGCGGTTAGTAAATGCGGGCACATCAAAATGTAAAGGACGTACAAGGTTGATGGCATGGCTGCATCTGAAGTAGACATTCCTAACACTGCGCAGGACCGAGGAGCAGAACAGATGCAGCGGTGAATAGTTACTCACTGGCGACGGCGGCACATTGTACTATATGTGGATGGAGCAAATGGATGAAATATGAGGTTGAAAGTGCCTGACAAGATGGAGACACCAGAGATGGTTCCATTTTTATGAGCCAGGGTCAATGCTATATTTATTCATGCAAAGTTGAGACCGTGGACAATGGCAGTAAGCTGTCGGCGGAAGATCAGGGACCGCACTGAGGTCATCAGCGAAGGAGCGCCGCTAAGTTGGAGGACTCACTCTTTGCACAGCCAAAAGAAGATCTGGCAAGAAGACATGCAAGAATGAATCTCTGTCAGAATAGAGCAGGGCTGTTGTTTGTCCAAAAAGAACGGGGGAAGTGACAACAGAGCGCGCCTTCGAGCCCAGAAGAAACTCAAATCAAATGGCCTTGTTGTACCCATCCCAATTAGTGTCAATCACAATCGCAGTGACTCGCGATACACGAGTATCAAGGGGAGAGCTAGAACTCTTTCCGAATCTGTGGCCAAGCAGCTTTGAATACATCTCCAAGAGGTAGTAGCATCGACGGTCAGCACTCGACGGTTTCTGGAACGTCAAAAATTGCAATCGTTCGTCTTTTTCAGGAGCTTGGGAACATTGCCACTTGGTTCATGTGATCATAGTCCCATAGAAAGATCAACTAAAGGGTCTGGGGATGATACAGCTTCAGTACAAAGCTACGATCAACTTTGGAGCTGGAAGCCAGTAGCGAACAATCAGTCATTGGTGCTCAATCAGCTACAGAATAACGTGACCAATTTTTCTAGCCCATTCAGTCTCTTTCCGGCGCAACCAACTTAACGTTGACCGGTTTATGTGGGATGACCGTCAAGCCGACTCAAGTATGAGATTATTGCCAATATAGAACGGCAGTAAGAGCGAAGCTATTCCAGGGTGGTGGGAGAAAAACTAGCGCTCAATGTTGATGTCAGGGAGCGCTTATTGTAAGCTGTAGCTGCCACAGGTCTGTTGGCTTGTGTTCCGAACCCATTATCCATGATCGGGGTCAAGATCCAGACCGATATACCCAAAACGACTCACCCAATTCAGGGCAAGCGTCGATTGTAGAGGATGACGTACATAATGGCAAAAAGGGAGCTTCGCAGATGATAACCACCAGCCATTTTATCGTTACAGCAGAGCAGCTATCCAAATATTCTGGAGGGCATTTCTCACAATTTGGTCTTATCATCCGAGACAATGGCTTCTGCTGCTTCTGCTGAGGGAAAAACCTGCTGGTCTGCTGTTTGAGAGGTAGTTGTTGGCGGCAGCCAGTGATGCTAGATGAAGATGATAAAGTCGTAGCTTGAGGGTCATTGTGAGTGTAGCTGTCAATCCTGAACGTGTTAAGAAAGCAAGGAAACACATCATGGTTGTCACCCATGAAGCACGAGAAGAGTAGAGCAGGTAGGTAGATGAAGCCAAGGCGCGACGTGATGTGCAGTAATTGCCCCTGATCGAATTTGATTACTCAAACCCATATCTGGACACTAAATTAGTAAAAAAAGGCTCCCGAGCTTTGTGCTAAATTTAAACTCAGTTTTACAGGTCCTTTTACAATCGAAGCTTGCTCATTGAATTGAAGGACCGCGTTTCAGATCTACAGACTACTAGCGCCCACTGCCATCGTCTCATGACCTATCCTGATGAAATGTCCAAATCCCACCTTGAACTCTCTGTCTCCAGAGCGGTACTAGTAATTGATCGAAGCTCTCGATCCCACCCCCCAGCTGCTCAGGCATGCCGTCAACTTTCAAGGGATGACAGTCTGTTTATACCCATCCTGTTTGGCGGGGTGAATCTCTACTATATATACAAGGACCACTTGGCTCATACAGCCTATCCACGTCCTTTTCGCAATTGCGTATAACTCATCTTCTCAGTGTCAAACCAAGCGACACTTCCTTCATCACCTTCATCTTTGTCTGGTACTTAGCCTGGATGTGCTGCTGACACATGCCCCAATGCTTGCGAACCACCTCATCGCACGCTGATGTGCTCGGTAACGGCAAGTGGCAAAAGACTAGTGGGCGGAAATGAGCTCCAACCAACACTAAACCTCTCTACACTCTACACTATCACCAATGTATTGAATTCGGGTGTTTCGAGTACGATAGAAGCACTCTGCAGACTCGATAATCAAGGTAGGTTGTTCAAAAGACGTTTTATTCGTTACTAGTGAGTTTTACAAGCGTATTACTCGCACTAGTGGGGTGGGTAAGACACAATTGAATGAATGTGACTTGGTTTTGAGCTACTGTGCTCGCTGGGACTCCGACTGTTCGGACTATTGGCTCTCTTGGCCCTGTAATACTTCCTACAAGTGATCAACACTTGACTAGTTCGCACTCTTGGCTTACTAGTGGCACTCTTGGCCTAGAAACTGCTCCTTACAAGTGATAACACTTGACTAGTTCGCACTCTAGCTTACTAGTGGCACTCTTGGCCTAAGAATAATACTTTAACTTCGAGAAACTGCAAGAACTAACTTCAGAGCACTCTTGGCCTTTGCAGGACACAATGGTAGACTCAAAGGGACTTCAATTCACTCAATACTATAGGTAACTTAGCGACTAGTAGCCGCTTCGTTCGAGGTTAAGCACAAAAGCCTTTAATTGGGGGCACTAGATACTACTAGTCACTCGCAATCGCAGGGATGGCGTCGCCTCCCGTTGCGAGTGGCTATTCTACTACTTATATACTGTAAGGAAAGGTACAAAGCGACACAAACAGCTATACTAGTGGGGTATTTTCGGTATGGATTTCTTGGCTAGTCACAAAATACTGCGAAAAAGCACGCAATAGTCGGTCTAGAAACTGCTGCTGGTCGGCTAGTGAGCCACGGAGCTATGCTAGCGGTTTTACTTCGCATTCTTGACCCAGCAACGCGCCACTAGTGCCAAGGATAAACTACTAGCCACGCTTCCGTGTCCGTAAACGCAGTTGGCCGCGATCGAAAGCGCAGTCTGGCTAGCCTCGTGTCTGATCGTAACAGATCTGATCGCACTAGTCGGATCTAGATGCGAGGTTAATCCGTTGCTAATTCATTTCTAAGTCCTGCTTCGAGATTGCTGCGCAACTAGTTAACCTGACTTAGGCATTTATGCCCTGATCGGCCTGCTAGTGACTGAACTTCACGAGATCTGTGTATTCTGCTTCTTGTTTGGTGCGCTAGTCGCATTACTTGTCTACTAGTGGCCTTATATTAATTAGTCCGGCTAGTATTCAAGTCACTAGTATGGCCGGCTGGTAGATTTAACCCACTAGTGGTATCGCATCTAAGTCCTGGCTTCACTAGTCGCATACTGCTGTAACTATCAGCTCGAAGCCTCAGCTATAGTCCTTTTATTATCACTAGTACAGGATAGATATGCAATTGTATTGTTACAAATTCGCAAAATCTAGGTGTGAACGCGTAGACGGCATATCAACGCACTCTTTCTCGGAATCGATATACCATGCAATGCTAAGGAGCTCGGCGACTATCTAGCTACGACTCGAAGAGCGCGTTGGAGAACCAGATGTCATCAGGAATTGCATAGTACAGCTATGGTATTCTGACCCATAATATTCCCACCTCGCAATAGGCGCATATTTTTCCATTTTATGTGGCCCGCCATCCAAGTCTCATGAATCAGCATGCAAACAGAAACTGTCAACGAATCAGTGACTCAGGCTGCAGTCATCAGAACCTGGTTTCGTCGCTCGTCTGCTGTCTGTTGAAGAATGTGATGCTTCTTCATCGAGACAGGGGGATGCCATGCCATCATCAGATTTACCTGAGATCCCATCTCTCATTCCCTACGCGACTGTATACATAGAAACAAGCGGAGAAGGAAATCTATCACGTTCTCGTGAACACGCTTTAAGGACTCATTGGCACAATCCACGTTTAGTGGGTGGTCGGTTCGATTCCGAGGGGGAACAATTAGCCATTGTGGATCCATTTTTGAAGACATTGTTTCAATGTCCTCATGCAGTTATACAAGTTATACGTATCGGATTTAAAGCCAAGGATGAATCTGGATGATGGATCGAATGCGAGTAGTTGTAAAAGCCTTGCGAAGCTAAGGACCGAAATCACATAGAATTGATGCATGTGGGATAAATTGATTTTGTTCTCGACGACCACCATGCCGGTGTATCGCGTTTGATTTCTTCACATTAAGTCTGGACGATCGGATTTAGGCGTGTGGGATACCCAGTGAACGGAAAAACGTGACCTTTTGTGGCCATTACGTAACGGTCACAGCGGGCTACTCTCCTCTATCCCACTGTTCCGCTGGCAAAATCCTTTCCTCGTCATCTTCTAATTCATGCATCACACAACAGAAGAAACTTACTAGGTCAAAGCAGAAAGTCACTGAAGGGTGACGCCGAAGGATCCTGGGTGCCGCAAAAACTTGCTGCTAGAGACCCCTCAGGAAGCGTAAGTGGTCGGCAGAACGTGTCTTTTTCTGCTCCCATTACTAGCCATTCTCGCTCCGATACGTCGGTCCGCCAAAGCCCATCAGCAGCAACTGCTTCTCGATTACAATCAGGACGTATCCGAACACTCCGATTGTTCGAGGGAATTACAATGATGATCACTCGCACCCTCTTGGCCCAGCGCCGAACGCTTCGATCTTTGAGGATCTACTCTGGGAGAAGATGAGTCCCGGTGCAAGCAAGGCGACCATGGTACGCTCTATTCGATATGGTATGTAATTGACTCTGACTCCTTCTTTCCCACAGCTTGCAAAAACCGATGACACTCACGACGAGTGCATGACAGAATGCGATAGCAGTGTAGACGCTTGGCATTCTGAAAGCGCCTTGTATCCTGATGACCAGGACCCTTTCGCATCAATTCCGATGGCCGACGTTCATCTGAGGTACATCTAGCAGGACGATCGCCGGGCCACGACTGTATGTTCGTCTATCCCTATGGTATTGCTAATGTCTGTTTCTGACCTTATCTATAGTTGTCAGCTATCAATGGTTTGAGGGCTTGTCATCGGTGATTATGACCCGGCATTCTGCGGATTTGTATGAAGTAGCATTCCATGATGCTCTTTTCAATTTAATCCTGTTTTTCACTGAATTCCCATTGCTTTGCATGAGAATAAAAGAGTGTGTCATCGGCAGCGTTAATGATCACACTGCTCGAGGATACTGAGATGTGACCGGCAAAAATGCTGGAGAGTATCGGTGAGTATGTTGCTCCCTTGGTATCATGCCATTCGAATGTCGAACTTTTAGGCCCAACTGGAATATGGCTACTCATATGCGAGTCAATCTTGTGCGCTTGAATATTGTCGATTGTCTCGTGTTCGACGTACCCAAGCGGTAATGGTGATGATATATGTAGAGGCTATAGCGTCCATATTGTATACATCCTCCCAGTACATCCAGTGCATGTCAGTTTACGAGACCTACTGTAGTTCTGTACATCCATGCGATCTATACATCCCCGTAAAATGTCAAGTCATGTGAGATTATGACACATTCTGACGGCTGCTATTTCCGACGCTTCAGACCACAATTTCCCGCCTCCTTGCTCGCTGTTGCCCTCCGCCACGCTCTTTGATTCTACTTTAGGCATAGATCTGGGATTGTAAAAACATGATGGAATCTCAATGTCAATCTCCAGATCTTTGTCTGAATCTTGTGTGGCTGTACCACTGGCTTGTCAAATATGTAATTCGATGGTTCTTAGTCTTTCGCCACCAATAGGAGTGCAGAACTAACAAGGCACCACCGCGGTCTCTCCTCTATACTTTCAGTCATGATAAGTGCATTCAAGGCTGACTTTGTCTAACTATGCTAGTCTGCAAAATCAATGACTGTTGAGTTCGCCTTAGTTCTTAAATGAACATTACATATACTGAACAGGTGAGTACAAGCAATCTCAGTTCACGGATTGAGCTTCTACATGTTTTCAGCAATCCGTGCTGCTCGACTTTCCAACTACGAATTCTCTGAGGTGAGTACATTCTTTTCCAGCTGTGTATAGCCGCTTCGACGAGGATGTATACAGCGAAGCTTGGGACATAGCGGGGCATTACAGTCGACTACAGGAATGTATAGAGCAGAACATACAACAGCACATCGAAGTATACAAAGGATTCTATTTAAAAGAATGCCCGGATCTCATCATATACCTATCACAGCGCCCTCCTCCATTGACGATGTCCTTTACTTTCGACCCAGACCTTTTTCACTATCATCGGTATAATAATATCGGAGATGGTTCTTTGTAAGTTGTTTTCTTCGCTCATTTGCATCCCAGTCTTAGAATTAATCTCGAACAGAAGTATCATTGGAGTATTTTCGGCATCATCGCACCACGAATATGCGATCCGGTTGTACTATTCCAAGGAGCAGCATCTCTGGCTTGCTGAGTGTGGACCGGACTTTGAACAAGCTGTACTCACAGATGTGGTGCTGCCTTTCTTTGAAGAACTATACGAACTGTATTTTGCTGCGTGGCCGGAGGATCAGTCAGCAGATAAAGAGCAACGAAAGATTGTATGTTGTTCGCCTACTATTTTGATCTCTCCACTGATCCAATCTACAGGAAATATTTTCACTCTATATTATGGGTCTTAAGCAAATGTGGTTGTATCATGGATGAGGTCCACGTCGCTGGGATCGTGCAACAACCATTGAGACACTAGATGACTTAGAGGACATTGTTACCCTTGAATTCCAAAAGATCTCCCACGTTTTCGGCCATCCTCGCGTTATTGTACCGTACTATTGAAGTTAAATGTGCAATTTGGGCTCTGATTTTCGGTACCTACATACTCTAATGTAACGAAAATTACACACTATCTACTTCGTTGATGATACAATTATTGAGATCTGTAGTTGCTACACTGTGCTTTGATGAATTCAAGTCTAGACTGGTCTGGACGTCAAGCCATTTTGCTTCTGCATCTGCATGAAGTTCACTCCACAGTGCTGCCTGCCTGAATGCATAAGCTCTTGCACCGGGGAGCGAACTAAACTCCGCTCGCTTGGTCCATTGTTCGGCATAGCAAGCAAAGGTGACTTGAACACGATGCAGCTCCTCAATCAGCAGATCACATTCTTCTTGCCACCGCTGAGCTCGTGCCCGAGACTTACACCACTCCATTCGCAATGCTAACAACGAATATGATCAGTTAAAGCTATAGTATCAGAGGCGGAACAGTAGCTGCCTACCTTCCTGGAGGCCTTTATCTCTGCCTTGGAGATTGGTTTTCCAAATCCACACCAGGTTGCGATGGCCCTCTGACATCAACTCGTTGTACTGATCAAGACCTCGAACATCTTCATTCTTCAGAGGTCTAAGAATCCCCTGCCATTCAAACCTCTGCAGCTTCACAGACATAGACGACAATGCCTTGTAGATTCGCTGGTACTTCACAACGTCGGCGGCAATCTTGGCTTCTACTCGGTGAAATAAGGTATTTGCTTTAGTGCCGTAGCGTTGCCCTCACGAGAAGCGTTGTCGCCATGCTGTAAGATAAGACTTCAAGAGAAGATGCTCAGGTAGTGCAGCCAACGTATCATTGGCCTGAGCAATTCGTAGCCGCCACTCGTCGTCAACGACAGTGTTCTGGGTAGTCATATCAATAGCATTGAGCCTGAGTGCTGTGGAAGGGAGATAGAGGGGAATCTTTGAGGGTGGTACGGTGGTTCCGACAGCACGGCGGTCTTCATCCCGGGTGCACAGTAGTGTAGTCCTAGGCATGTATACCTTCTGTACTTCAATCCATGCTTCGATTTTGCGCTGGATACGGTTTTCTTGGGCTTGAACCTTCATGCGCTGTAGATCTGTCGAATGCGAACCAAGGGCATTGATATCACATTGCAGTCGCACCCTGTTGACGTTGTCAGAAAGAACATCACATCAAATGATGCTGGAACATACTGAGCCTCTTCTAACTGTAATCCTTGAGCAATCAATTCGCTGGGACTGACATCATGCCGAATTTCAACAGCAGAAGCAATTTTTTCTTGTCTTGCGAGTTCCAGACGCACAGCATTCTCAGTCACAGCTGTGGTCTGAGTGAGAATTAGATATCGAAAGATGCAGGTAGACTTACAGCGCAAAGTTGGCGAGAAGGGATTCGGCTGGGTTCTGTCACTTTCCCATAAAAGGATGATTTGCCTCCAGTGGCGGACAGATTCTGAATGCTCAGCCTGCAAAGCATCCTCGTATCCGATGAATTCTTCAACATGCTCAAGACGAGCTTTGACTGCTTCTTTCAGTCGACTGCAAAGAGTCTCCGCTAAAGATTGAAGGTTAGCTGATTTTATATGTGCTGAAAGAATTGCATACCTAAAGTAATGATCTTTCTCCAGTTGTAATCTCCAAAATGGTTGTCCAAAGTGTCTCGACGAGCACCTGGACCCATCTCTTTGGTACTCGCTGCTAAAGCATTGGTAGCAGCCCAGCCACGTTCAGGGGCCTCACCATCAGTACGACCAACTTTGGCGGAGAAATTGAACGAGAAGTTATCGCGGCATTTCAAAATATGGGCGGGCAAATGAAATTTCGGCACAAGGTAAAGTATATTCCGCTCTAATTGCTTTGGTTGTAGCGATTCAGGATATTTGGAGATTCGGGCGAAAAGGTTTTTGTGCCATTGACATGCAATATCATAGGATATCACCAAGTCGGGAGGAGTGTCATCTGTTAGGGTTGATAGAACAAAGTAATCCATATTAAGATATCTAACAATAGGGTCAGCATTAAACAGAATTTATCATCAGATACATACCTTTCACCTTTCTGGAGATCTCCAACTGAGAGAGGACGTTTCATATCATGCCGTCCGCAGACCACAGCACCAACTCCTGTTGCCGCGGCACCCTGTCCGCCTCTACTATTCGCAAGCTTGACAGCATCATGATTATTGCATGTGCTCTTCTCTTCTTCGGGAATGACCTTTCCAAACATATCAATGTGATTGCGAAAAGCAGTTTCATCAACAAAGTAAGCGTATCCGAGATTTAGTCCTGGATCAGATCAGTCGCTGGAGACGTTCAATCGATGGAGCCGGAAATTGGCATCTATAGCTAGAAACAGACGGTATAACCAGCGAGTAGCCCTAGGGAAAGTCAATTCCAAGGAAAACATGAATATAATTCTTAAAAAACGCACAGATTCTGGTTCCAATCTGGGGGTAAGTTGATGCTTGGTTGAGGGCATGCAGGGCAACGAAAAGCAAGTTCGCCTTGTTTGGTACCTTGTATACCTCCTGGTTCGTGACCACGTCCAAATCATTTCAAAGCACGGATGTGACGCCACTCTCGTAAGACCCGAAGAAAAGCCTGATAGCGGTCCTGATTTTCATGAGTAATCTTACATGAGATAATAGTTGAGGGAATACTTACTGGAGGTGCGTGCATTCCAGAATTATCAGTCAGGCGAACCAATGTATGATAAAACTTGTATGCGGAGACCTTCGACATGAATGAAAGCAGCTGGAACAAGTGAAGTACACGAAACGACAACACGGAATGCGGGTATATCGTTGTCGCAGGAAAAAGTCATTGACGGAGTAACTGGATATGCTGCAGGATCCCTTGAGTACAATTGCAAAATGCCATGTTAACGGTGTGAATGCCTTCTGTATCAATGATAACAAAATCCGAAACAATGGCAGGAAAGAGGCACGGAGTTCTATATCCATGTCCTAGTTCATAGTTAAGCCCCAGTTGGGCTAGTGTTGTTTTGCGAAAGAATGAAGAACACCACTCCTATACGCGTCTCATCAGAAATTGTTAAATTGAATTGATTCTGATTGACATACCTCTATTCTATGTAGGGGCAAGCCTTCATGTGCAGCAACCATACAAATTCGACACAGGCACCGAGCGTCCATGCAGGAGAGACAGCGAAAGAGACCAAGGTCAACCTTGCAAACTTTGCACGCATTGTCATCGGTTTCGAAAGCATTGAGTTTCAAGATCTCGTTGAGAAACTCTGAGCGTTGTGTAGACCAAGCAAGAAGCGGATGATCCTAGCAAGAAATATCAGCTGGACTTCAAAATACTGTGATAATAAACCTATGCCTAGTGGCCATTCAGCACGAGTGAGTCTCCTTCTCTTCAATACCTTCAAGAACCTTGGCAGATGGAATATAATCTGGATCTAAAAATGATCCCGAAGACAGCTCTGCAATAGATGGGTATAGGTTCTCCATCGCAGGATGTTCAGATTCAAGAGCAGCAAGTGTAACAGTACTATGACGTATGCTGGGACGAACCCGTTCACCAGTCGGTCCAGCTTTTGTCTTCATGCTGAAATGTGTGTGCTGATAATGCTCAGTGGCTGGAGCAGAGGGCTGGTTATCCGTGCCATCGCTAATGATTACATCTCGTGCAGGGCCACTCTTCCCATGTTTCTTGGGATTGTAATTCCACATATTCCGTGAGAGAGGAGGAGGAGGATAGAGGACAGTATAATATTATTGGGGTTAAATACTTATGAGTTGGACGCCAAGATATTCTTCAGAGAGGGAGCTTTATTGGGAAGATACAGGTGAAGTAGCAGACATTGTGGCCTTGATCACTCCATGCGAGACACATTCCCTATTTAGACCACTGGCAAATAACACAATACAATGTGTCTGCATAGACTAACTAGTTCCATCAGGACGCTTCGTAGGCTTTGGTACTCTATCACTTTGTCTCGTACCAGATAACTGAGCCGAGTCTTCGCTGCGTATGCGAATCGAGTAGAGCTCTGCTGGTCCTGCTTTCTTCTTTTTGTGACCTTTGGCATAGAAAGGTTCCCACAGCGCCAGAGTCCTGATAATTACAAGGAGGTCCTATGAAATCTGTTAATCCTTTACGAACTCCTGCTACGATAAGAGAGCTTACTCTTTGGTGACAATGATTCCAGTGGCGGACTGCATCAGCATCTTCCGGATCAGGAGCCCAAAGCTCTGGGAGCCAACGTTTGCTCCAAGCCAACCATAGACAAGACTGAAACTGTGCAAAGAGTCTAGGTCTCTGCTTCGCAACAGCTTTCACCCTACGATACTCAGGCAAATAGGGACCCAAGAACTCCCTTTTCTCCCGTGAGAGAAACATATCTGGTAACCGAGGCCTCAGTCATCTCGCCACTTATCACCGAACGTACGCACCTGTTCCGTAGACAAAATAAATGTGAGCAACTGAGATTTTGTTCCATCTCTTGGCTGAACTTATAAGCATTTTCACAAATAGAAATTCTACGAGGCAGTATACAACCCGTAAACACTGCGTACAGCAGAACCAAAGTGCGGCGCCCACGGAGAAATTGTTTGTCACCTGTCATTAGTCACTTATTGTCTTCATACAACCTGGTACAGATCTTTGGTTTGGCTGTATACATCCCCGTAATGGTCTACCGCAAGGTACGGTTTTCTGAGCTGGTTGTGTACAGTCCTGTAATAAGATCTTTTCTTTCTACGAGAAGGTATAAATCCCGCAGTTGACCTTACCACAAACGATCTCCTGCCTCTCTACCAAGCAGCTCTGCATGCCAGCTGTCACTATTGTTCCCACCTTGGTTTCAGTGTCACCCTTCCAGAACTTCAAGCCAGACCCATGGTGCCACGCCGTGTCCTTCAGACGGAGGAGGAGCACCGAGTGGCTCACAGAGACAGTAGTCGACAAAGTTATCAAAAGTAAGAAATTAATCACATAGCTTTGGGCTGCATACTGAAGGCCTTTTTCCAGGCATCGCAATGTAATCAACCAGCGTCGACGTGAGACATATCATGCTGAAAAGCCACAACGGAAGGCACAGAGGTGTGTAACCATAATATCCCCTTTTGTAACATCCTCAATCTGTATGCTCTTAGCTGTTTGGAACCTTTGATTTGACGGGCAGCACGTAATATTGATATTGAGGTTAACGCAGGGGAAACACATACACAGTACGTCTCTTAAACATGCTCTCACTGAAGCTTGATAACAGAGTTGGCTTCAGACGCAGCTCGGAACTAGCAGAAGCGCTCGATCAATTAGAACGGCTACGGCGACGATTCGATATGTTGACAGAAAATTCTCCACGGCGCTTCATTAGCAAAGTCTACCATTCATATGTCGATACTATTGGATCCACCCGACTCAAGGGAGATCGAAGAGTGATTGAGAAGGCTCTCACTCGACTTTCGCCTATTGAAAAGTTAGGATATGGATATGAACACATTGTTCTGAACACTGCAGGGGTAGGAAAAGAGATGGAGCGTGTATACAACATATTAGAACCTATTCACCAGTTGATATTCTGGCTCGAGGACTTATTATGCGAGACGATGAATGGTCCGGAGAAATTACAAGCTAGGTACAATAGCAAAGACATAGCTTTTTGTAGCGATGATATTTAATTAACAGTATCCCTTTGCCATGCTAACTGTCTCCTATTGTACATACGCAGAAAGCTCCCTGGACCGTCAATAGCGCAACGCCAAAAATCTTCCACCCATTCAACAACCCTGTGGATAGGGATACCTGCCTGTGCCAGCGCTTTATGCCTTGCACTCAGACCTTCTACCTCACGAGATCTAGCTTCTGTCTTTGTGTAAGAGTCACGAAGGTCATACAGCTCTTCCAATGGATCTACGAAGACACCGATTTGGCCCTGGCATTTCGAGCTCGACTTGAAGTATGCTTTCAAGAGGGACTCGGCGTATTCAGAGATAGACATGCCCTGAATGAAGGAATTGAATTTGTCTTGAAGGGCATTTGCTTCTGCGTTCAGCTTAAGGAATAAGTTGATGAGCGGTAAAGGTGGTGGTGGGGCAGGCTTCTTAGATGAAGGTGGACTATTGGCCTGATGTTTTAGATGCTTCTTCCTATATGATCGTCGTTAATCATTTTATTAAGTATGTCAATACAGCTCCTTACCTTGTTTGAATTTCGAGCGCATTGGTTTTTCCGAGTCTGGTGACGTGCTTAACATTCACAACGGTGGAGTCTTTGCTAGCGCTACCAGAAAGTGAGATTCAGTTCTTAAGATACAGAGTTAAGGCTATACCAACTCTCCGTCGAAGTCGTAGCTTCGTACCTAGCTCTGCGCTGCCGCAATCGGATTTGGAGCCTATTTCTACATAATTATACTGCATATTAGTTGAGTTCATAAGACTGGAATATAGATATGTACCTTTCATAATATCGTTTACTTTTCTCGCGCACTGAAAGACGCTTTGCTTCGAGTGTGAGATATTTTTTAGGTGGTGCCATGAGAGGAAGAAGGAATGTGAATGTAAGCGTGATGGTATTATAAGGCTTTCTTACCGTATTTGTTCTTTTGTCTGACAGTCTCACCGTATCATGAATTAGTTCCCTGCATGCCCCTCTCAGGTCTAAAGCACTCTATACGTCGCATGTATTGAAGTCTAACTTAAAGCAGTCTCTATACCAAAATTTAATTCGGATAACGCACCATTAGCCTTCCCCCCACAACCCCAGCTTGCGTCCGGGTGTTCGTTATAGTGTATGTAGTGTATGAGCAACTGGGCATGATAAATAGTTCGTTTATTATGGTTCTAAGAGGACAACTTAGACAACGATGGCAAAAAGCCTGCGTCAGCAGTAAATCTATGCATTGCAAGTAAGTCATCGTCATTCCATTTTTTTCCCACGAAGTTGCATATATAAGAGACTTTGCTTCTCTGTGTAATGCACCTTTCCCCCGCATTTGGTCTTTGGCATAGTGAGCATGCATGACCCCCTTTTCCCCCAGTGGTCTGCTAACGTCCATGGTAGAACCATGCATGACCTAGTAGACCGCGGTGTTGCAGTATGTCCTTCTGTCTTTATGCTGAATACCTCCTCATCATTCATAGTACAACCGTACTCACCTTACCGTTGACCAGCGACAGGTACTTGAGCGATACTATAAGCAATGCAGGGATTACAACCGCGAATCCCATTCTGAACTGTGGCAGTGCGACTTCATGGAGGACTTTATGGAAAAATGGCCTCACGCCGTGCTTGATCAGCCTTTCGCTCCTGAAGTTCCCTGTGAAGAAAGCGTTGACCTGCTAGGAAAAGTATGTATGCTCCATCTCCAGTCGCTTAGAGGGCTAATGTCAACAGAAGGAGCTTGAAAAATGCATGGATGCCCATGGAGGAAGGATTGCGAAGGATTATAGCGCTAGCTGCAAGGAACTCGAAAACTGTTCTGCTAGCGCCCACCCTGCAGATGTCATGGAGACTATGGAGACAATGGATAGAACTCATAGCGAGAGCGGATCTCAGAATGACAGCAATCAAAGTATTGCTAACAAACAGGTTCCGCAGTAAAGAGCTAGTGCTGCTGAGGCACGAATGACAAGTCCGGTAGAGAGAATGTCGCTTTGAGAGGAAAGGATATATTTTGTTTAGCAGGGCGATGGTTCATAGTCTGAGTGACTACAGTACACATAGTAGACATAGTTGCATGGAATGAAGTCCATTATGGAAACAATGTTGATTCTGTCGTTTGCGGAGATAGCACCGGAGAATTGCAAGCATCCATGGAGCTGGTAGAATGTATGTAGTCCCGATTATGTATTCAGGAAGATAGCCCTAGAATTTAAATCACTTCGAAGCTCAAGTACGCGTACGCAATGATTAGAGTAACTTAACGTAGTTTCGTACTGAAAATGAAGTTCACTCAATGTCATGTCATGCCAAGCAGAGGACATCATGGTAGTCGAGTATTTGAAGCCTGGTGATCACATGATAGCGGGAAGGAACGCAACCTAGAATTTTTTTTAGCCAACTGGATTTTGTATTGTTTACTAGATGATGTACAGATGGCAATAAATAAAACACGGAAAATAAACGAGCGTGCGGTGCAAAGGAGTGTATGTATCATAAGAAAAAAAGGTAAACGAGTGGATGCAGCAACAAGGATCAATGGTACGTAAGGAGATAAGCGCTACCAGCAATCATGACTGAGATGAGGACAACTGTGACAGTCCAAGAAATATTGAGAAAGGGCAACCGGGATTTGGACTCAAAGGATCTCAACAGCTCCTGCTGCAAGTGCCTCATTAAATGCAGCCTCAGCTGCAGCACGAGTTCCATGACGAAAAAAGCAAGCCCTCCCGACTCCCGTCACCAAGTTACTGACGTTCTGCCTAGCAGTAGTTCAACATCGGATAAGGCGACTTACCAGCCCCGAAATACACCAACCGACTGGCCTTTGGATACGACATACCACGGCCCATCAGGGCCTACAGCAGTCAAGGAGGCTGGCTGAGACGGACCGGGAACAGGAGCAGGAGTGGAGACGATGGGAGGGGGGGCAACGGGAGCTTGCGCTGGTTGAACAGCTGAAGCCGACACCGAATGGGCAGGGCGAGCATGATTCAATTGATGGGATATGTTAGGCGCACTAGGCACTCGAGCAGTGGCAGGGCCCGATTGTCCTCCCAACCTGGAACATGGAAGCGGAATTCCCATCAGCATTGGGACTGCCGAGCTAGGAACCATGTTCGGGAAGGCGCAATTGTTGCAGTAAATAGCAAACAAGGGTCCAGCCGGTACATCTGAAGAGGCACCGGCATGGATGTCTGGAGCAGGGGGTGCTGTACAAAAACATTAGTGCTTAATTCAGTAATGTCAGATTATGCGAACTCACCATCCATTTTTGGAACAGAGATTCCAAGGGCCAAGAGGGCCGTGGAGAGTTGTTCAAGGTTCAATTGTGTCATTGCTTGTACTGAGTGATTCAACGAGGACGAGGAATATCTGGGTAGTTGAAAAGGATACTTTGACGAGCGCTTTATATGACCGAAGAGAGGCGAATGTATACATCCTCGTACATGACAGGCTGTTTTGTCATGTTGTCGCTGCTCTGTACAGTCTCGTATTTTGCGGCTGTATACAGTCCCGTAATTTGTCGCTGTGTACTGTCTCGTATTTTCGTCGCTGTATACAGTCTCGTATTTCGCCGCTTGGTACATTGCCGTGTATCGCCATTCTTTGCTTTGATCTGTTGTCGTCGCTGTATACTTTGTCGTGTTATCGCCACAGCCTGTTTTTGGGGTTCCCAATATTCGCACTGTTACACAAAATGGAAAAAAGCGGCTATATTTTTTCACTTTCGAAACCTCCTCCCAACGTCAAGCAAAAATTGATATCACACTGAAACTGACTCACCATATGTGAATGTGATTCCTCTGGAAGTAAAATTGACATTCCTGATACAGATTACCTGCCATAGGAAGAAATCGGACGTCCCAAACAAAAAAGGATCCTAAGGTGAAAGCACCCAAGATCAAAGGTACACAACTCATCCGAGTGAATCAAAAGGAGCGCAAGGATCCCAAGTGGAACGTACATGCCAATGCACACCTTCCTAACGACGCGTTTTTTGCTGGTGGTACGTGAATATCACTTCTTTGAGAAAGAAACTGATTTTTTTACCGTGTAGGAAACGATTTTTCATACAAGAGCCCAGTATGGGAGGGTGACGTAGGACACGGAAGATGGGACGACGACGCCGCCAAATTGGAAGGGAGTATGGGGAACCGGTGGACTACGGCGACTCAATTCTGCTTTCTGGCTCGTTGCCAAGACGCTCACAAAGCGTCGACAGATGAAGGAACAGTGCACGCATTCCTTGGAGCGGTTTCAAACCTTTTCATGCACCGTTGGCCTCCTGTGTACGACGGCATGATCATCGATAATATGGGGCATGCCAGGACCGTGGATCCTAAGCTTCTTGAGGTCATATCTTCTCCCGAGGATGCGCCCTTTCCCCGTATGGACAGAGGGTTTCTTGATCTTGGCCCGGATTTGTGTCTTGACGGATGCGAGCTGGTTGAAATCACAGATGAGAGGAGACTAGAATTGGGGTTCATACTAGAAGCACAGCGCATAGTGAGTCTTCAGTTGCCTCCGTCGTAACATTGTCTGAACCGCATGCGTACTTCAGCAGGTGAAGCAGTGGTTTCCCAATAACCTGAAAAACAAAAGGGGGAGAGCGATCCTAGGCATGAAACTGAAAGCCGACTTGAGGCACCCTCCTAGCCTACAACATGTCTATTCACATTTGTTGTATGACGAGTGCCAAATTGGCACAAAAGTCGTGATGGAGGCGGAAAAACTCGGAGTCTCTCGCAATAACATCAACATCATCAATCGAGTAACAGGCGAGGAGTGGGAGAAGGAGTCAGAAGATGTTAAGCAGACCATCATCAAGCTGCATGAGGAGCAGAAAGCGCTGTCTATGGCAATAAAGGAGCATCGCATAGACAACATCAAGTTGACAGCTGAACAGAAATCAGCGTACGTCTTTGTATCATAAAGATGGGGGCAAATTTCTTACCATTACATAGCGTCATCGAGAGTTTGGGAATCGAGTTTGACCATGTTTTCAACCTGATCCATGGCATGACAGGTTGGGGTTTCCTCATAATTGGCGCTGGAATTGATCCTGAGACTGGTAAGCTATGAAGCAGCAGGTGAGTCAACAACATTCTTCATGAGATACATACCTGACTACACCACAGCTGGGAGTATGGAACAAAGTTAAAATCTGGCGAGAACTTCTTTAATCGCTTCGACAAAGATGCTGTTGCGGGCCTGGTGCCAGGAGGCTTGCCCGGGGATAAACGGAAGGCTACCGGATATTTCATTGGCCCTCTACTGGCTCATATGAGAAATGTAGAGCGTATGTCGCATTTGTACTTGATTCCACTGTGCCCAGGTCTAATTTGTGCACTTATTTCAGGAGTCCAGGTAGAGCTGATGCACAAACCAATGTCAGATTCGGAAGCAATGGAGGTTGATCCTTTGCCATGTGATGTTCCAGAAGCAAATAATGACGTCGCAATGCCAAGCAACGATGCTGATTCTGCCTCAAAAGCCATTCTCCATCCCTCGCCCACTCCAGATGACAATCCCTTTCCAGATTTTGCCTCGAAAGTTATTCTCCATCCCTCACCCACTCCAGACAATGATCCCCTTCCAGATTTCATCTCTCCCTTGCCCACTCCAAATTTTGATCCCATTTCTTCAAGCGCAACCGAAGCATTTCCAGATCAACCAGCTCCCGAGATAGCCCCAGATTGGGACACCTTTTCCATGATGTTTATGCCTTCTCAGAATACCCCGGTATACAACAACGATGATGTGTTTCTTCCATCGCCACCCGAAGGATCGTTCTCTTCTCTTGAACCTGAAGGAAGCTCGAGCTCGTTCTCTTCTCTTGACCCTGACGACTTGTCGTTCTCACTCGATGCACAAGCACAGCCGAGTGGTGATGGGCTGGACAATGCCACCGTCTGGTCAGAATCCCTTATGTGGCAGTGTTACCAAGACCTTTTAGCGAGTTTTTCCGCCCCGAATCCCTCATATCCAGGTGGACCATCATTTGACTCGAATATGCCTCCCATAGAGCCTGCCCCCCCACTTGCATCTCCCGCTGCACCAACGTTGCTTCCATCATCTGGTCCCACTGTCCCAGTATCTAATGAACTCATGTTAGCAAACGCGACCACGACAGTTGTGCATCAGAAGCCTACATTGGATGAACTCCGTGTCAAAGCTCCTCGTCGCACCCCTTCGAATAAACCGGTTCAGCAGATACCAACACCTGATATTCCGTGGCAGGCCCAGAATCGTAAAGCACCTAGCTCGAGAGAAATCACAACACTTGTGAGCATCGAACCAAGCCTCCCTCCCTGGCAGACTCAGACTCTCACCTCAATGCGGGAGTCCACATTCGGCACTGATTGGGATGCCATACTGGAGAAGTGGGATGCCTTAGAGGCTATATTGATAAGGGAGAATTGCCTGGTGCGTCATTCAAAGTTATCGAAAATTTCTCTATCTCATAATTTTAAAAGGGAAAACTATTAAAGAAACAGCCCAGTGTTCTGAAGAAATGGTTGGATGGACCACGTTCGTTTACTGATCCTTTGGTTATTTCCAACATCGATCAATTTGGCATCACCATGGTACAGTGGTGGAACTCACTTCAGCCGAACTGGAGGCAAACCATGGAAGGGATGCCACTACCAAATTGTGCTGGACCACTCACCTGTCTGCACAAAGGGGGTCAGAACGGGATAGTCTCCATGTTATTTGGGGTCTTCTGGTGGAGACGCAATTGCGATGGTCCTTCGGAATGGTCTTTACTGGTGTCTGACATCAGTAATACATTTGATGCCCTCCTTAATACCACAGCGCCCCCAAAGTGCCGCAGGTAAAAGGCGCTTCTTGATCTATACCCTGTCAACTTGAAATGTATCATATCAGTATATCCTTCTCTTAATCATGATGTAAATTTGGATACATCCTCATTTGTTACACTAATAGTGAGTTAACGTGTTTGTGCATGGAATGCGTCTGACTTTCCTTTATTGCAGGCCTCACTGTATTTATTCAGTCTGTCCTCTAATGATTGGTTTTTTCATACATGCCGGTTCAGGTTGATAAGTTTCATTCTCATGTGTAACACTCTGCCCCTCCGAGCTATCAACAATCATTGAGTATTATTTAATATATTTCTGTGCACTGTCGCAAGATTCCCTTTTATAACCTGACATGATCATCTACTAGTATACTCACCGATCCCCATCATTTATTGGTAAGTTAGTCCTCCGTGAAGGTCCTGCAGGTACTAATAATACCTACCACCAGCCAAACGCAAGGTACATTAGTGTGTTTACATGTGCCGAATTGAGTGCGGACAACTAACCTACCTCTATTTCTCGAAGATTGACTCGACTTTGCTCCGTCTTATAAGTCCTTCGGCTGTACAGGCACCCACGAGCAGTAAGCAACTGACCGAGTACTCGTGCCGCATCTACAGGTATCTAATAGCAACTAAGCGCCGACTAAACACGTCTGTTAAGTCAACTCACAACGACTAGGTAAACTCAATCAAACTTTCATCTTGACCACATCCTGGTACAGTACCTTTGTTCACCTTTACTGTAATATGCTCACATTTTCTCCAGCTTGTGCATCTATTGGTGCAGAATTTTCATTCTTCTTTACTGGAATATGCTCACAGGTCCCCTAGCTCTGATGTTATTCTTCGTACACGTTTACTCTATGTGGTTCGCCGAATTCTATCCCATGCACGCTGAGCTGTTGAATGGGTTGTATGATGCATTGAGACGCGAGCGGTCAGTGTTCGACAACAATCCCGTGAGGTTCAAAATCTTGTTTTGTTCAATTGCATGAGTTTGTACTTTCTTCCTCAGTGTTGTGATACTAACGTGCCTTTTGACTAGAAAACTCCCAAGTCCCGATCATCCCCATGTCACCGTACGCGTGTATGATACGTATGTGGAGTTCTTGGGTGCTCTCCACTATTACCCTCGCCAGCCCGAACGCGCCCAATTCTTGCCCGATACCATGGAAAGTAGGCGGATGCGCGTATTTGATCGCGTACTTAATGGAATACTGCGCAACTTCATGCTGTACTTTAATCCTGCAGTCAATATCTTCTTGGTGCCGATGTATGTAGTTGAATCTTGGGTACATTTGCTCTGCTTATGTTTTACAGGTTTATCTAGCACTGCAAGCCCTGCCTCGCTCAAATAACATTCTAACCATTGTATATACCATTAAACTACGAAGTACCCAATCCTATTTTCTTGAACCATCATGAATTGGACCTGACTCTGTGCGGTTCTGCCGTGGCATGGGTGATCAGATCGGGAAAGGCCAAAAGGCGGACAGGACAAAAAAGGCATGAGGCGGGAACCAATGGAGAAGCGTGACAGAAGCCAGATGGTGTTTGGTGAACGGGTCCGGCGGGACAGCCAAGGGGATGACGGGCAGCGCGTGGCGACGCCCGTGTCCGCGAAGAGGACGGGTCCCCTGGACCCGGGTATGAAGTACGGAAATTAAATCTATCAGTTTGGTCCCAATCGAACGATCACTCGGATCTAAGATGCAATCTAGTGTTTTGCTTCTATAACAGGCAGGAGTCGGGAGGAAGCATCGTCGCTGTCGTGCTCGATGAGCTTAGGGCGCAGCGACGGGGAACAAATATATGTATATATGCTGACACATGCATCAATGTCCGAAAACAGCATGGTGCCTGTTTCTGCCATAATACGGGGATGTATACAGCGTAGAGTCTACGGTAGGTACTGGGAAATGTATACTTTGGCTTGCACGACAGCTACCGTGAAAAGTATACATGGCGGACAGTAAAGGTTGATATGTATGCGAGGATGAACCACAATCTGTATTCGATTCAGATGACGGAGAGAATGGTCGAAGCACTAAACTTTTCGACTCCGTCCCTTGGCTTTGAGAAAATGCTATGACCGTCAGATGCGCTATCTCAGCGTTGTGCTGTTAGCCAGCGAGAGCAAAGTGTATTTTTCTCATGGCTTTTCTGCTGTTTTGGAGGAAGAATGTGCGAAGGGCTCCAGCTGAGGAGATTGTATCCCGGGGTGTGTCGGCCGATTCATCCCTAGTGGACGTTCCGAGTTCTTGCACTTGTCGACTTTGGCTGTCGACTCTCTCGACTAGGGAATCAGTACGTGAATTTCAATGTTGAGATACATTGAAAGCTATCGTAATGAGTTTTACCTGTACTTAGTGGAAGATAGCATCGGTTGAAAACAGTACTAGGTTGCTTCCTCATTGAATTTCGATAGAAACCGTGGCAACGAAGGCACTTTGCGGGGCCCTTTGGTATAATCATACTATCACGCTTTTAGCCTCGGTTCGAATCCGAGAGGGTCCATTGTTTGAGTAGCCAGAGCTTCCATTTTTATACGGACTCTGGAGCCTAAAACAACTACTCAGCGCCAGCACTGCCCAGCAGTGAGCACTTTAGCTTAGCACCTGGACAAATTCTACAGCCTTTCACTAGTCACTAAGTATTACGGTTCGAGAGCAGCCCAAGACATATGCGACAAAACGAGTATTTTTCCACCGCCCTGCGGTATCTTTACCTAAGCATTTGCCCTTATTCTCTTTTCTGGTGAGGAATCTTGCAGCCTTGTAATGGCGCATGCATACAGGGCTTTGATGTTGGAGAGGAAAGGAACAGGTGCGTGACCGTTTCTTCTCTCGCAGACGACGAATCTCATAAGCTTCTAGGGTGCGACAGACGCTAAGCGCGCATTCCTTGCTGCTGGAGGCCCGGCTATTCTTTCGTTTCCATAATCTACTACGCGCCACCCTTCTCAGCGACGTGGATACCCATACCAGGTGTCACAAAGTGCTGCGTCCGGGTCCGGGTCCGTGTCAACATGAATATTCAGGTCGAATGTTGTGTCGGGTCAATTACCATCCTGTGCTGGCGGAACGTCTACGAGGTACGTACTACCCATGCTATCTCCGGCTGATCTCGAACTGATCACAATATGCAACAGCCTGTCCACGTCTCCCTCGCCAAAGCTGCCACCACTAGTCTGAAGTGCGATGGCGTCTCTCATCCAAGACGACTCTACCGGTGTCAGCGTCTCACGGCCTATCTCCATAGCACGTCTGTATTCCACCGACTCTCCTTCTCCAGAGCGGTAATCAAAGATTTCAATCCCTTCAGCTGCTTGGGCGTCCTCGAGGGAGGACAATTCCCATCAAGTGACCTGTTTCGCCCCGTTTGGCGGGGTGAATCGCTACCATGCAAGGACTACTCGGCTCATATGACCTATCCACATCCTTTCCCAATTGCGTACAACATATCCTCTCTGCGTTAATCCAAGCGATACTTCCTTCAAAGTCCATCACTTCATCTTTGCCTGGTCGTGCTGCTATTCCATCCTCCAATGGTTGCCAACCACCTCATCACACGCGGCGGTCTTTCTCGGAACCGATGCACTATGCAATGCTAATGGAGCTCGGCGGCTATCCAGTCACGACTCGAAGGTGTTGTTGGAGAACTAGATGCCATCGGGAACTGCTGCCTGCATAGTACAGCTATGGTGTTCTGACCATATATAATACTTCCACCTCGCAATAGGCGCGTATTGTTCCATTTCATGCGACCCGCCGTCCAAGTCTCGTGAATCAGCGTGCAAACAGAAACTGTCAACGAATCGGCGACTCTGCTGTCATCGGAACCTGATTCGGTCGTTCGTCTGCTGTCCGAGTCTGTTGGAGAACGTGGAGCTTCTTCATCGAGGCGGGAGGGGATGCCATGTCGTCATCAGACTATATACCTGAGATCCTCTCTCATTCCACACGCGACTATATAGAAACAAGCGAAGAAGGGAATCTATCACCTATCACGTTGCTCGTGAACACACTTGAAGGACTCGTTGGCACAATCCGCGTTTAGTGGATGGTCTCGGTTCGATTCCGAGGTGGAAGGATCATCTATCATGTTGGCCTTTTTTTGAAGACATCGTTTCGATGTCCTCACGCAGTCATAGGAGTTATGCATATCGAATTTGAAGGATCGGATGGGAATATAGTTATGAAAGCCTTGCGAGGCTAAGGATCGAAATCGCATTGAATCAATGCACCTGGAATAAATTGATTTTGTTCTCGACAACCAATGTATCATGCTTGATTTTCTTCGCATTACCCTAGGATCCGGTAGCGCACTTACCTTTCAACGCGGAATCAATTTCTGGTAGACGGTCGTTTAGACGTGAGGTGAACAAGGTGTGTTACCTTTCATTCTGCAGAGGACGGCGAATCCATGGACAATACAGACACGAGGATATTGCTACCAAAGCCATCACAGAGGGCCTCGCTTGGGCTTTGCTCAACGACGGTCTCGTAATGGCGCGTACATCGATGTTTGCTTCGAGTCGTCATTGGATAATAGTCATGTCAGCGAGGTCAATATGATGGGCCTTTTGGCATAATCGTACTATTACGCATTTAGCGAAACCATCGATCTCGGTTCGAATCCGAGAGAGACCGTCCATTTGGCCAATGTTTCGATATTTTTACGGAGTCCACAAGTTCTTGCGACTCAAGGTCAGATTATCAGATTATAGATATTCCTCATTTATGGCCGCCGTCGTAACTTGTGATATCTGCCCTTACTTTCGAACCGTCAGGCATTCATCTCGCCTTGAATTCTCTTCCCAGTCAGGCTCCTCTGCTATGTACTTCATTTTTCATTAGGTTGACTTGTGATTCTTCATTCAAAGTTCCAACTTCGAAGCTTCAATATAATACTAACACGGAGCCTGAAGCTGCTTCAGGACGACTACTCAGCACCAGCACTTTAGCCTTAGCACCTGGCCAAATTCTCTAGCCTCCCAATAGGGGCCACTTCTACCTAAGCCCCTGCCCTTTGCCCTGAACCGTCGAGGCACTGGTCTCGCCTTGCCTTCTCTTTCCTAGTCGACATTCATATCGACCGCACTACAATCACGGACCTGACGAAGGCGAACGTCACTAGATGTCCACAGCTTAGTCGTTCTAGTACTGTCTCTCTGATAGCACGGTCGCTGTGAAAGTAAACGGTCAGCTGGAAGGATACACGAGAACAAAAGCCAGTAACTCACAGGTGAGAGAAGACGCCGCCCCGACCCCGATAGGTACTGATGGTCCCAACGTGGTGGATCCCACTTCGCGAACCGCATCTCAAAGTCGTCTCCACGGCCCAACAATCCTCGTATGCTTCATCCGCACAACCAGGTCTGCATCACGACGTGGAGTCAGTCGTGCTGCGATATACACTGGATGAGGAGGGAGAAGTGAGGGCCTCGACAATGTTAATCATTCGGGGAGGAAGCTCGAGTTTGAGGCGAGAGATGGTTTCCAGTGCGAGGTGTAATGAATGCGAATATTGCCTTGCCGATGCTCATTCTCGAGATAGCATCTCGATCGATAGAGGAAACGGGCGATAGATTCTTGTGCGGAGGATGAATGGTCAGGGACAATGGTCAGACAGGTGCAGATAGGAAGTTGAGGATATTCGCGCCATCGACATAGACGTGAGTGAGCTGGCACCTCCTTCCTCATCCAAAGGTGACACCTTCTGAGGTTCGGTAGTTGGGAAAGAAGGCGGAGGTCTTCTAGACAAGTGATAGACCCTGAGAAATGGGTTATCCCTGGAGGTAAGTTTTCTCCCATGCCCGTGAAGACTTGCTCGCCGATTGGAAGAATAGCAATGACGCTGCCCTTCTCGACTTGGAACGCCACCATGAGGCGAAGAAGCTACTTGGTGGAGTAGCCCCTCTAGTGTTGATATACCAGGGAAGGGACAGCGGTATTTCGCACCAGACCCGAATGGCAAAGCAGTCTGTCGCGGAGATACCATTAAGGATCGGTGTGAGGACGGTGCCTGGATCCGCAAATTATGGCGCCAAATCCGAACATTATCAGTCGGCTTCGTTGAGGGAGATACCAAACTAGCTGGTGTGCGACGGGCGGAGCTGGACGAGAGAATGACGCAATTCCATCTCCTTCAGAGAGTACTGGACCGTGGCGCGCTCTCCAGGTACCTTCCCCGTCTCCCTAGCCCATTCTTCACTCTCCTCCCCAAACATTCTCCCCGCGAACGCCATATCCGGTTCACTCCCCATGACAAAAGCCCTTCCCTTTCTACAGCTTCCCCGGCCCAGCCTCGTTTTCGAGAAATACACCGCCGTCGCGTCGTCTGGGAAGAAGAATGGCGGGGAGTGTCGATTATTGCACTCGAGAAGGCGGGTTGGAGGGTTATGGGGGTCCGGTCTGGTCGACGCTGCCTGGGAGATGGGGAAGAGCTTATGCCGAGAGAAGGTCTCGTTTACCTTCGCTGAGCTAGAATGCGAAGCGCGTGAACGTTTAGGACTTGTGGTATAGGTTGGTTCATGTTCTTCAACAGGGCGCCGCTCAACACCTCCACCGAACTTCCATCATCTGCTATGTAGGACACCCAAGTCTTCGACGACATGGACTTGCTTATCGATGTATTCAGCCACCCCAGAAAACTGGGCGGCCTTTGCACAAGCAGCGTGCAGGTCTCGGATGGAACGGAAAGGTTCTCGTTGTCTGGGGTGGTGGATGTTTTTCTGGGGGTAGGGAGAAATGGATTGCATTGCGTAGTGGTCCTGGATGGAGGTGAGATTGTGTGGGATAGGGCGGTGTGAGCGTGATTGTGAACCGGAATTCTAAGCGGGTAAACCATTCGTGGACATAGGATTGCATTGTTATGATATTGGAAAGGGAGTGTATGTTGGTCCCGTTGAGTTGCTCGATGACATAGCCGAAAGACTTCAAAACTGCCAACACGAGCTGACGAGGGTAAGGTCATTAACGGCGTAGAAAAACAGATGACCGCGCACCTCCTCGTTGCTCAGGTCTTCGTTAAGTGGACTCTGGCGTGATATGCGCACACTGGGAGCCGAAACCTCGGAGGGCGTGGTCTGGTCGTGTATACCGGACACTACACATTGAATTCCGTCTCGGACAAGAGCTTGGGGAGATAACGGAACGAGCATAGCATACACGTCACCTTTCACGAGATCCTTCGCCTCTTCATAGGTTTTCGGTGCCTGGCTCAAATCCCTCTTGGGTTCATTGCGCGACAAAGACGGTTGAAATAGTAGATAAAAGTCTGCCCGAGTTGGGGCAGCTTCGCATGGTCCCGTGCGCATGAATGTATGGCCTTGACGAGCGCTGTGCGGGAGGGGGAGTGGATGATCTAACCAGCCCAGTGTCCGTGTGTAAACCAGCGCGGCGCCGTCGGGTGGGATGGACTTTTCGAATTTGAGACGGACATTGTATGCATCCGATAGGGCGTCCGGATTGGTTGTGATGGCAAGCCTCAAGGAGTTGATGGTTGTTTGACTCGCGATCAAAAATCGACGTCCCCTTTTGTGCGTTCAATAAGTGTGGACTCACGTATCCCTTCACTTAAAGTTACGCCTGCTCAATAGCTCTGATATCCCCCACCACCGTTGTTCGGAAATCGCCTCTTCCGACGCTCATATGGACTCAACCAGGACATACTGCTCTCACCTTCCGGCGCGTCAATGCGAGATAAATACGTCCTACTACTGCAATGCGCGCCTTTTCGACACGTTGCCTGAGGACAGCCAGTACCAGCATCACCATCGAAAGCCTGACCAACACCATGCCGGACAAGACTCCCCACACCACTTCGTTCGATACCGCAGCCCGATGAATGTAGCAAAGGCGCGCATATGCAAGACTTTGGTGTCGGAAAGAAAAGGGATGGGTGCATTTCTTCTCTCGCAGACGAATCTCATAGTCTAGGGTGTGGCAGACTCTAACAGTACCCTTCCTCGCTGACACCACGCCGTGGAAACGTCTTCTGTTTCATGTCTCGGTCCATAGAGCCAACATAAAGTGCTACGTTGTCAAGGTCATTATCTCAAGAAGGTTCTTCCCGGGCGGTATCATCGTGTACTGGCAGCGCATGACGAGGTGCGTGTATCCGTCACCGTCTTATCTCGTCGCTGATGAATCGATGTTGCAGGCCCACTGTCCAATGTCCTCAGTAAATAGTATCCAGGCTCTCCAGCCTATCTCGATAAGATGTACTCCTTCCCACCAACTCTCCCTAATAATCGGAGCTTCTCAGTCATCCTCCTTCCCGGGCTTTCTGTCGAAGAAGGACATCTTGTTTATACGCATGGCTCATTGGGGGGGGGGTGCTGGTAAATCCCTACCATCCCTCGGCTCGCTTTCTTTCCCACAGTTCAATCCAAGCGACAACTCTTTCATGATTCTCCAACGCTCCCATCACACGCCGTCTTTCTCGTCCTCTCAACCGCCTTCTATTCCGCCGCATTGAAAGTCATTCTCAGCCCGAGTTGAGTCGAGTCAAAGCTACGACTCGAAGAAGATGCTAGGAAGGAAGATCTAGGCGAGCATTGTCACTGCCACCACTCACCTGAAGCGTGATGGCGTTTCTCCATGTCCATCATCCAAGATGACTTCTCCGGTGCCATCGTCTCACGGCCAAACTACTCCTCCCTTAGGCTCGTCCTCTTCTCACTAACTCTCCTTCTCCAGAGCGGTAATGGAAGTTTATGATCCTCTCCAACTGCTCTTTTCCGCAGGCGTGCCATCGAGGGAGGCGTTGGTCCGTTTCGTCCCGTGTGGCGGGGTGAATCTCAAGGAAGACTCGGCCCATATGACCTATCCACATCCTTTCCGAATTGCGTACAACATATCCTCTCCGTAATTCGAGCAACGCTTTCTTCAAAGTTCATCACCTTCATCTTTGCCTGTCTGTGCTGCTATTTCATCTTCCAATGGTTGCCAACCACTTCATCACACGCGGTCTTTCTCGGAACCGATGTACCATGCAATGCTGATGGAGCCCGGTCACGACTCGAAGAGGGTGTCGGAGAACCAGACTTCGTCGGGAACTACATAGTACAACTATGGTTTTCTGACCATATATAATACTCCCACCTCGCAATAGGCGCGTATTTTTCCATTTCATGCGGCGCACCATCCAATCAGCATGCGGTGTTAACGAATCGGCGACTCTTCTGTCATCAAAACCTGATTGGGTCGCTCGTCTGCTGTCCGAGTGTGGAGCATCTTCATCGAGGCAGGAGGGGATGCTAGGTCGTCACCAGACTATATACCTGAGATCCCATCTCTCATTCCCTACGCGACTATAGACCACAGATGCTTACAACAAGCGGAGAAGGAAATCTATCACGTTGCTCGTGAACACACTTTTAAGGACTCGTTGGCACAATCCGCGTTTAGCGGATGGTCTCGGTTCGATTCCGAGGGGGAAAGATTTGTCGATGCGGAGGCTTTTTTGAAGACATCGTTTCTTCGATGTCCTCAACTGCCTCCTGGTGAATGTCTTCGCGGCGATTTACGCGTGGATGCCCGGAGACTTGTTGGCTTTGGCTGTCGACTCTTGACTAGGGAAGGAGCTCCTGAATTTCAATGTCGGAAAGCTATACTTGTAGTTAGTGGAAGATAGCACTAGTTACTAGGTTGCCTCGAGTCGTCATAGAAACCCTGGCAACGAGAGCACTTTGCGAGCCCTTTGGCATAAACGTAAATCATCGATCTCGGTTCGAATCCGAGAGGGACCATGAAAGTCCGTCCGTTCAAAATTTCACGCTAGGTCTTGAATCTTGATTTGTAAATTGATACTTTGGCTTTAGCTTGACAGCTGAGAGTAGGCCGTTAGCTAGCTTAGGACCTCACAACTTGGGTTTTGAATTCCTAGTAGGGGTACTGCAGAGTCGCTTGATACTATTTACCTCTCAATCTACTGCGCCTTCTGGCTCTTTTGTGACGTCCCACCCGGAAGGACGTGTTACCCCTTGCAACTGGGAATGGGAACCTCGGCGTGCACTATGTGGATTCGGTTTTTGTAAAAGAGCAAAAGACGAGTTTTTATACCAGGGCGCTCTCTCGCTTTTCTAAAAGGCGACACTTTTCTTTTATATGTGAGCTGGGTGTGTAATCATCATCGATACTTGATCTACACGTCCATGTGCGTTGCCATAGCGGAGAAGGAAATAAGGAATTAGGTATGCGTTACGGTTTTCCTTTTTTGAATATTCGATAAAAAGTTCCTTTTGGGCGATTGCCATCGTGCAACATTCCTTCTCCGGCTCATTACTCGACTTGCAAATACTATCGGCCATGTCGATGCCGTCGTCTCACGGCCTAGAACATACCCCCTCATCCCGCCTCTCCCAGTAATCGATGCTTCTGATCCCCCTTCTGCCGTTGGTCTATCCAAGCTCTCGGTGATGTGAAAATGAACATCCAGGGGGGGAGGGGGTAGAGTAGATCCCTTCTCCTCCTAAGTTATCTTTGGCGGGCAGAGAGGACGGCGTTTGATTTCGCGCCGAACCCGAATGGCAAAGCAGGTTTGATCGTTGATGGAGATACCAAACTTGCTGCATAGGTACGGGAACTGGACGAGACAATGGGGCAGGTCTGGCAGCGCAAAATTTCGTTCAGAGAGTAGCGCGCTCCCCCATCTCCCGACGCCCGTAGCGATATCGTTCCACTCATCACTCCTCCTCAAACATTCTCCTCGCGAACGACGCAGAAACACGCAAATCGCCGTGTACGGTTCACTCCCCATAACAAAAGTCACCTTGGCCTCCTTCGTTCACCTTCCCTTTCGCATTTGCCCGCGGCTTCTCTCGCTCCTCCCCCAGCCTCTATGCCCGGGAAGAAGAATGGCGGGAAGTGTCGATTACCGCACTCGAGAAGGCGAGTCGGAAGGTCCCTGTGGCGGGACCGAAAGAGTACGTCTGCTCGACGCTGCATAGGAGATGAGGATGGGGAAGAGCTCAGAGGTTTGGTACTTGTTATAGGCTGGTCCATGCTCTTCAATAGGGCGCCACTCAACACCTCCACCGAACTTCCATCTTCTGCTAGGACACCCGAGTCTTCAACGACACGGTCTTGCTTATCAATGCCCCAGAAAACTGGGCGACCTTGGCGCAGATTGCGTGCAGGGCGAGGATGGAACGGGGAGGTTCTCGTTGGCTAGGCTGGTGGATATTATTTCTGGGGTAGGGAGAGATGGATTGGAATACGTAGTGGTCCTCATTGGGGGTGAGATAGGGTGGTGTGGGCGTGATGTGTACTGTCATTTCGAACCAGATTTCTAGGCGGATAAACCATTCGTGGACATCGGATTGTATTGTCAATGTTATGATATTAGAAAGGGAGTGTACGTTGGTACCGTTGAGTTGTTCAATATCAATGACACAGCCGAAAGACTTCAAAACGGCCAACACTGAAGCGAGCCGACGAGGGTAAGGTCATTAACGGCGTGAAAAAAGAGACGACCGCGCACCTCCTCGTTGTTCGGGTCTTCATTAAGATACGAGGACTCTGGCGCGATGTGTGCACACCACGCCTGCTTCCTCAATCTCGTCGGTGGGAGCCGAAACCTCAGAGAGTGTGGTCTGGTCGTATTTGCCGGACACTACACACCGGAACCCAAGAGCCTGGGGAGATGTGAGTTCTCAACCGAACGAGAGTAGCATGCGCGGCCACTCACGAGATCCTTCGCCCTTTTATGGGTTTTCGATGCCTAGCTGAAATCCGTCTTGGGTTCAACGTTCATCGCGCGACAAGGACGGATGAGATAGTAGATAAAAGTCTGCCCGAGTGCGTGTGCCAAGTAGCCTAATTGTCGGAGATTGTGCAAGGACCTTATTAGGCAATTTGAAAAATTATCCGGCCCGATATCATAACGTATAGAATATTAGGCTCTGTTATCTTATCGTAACATAATAAGAGATAAGATAATCCCACTCCCACCGGTCCGAATATAAGGTCGCTACAAGACCTGAACCTCACAATTCGACAATGAGCGGTGTTCACTGGATTGTTACCATATGAACAAGTCATATTTTATGATTTATTGCACTGTAGATGTCCTCACAAATGTTAATGGAGGTACATGAAAATTTGCTGGGCAACGGCCGTCTACTGCCAAAAATGTATGCTGCAGTCAAGTCGCTAGGAGTCGCCACGCTCTAGTTTTGAAAATGCGAGAATATAAAACCTGCTGTGCTCAGTGGTGAGCCATTGTCATACAGACCTGAATCTCTCACTGCGCAGCCATTAACTTGGCATCCTCATAACTTCAAATCGCGATGCCTCCCACTCGTCAGGAGAAGTGCCGATACTGTCCTTTTTCATTTGCGCTCCATGGTCTGAAGAAACATGAAACAGCTTGCAAAAAAAAATATGACCAGCAGCAGGCTGACATGCTTTATGAGCAGCAACTATTCCAAACTGGTGAGCGGTTTACTACTGTGCATTTCCTTTCCTTGTCTGTATTCTGACAGCTTAACTTAGGTTTAGCGGAAACAGTCGCTGCAGTACCTTCATCAGGGAAAAATATCAGTGTTGGTATCGATAATTACCCACCCGAAAACGACCATGATCCAGAATGTTAGTCATTCTTGCTTTACATCCCACTTTGCGCTGCTAATACTTGTATAAAGTGATCCGTCCTGTTCCAATCAACTGCATAGTTACCGTTGCACCTGAAACTCATGAAGAAAGCGTTCACAATGAACCAGAATACAAACTCGACGACATACGAACAATATACCACCCATCCAGTGGACGAGCAACCTGGATAGATCATTTTGAAGATTATCGATCGCACCCTGCATTCCAGTATTCTCAACCGCCCATTGACCCACATCCATGGCGACCATTTGCCTCACGTCGCAACTTTGAACTTGCCGAATTCATTCTCGATGCAGCTCTTACCAAGAAGCAGATGAAGACTATGTTTGGACTACTGAAACCGGAGGCCACAAGCAACCAGGACAGCGCCGAATTCAATATCCGTAGCCCAAAGGAATTCAAGGAACACTGGGATCATGCAGTGAACTTGATTACACCTGTAAGTTCTCGTCATGTCTCGCAATATTAAGGATATATTATCTTATATGGTTGTTTAGTTCGAGAAGTCGACGGTCAGTGTGTCGCTCCGGGGAAAAGACTATACCTACGATGTTTACCAGCGGAATCTATGGACCTGGGCATTGGATCTGATCCAGGACCCAACACTGGAGCTGCATTTTGTATGGGACGCTGTTCAGCTTTCGAAATGGAATGGACAGGCCTTCGAGAGGTTCATAGACGAACCATGGACAGCCCAGGCCTTTTGGGATCTACAGGTGCACTTTAGAACTTCTTTCGAGGGGCATCTAGCTTATTGGTCAACTTACCATAGACGAAGCTCCCAAAAGGAGCGAAGGTCCTTTACTATATCATATATGCTGACAAGACACGTCTCTCTTCATTTGGCACAGCTCAAGGCTATCCTGTCATCGCTCGTTTGGGAAATCTGAAGATTGGCATATGAAACGGTAACGGAGTTGGCAGCGGACGCGTCGTTGGGTGGCTACCAGTGGTATTTGTCCTCTACCGTGATCTGGCATTTATTTTTCAGCTAAATCGTCTGTTCCTAGATAAAGGAGGAAGCGAAATTGAGGAGGAAGGTTTATTATGTAGACTTCAAGCGCCGTGTGTGGCACGCTGCCTTCCGATATATTCTTGAGCCAATATTTGCACCAAGCAAATTAGGGGCATGGCTTCATCTCAGTTTAGCGAACGAAGATCTACAACTTTTCCCTCGAGTGCCAATCGAAAGTTGTGATTACGAAGAAGTGTCAGTCATAAGTCTTACTTTATTGATGTATGAGCTCACCAAATACCCTGATAATAGGTGTTTTGTTGTCCTTACTCGGGGTGCCGGCGGTAAGAAGCCCTGTGTCGTCTGTCTGGTACCCAAATCAGAGCAAAATTGTCTACATATCGTATATGAACTACGGATGAAACAGCAAACTCAAGAAATACTTGCGGATGCCGCTGCTATCCCCAGGAAGGACAGACGGAACACGTTTCTTTCTGGTTTTGGCCTGAGATACATCAGTGAGGTGCTAAATCTTTGCTTTGTGCCGTCTTTCTTGCCTAACAGACTGAACTTGGGTAGAATGCTTTTTGGAACATCGAGGACTGTGATCCGTTCCAGGCGCTTTCTTTTGATCCCCTTCATGCTCATGATAATGGCCTTTTTGGAGACCATCTCCGAGGCGAAGTCGTTTCCCGAATTGAAGCGTTAGGCATGGAATCCTGTAGGTCAGGCGGATGATCAGTAAGCACTATCTCACACTCACATTTATTCACGTTCTGATTTTTTTGATGCAGGATCAAGCGCTTTCCACGTTGGAGGAATTTATATCACTTTGAAAGCGGCTTCATGGCAGTTTCATTTTGCCGATGGTACAAAGTACGAAGACCTATCCAAAGTAAGTCAAATGTTCAGCTCTCAAGTCATCGTAAACAAACAATGGATCAATGTTTAGCACATCATCTTCGTCACCCACAATATCCTCACGGAGATCAATGATGTGCACGGCTATCATTTGCTAAAGTGTGTCCGAAGCTATATCGAGCTTCGTATGTACGCTGGCTTCAACCTCCATACTGAGCGCAGTATTCAAGCTATTCGGGATGAACTTAACAAGTTTTCGACACTCATAAGGGTAGGATATCTCCTGATATTCATGAACAAAGGTCTGATCAAATGTAGGAGTACGAACAACTCACACAATCCGTTAATCCAGGTGCAAAATCATGGAACTTCCCGAAAATCCACTCTCACCAGCACATGGTCAACGATATCTTGGAAAAGGGAGTTACGCTCAACTACAATACGAAGCCGAACGAGAAAATGCATGGTCCCCTAAAGGATGCATATCAAATGCGAACAAACTTTAAAGATGTTGCAGAACAGGTCTTTATAACTTCGGCATGTATTGATATACGAGCTGAATCTGTTTTGATTTAGATTCTACGGATCGATTCATGGTGTAACGCCGCATCTTTTATACAGCAGCAAATTGACTTACATGATGAGCAAATATCTCAAAACGACGATGACGACGAGCTAGAAGATCAAGATATGCAGGCGGAACACTCTAGAAATGTGACTTTGCATGGTCGCCATGGTAAAGGGGGTGGGGTCTTCAAAATTGGGGAAATCCGAGCCTTGAAAGCAGACGATCCAGCGTTCACGAGTTTCCGGAGCCATCTATCGAAGTTCATGGTCAGGACAATTCACGAAATACCCGGATATAATTCCCAAAGTTGATGGACAGAAGGTGACGTTCAAGTCTTTTGAACCACATGATGAGGTAAGCGAAAATTTGGTTAGTAAAACTCTGTTTTTTGATTGATACACCACTTACAGATCCAGCTACATGGACTTTTGAAAGTCAACTATGAGAACACAGTTGACTGGACCACATCCACCGACTACTTGCGGTGCAGCCCCAATTTCTATAATCATCCTCGATATGATTATCTCCTTGTTGACAGCGCCGAGCATCCATTCTTCGCACAGCTTATAATGGTCTTCACCTGCGTTATTGGTGGGAAAGAATTTCCTCTGGCTCTTATTCATCCTTTTGATCAACCCGTAGATGCAGCTACTGAAAAGCTGGACAAGGACCTGGGCTTTTATCGAGTCCGTGCACGAAAAAGACAAGAATCAGCGTTTGTATCTGTCTACATGATTATCCGGGGGGCGCTCCTGGTTGAGGATTTCAGGGTCAAACCAGCCGATGGATTCAAGGAGTATTTGATCGTTGATAGTGTTGACAGTGATTTGTTTCTCAGGATGAAATCACTCCGGTATGCTGGGCGCCATAACTGAGGGTTCAAGTCGTGTAATACAAGTAGCAGTGAAAATACAAATATATACTATACTGCAATCCCATTAACAATGAGAAGACAATGCGAAACGATCCCAGAGAACTCACCTAACTCAATGAGGTTCCAACTGGGTATACTCTGATTGCGACATTTATCACGATTCATGGAACTGCGCAAGATCAAACACGAGACCAGGTCTTTCCGTGTACATTTCCTCACATGTCTCGGGCACAAATGATGTTTGCGGAGAGTGGGACAGGTGACGCGGAATGACTGGTGCACGACCAAAGAAGCAGGAAGAATGATTCCGTATAGAAGATGGCAACACATTTCTCCATTTCAGCAAATTCCGCCTCCGTGTAACTGGTCTTCATTTGCTGGATCAAATGAGGGCAGGCCCTCCAGGACCGCATCGCGTTCTTCAGTGGAAATATATAGGGAGCTCTCTGCCACCAAGTTGGGTGTCCCAGTCCATGATTAGCGCTACCAACATCGACTGCAACAAAGGCCGTAGTACTGACCGTGGGGTAGACAGTGTAGGAGCAAGTCGTGGTTGCTACCATTAGTTGCCAGCTCAGTGCATCCAATGCAAGCAACTCAAACCTGAAGTTGAGCTCCGCAAGCTCCCAGGCAATTTCGCGGCGATGATCATCTGTTAGCTTCTCGAGCTCTACGCCTCTCCAAACTGCCAGACCAACATTGAAGTTGGCGTCAATTCGTAACTCACCAGCGCAACCTTGCAAAAAATCGACAGCTTGTTCTCTCCGCCTCGCAGCTTTTGTTGGTGTGCCTCTGGATGAGCTAGCGCCACCTGAGCTCGCTGTCTTCATCAAATGATCCAAATTTAAAATAATGCGCCATGATTGATGAGCCATTGGCTGCGCTGAGTACGATGAGCAAGAAACACGAGCAAGCAGCAGGGGGCATAGACATAGCCACGCTTTGATGAGCTCGAGGCCTTTGCGTTCGTCTTGCACACCGACGAAGATATCTGGCCATGGAAATATATACCCGTTCACCTCAGGAACCCTCACTTCTGGGTAACATCGAGAACGATCTGAACTCGTGACCTCCACTGCCGCCTGCCACACTGGAACAGCAGGCGGCAAATGAGAGTGAACAATAACGGAAAGGAATCCCATCTCGCTAGCTGGACTTGAGTGTTTTTGTTTTGCTCTTTGATTGGGAGGGCCATCTATGACCGATTTCAAGACATCGATGATAAATGAGGAACACTAGACTTACATGGCTTGCTGCGCGATGTTGACGGCAGTGGCTCTGGAAGAGGAGGATCCAAACGAACTTGGCTGGGGACGAGTGCAAAAGGGTTCGGCAACCGCAAGTGATTACGAGTAAAGCGCTGGAATGCCTGGTACTTTTCGGCTTGGTCAGATGCGCTGATAAAAACCGATCGAAGCCGTATACGTGGAGGCTGGAGAGTAAGATATTGGTTTGGATCCAAAGGGAGGGTGTGGGCATCAATTCGCATGAAAGGGAGTCAATCCGATTTGAGCAAATGCCAGACTGGAATTCTGGCTCTGAAAAACTCTTCGACGATAACAGGGTCTGTCGTGAAGGCCCCGATGAGCTCTAGATCGGCAGTGGTATCGGTCTGAGGAGCTTGATTGGTTACTAGCATATGTGGGCGGTAAATTGTGATATAGTCCATGATAGCACGCATTTCAATGGCTACGCGCTGTGTCTCCGCAACTGTCAGACAGAGTCTATCGAAAATGAAAGGCAAAGACTCTAGGCAGTGAAGGAGTGTGTGCAGTCCACAGCGGAAATCGCGAAGCAACGTGTCCGAAGGCCCCCAACTCGCCGTCTGAGATTCGGACATGTCGATGACTTTTTGAGCTGCCGTGCGTAGACGAACGAAGGACATGCTCGAAAACTTTCCGAGCTGATTGTCTTGTGATGCAGAATCAAGCGAACTGAAGTCAGACCATGTGACGGGATCATAAAGTGGTCGCAAGGGGTCAAGTGGGTCCTTGGGACGCTTTCGTATACAGCTAAGCCATGAATTGGAGCGCACGTAGAATTGTGGCCACAGCAGGGGGTCGTCAGCACCGTATCTAAAGTCTGCTCACATGTACATCTCCCGGTTGACACCAAGAGGAGGGTGGTACAGTCCTATCGCATTGGGGGTCACCATGAACCATCCTTCTTCAACCAATGCACCCAGCTTTCCATTGAAAGGCCCGATCTCTGTGTTCCCATTGAATCAGACAAGGGTTCAAAGAAAGAAAAGAATGAACATACAATCCGCAGTGTTTTTCTTGTGCAACAGGCTGGTAGGGTTTTCGGACAAGTGCGCGTAGGTAAATTGATGTTCCATGGTGCTAGTAGACATGGTATACTTAGCGATGTGAACCTCCCTAGAAGCATAACTTACTTTAGGATAGCGTAGAGCAAGTACCAAGTACCAAAGCAGGGTAGTCTGGCACAGTATCAGTTCACATATCAAATCGGATGAGTGTGCCGACGAAGTCCTCCAAGGATGCGATAAACTTGAAAAGGACTTTCGTAAATCATCCCCAAGTGCAAGGATCCAGCACGTCGACGAGCGCTGTAAGCCCAATGGCACCGACGAATTGTCTAGACGCCAACCAAGAGCAACACCGACGGATCGTCTAGATGCTGGGATTCGTAGAATAGAAAGGCACTGACGAAAGCATCTAAGTGCTACACGGACTCCACTAATGCACCGACGATAGCGTCTAGGTGCTCAAAACGAACAAGAAATCACCTACATACTAGGTGTTCCAGGGGGAAGTAGGCTCGAAGGAGTATAAACTAATATGCAAGTACAAATAAAATCAGAACGAGTCATTAGAGAAAACCTTGAAGACGTTGACTTACAAGTGAAGATATTTTAAGGCAAGCAGAGATGAGCAGCACGTGAAAACAGTGGTATAGAGGCGAGTAAGGTGCAGAAGTCGCAAGAAGTCGCGAGATAGATATTAGCAGACAAGAGTTGCCTTTTTTGGATTCGTCTCTTCTCTTCCTCCCACCACTTGCACTAGGGTTAGACCTTGCATTGCCCGATATTCTGCTTGGGTTAGACCTCGCGTCACCCACGAGACTGTGTAGACGAATACTGTCCACTGACCCTTGCGCATACTTACTCTGGATCTAATTCTTCTACTCCAACAATGCCATGTGTCATTGCGCGTCGGGCGGTCCTGGTATCGCTGCGTCTCTGGTCTTAATTTTTCTCGATATTCGTGAATGTTGGACCCCCTGAAGGCTTCAAACCTATGGACGTTGAGGTGCAGTACCGATACGAACTGTCTCTAGTGGCAAGAAATCTTCTCGTGTATGTCGAACGCCTGTCCCAACTTTCTTCTTCAATCCGTTTAAAGAACTTTCAGTTCGCTTGTGGAAGAGAACATCTCTATCTTTGCCACACCCATATTCGTCTTTGATCTTCCATCCATGCGCTGCCGATCCCTTGGCCTCGACTCCTCGCTTTAGTGAGTTTCTCTCATCTTTTTCCCTTAGTACTCATTAACGTAACTCAGTCATTATATTCACATTCAGCAGAGGTTACGATGCTTCTTGCTGTCTCTGTCTCCCAGTATGTGACGAGACACCATCAGTGCCCCCGGGAATATCGTGTCTGCAGTCATACATTGGGGAGATCGTACACGAGAGAGGCAGGTATCATACTAGTGTTTTCCTGTATCCTGCAAATACTAAATACCATGTTGACGTAGGATTGCGCCCCCCTGAATTGGACAATACCATCAAGGCGTTTCGTGCACAGCACCTTTAAGAGCGACTGGAAATAAAACGGATGCTGTGCTTCTTGACGTCGGAATCAGTCCCCGACAATCACTGAGCAAACTGGAAAACTTTGCATTTGTCTTCCAGGACCCGCTTGCGTTCGCAAAGATTGAGCATTGTTTCCTCAGACCACTGTACTGAAGGAGCATCCACGTTTGGGGCTTCCTACATACCGATGCCTGTGTCTGAGCTTGTTGCCAACGAAGTTACAGGGTTGCTTTCAGGCTGACTCATGGAAGCACGTTATTCGGCACCTTTGTCAGAACTTCCACCACAATTTTCAAAAAAAATCTTCTACATTCAACTTTGTCTCTTTCCACCATGGACGTCGTTACGCAGCTATCTACCACACTCGAGAATATGTCCATGGAAGATGTCTTATTGGTACGTTGAGTTCCCGTCTCTAGTCGGCTTCGAGCTCATGTAATTAAAACATCACAAGGTGTTAAAGGACGTTCAACTGAAAAATCAAGCCCTGCAAGAACAAAATTGCAGGCTCTTGACCGCCCCTACCGTTCATCCCAATGTTACTGGATCCCCCACCCCAACACAGGACAGTCTAAGTGGTAGGGCCGAAGGATCTGCAAATGACTCGGCGCCGCGAACCGACGTATCAGCTCTTTTTGTCAGTAAAGAGAGCCGTAAGGAGCTCGAGTACTGTGCCATGAAAATGGTCATATTCGCTCATGTCTGGTGGGAGAAAAAAGGTTTATTCGGAATCGGGTTGGACTCGGAATCTGCTCGTCGCAAACTCGATGCCGCCACTCTCACGAATTCCTTGGATACCGGTGTGCAGAGACCATCACAGGATCGTGTTATGGTTCTATGCTTGGTATTGAAGCTCTACGAATTTCTCCCTGAAGCGTTTCATCCAGTCGTTGGTGCAACCATGGCGGGTGAGTATAAAAAACTCTTCAAAATTGTAAGACTACGGTACCATTTCAATCATAATTAACTGGACTGACTCTTTTGCGATGTAGATGAAAGATGTTGGAGGTGTCCGCCGGTCAACCTTCCTCAACCGATTTAGAAATGTTGCGGCCGAGATATTCGAGGGCGATGTTCCGCAAGGGCATTTTAGGCAGGGTTTTGACCGCAGCGAGGACCCGCTTTGCCAACACCTTTCGGGCTACAAGTTGGCGAAGGTTTATAGCAGGCATCCACCCTGTCTGTTTGCTAACGGGTTTACGACTGGGGGCCACTGTATTCAGGACAATCTATGGAATCAAGGTTTGAGTTCGCTACCTTTTTTTGAAACAGAGTGTGACTATCTCTGTAGATCCTTACGTGTCTGCTATGGGGTAGCACTGCCCTTGACGACCAACCAATAGCAACAAAAGGCACCAATGGTGACTTGTGGCACATCACCGAAGTGAACTCTGCGGCAATCGCCTTTGCTGCGATAGTGGTGAGTACTTACGAAGATGTCCTTATCCGCTTGTTTTCAAATACATAATATCATAGATCCGTTATCTTCTCACAGGCGACCCGGAATTTACGCCGATAGGAAAGATATCCGGTATCAACTATATGGCCGACTTCGAGTACTACGTCGAGCGAATTGAGGATCAGCTCAAGAAAGGCACAAAATCAATGCATGACACCCTCAAGTTCTACAACGACCATGTCTTTCCTCCAACGTGAGATCGTCGATCCAGGGCTCCTACTACCATCCCCATATCGCTCACCGAGAAGGAGGAAAATTTCTGGCATGAGCTTGAAGCGATCGACAAGGAAGCCGACTTGGATTCTGACGGCACCGACCAAACTCTTATGGCGCCCGTTGTATCTGTGAATGCACCTTCAGCCATCCAAGCTCTTACGGCACCCGTCGCATCTATGAATGCACCTTCAGCCATCTCCATTGAAGTCACAACTCCGATGCAACCAGTACCGGCGACAAACGAGGTCCCTTTGGATGCCGCTGATAGCGGCAACAGGGTCTGATCAAAGGCCAAAGGCAAGAAAAGAAGCAGACCAGCTCCGAGGGTGACCAGGGCGACACGTAGTCGAGGGGGCCAGGTGCATAAAGAAGTGGTCGGAGCTGAAGCTCCCGTTCCACCAGTCATGAGAAAGCGGAAGGGGGGAAAGAGCAGCGCGATGGAAGGTCCCTCCGATGCTAGTGTTTTAGTAGGCCGCACGAAATCTCCGGCAACTACCTTAGCCAAGACCGTAACTTTCGCACCACTACCAACGGTCGTGTCCCACATGGCACCGAACCAGGAAACATCCATTGGTAACAACATAGAGCAGAGTGATGACGATGACAACGACGATGATGATGAGGAGGAGGAGGAGGAGGAGTAGAATTAGTCCATTCTGTAGTCTACTCCTTTTTGCCCATGTTCTATAATAGCGTATTTCTTGAATTGATGCATCTTACTCATCACACTTTACAATGAAAGCTAAAAAAACAAAAAAAAAAACAGCGGTGGTGAGAAATTACCTAGTAGGCGGTGCGAGCATATCATAATAACCCAAATGTGCTAAACATATATGTATCATATAGTGTAATGGTTAAGGTGTATTTCTATTGTAACATATTTGTAATATTATTGGCTTGTTGTGCGTTTGATTCCCGGTGAATCCATTTACTTAATAAACTGAAATTAATTCATTGTAAGAAAAATAAAATAAATTGAAAACTGTAACAGTGCAAAATAAAAGGTTCAATTATGTTTTTCTGCCTCTGGTCCCCAATGATATTATTTTTCTTCCGAAGGAACATTAGCTACTTATAATGAACGAAATTAGTCGGCTTATTAGCCTGGGCATGGCCTTATTAGGCATTAATATATCCGGCCATTAGGGGGCTTACAAAGGGCATAATAATCGTGCTTATCGTAATTGATGGGGGACCTTATTATGGATCATTTTAGTTATCTTATCGTAAAGAACTTTCGTGTCGTTAGGCCTAATTAATGTACCCGCCGTATAATGGCCTAATATGGCATAATTGCGGCTAAAAATCCCTTATCAGGCAAATACAAAATGTCGGACATTAGTGTCCGTGCGTAAACCAGCGCAACGCTGTCGGGTGAGGCGGACTTTTCAAACTCGAAACAGACATTATGCATCCAGGGCGTCCGGGTGGTTGTGATGGAAGGGTAGTAGCACGGGGCATGATGGCAAGAATGCTAAATTTGGTTTTGTTTGAATCCCGGGCTCGATCCGTCCCCTTTCGTGCGTTCACTACGTGTCGGCACGCGTATTTCTTCGCTTACTCTCGTTCATTGGGACGCTGCTTTTGATTATTGGGAGTTCCGACATCCCGCATAGTCCAAGACGACTCTACCAACTCGACGTTCATACCAGGACAGGCCGATGCCATCATCAATGCGATACTACTCTCACCTTCCGGCGCGTCAACGTGAGATAAATACGTCCTACCACTGCAATGCGCGGCTTTTCGATACCTCGCCTGTAAACAGCCAGCACCGGCATCACCATCGGAAGCCTGGCCAACACCATACCGGACAAGCCTCCGCACACCACTTCGCTCGATACCGCAGCCCGATGAATCTTACTGCCTTGTAATGACAGAGCAGGGCTTCGATGTTGAAAGAAAAGGAACAGGTCCGTATTCGTTTCTTCTCTCGCAGACGACGAATCTCATAATGAAGACCAGCTTCTGGACCCCGGGTGCGACAGACTCTAAGTGCACATCCCTTGCCGGTGGAGGCCTGGCTATTCTTCCGTTCCGTAATATACTACGCGACTCTATTTCGCCGCCCTCCTCAAGGACGTGGATGCCCATACTAGGCGCTACGTCCGGGTCCGTATCAACGTTCAGGCCAAAAGTTCTGTGGCGGGGCGTCTACGAGGTACGCGCACATCTCGTCTCTGGCTCATCTCGACTGGAAAATCGATGTTGCAGCTACGCCTGCAAAAGCACTGTCACTGCTACCACTGGCCTGAAGCGCGATGGCGTTTCTCCATGTCCATTATCCAAGACGACTTCACCGGTGCCATCGTCTCACGGCCAATCTCGATAAAACGTGCTCCTCCCTTAGGCTCGTCCTCATGCCTCCAACTCTCCCTCTCCAGAGCGGTAGTAGCAGCTTTTCAGCTGCTCGGGCATGCCGTCGAGGGAGGACAGTCTGTTTATACCCTCAAGTGACCCGTTGTACCGCTTCGCCCCGTTTGGTGATGTGAATCTCTACCATGCAAGGACCACTTAGCTATCCACATCCCTTCGCAATTGTGTACCTTCTCCGCGTCAATCCAAGCCACACTTCCTTCATCATTGCCCGGCACTTAGCTTGCCGGCCATCCCATTTCTCGGAATCGATGTACTCGTTCAATGACAATGGAGCTCAGCGACTATCCAGTTAGGTGTTGGAGAACCAGACGTCGTCGGGAATTGCATACTCCATCTATGGTGTTCCACCTCGCCACAGGTGCGTATTTTCCCATTTCATGCGGCCCGCTATCTAAGTCTCGCGCAAACAGAAACTGTCAACGAATCGACAGCTCTACCGTCATCGGAACCTGGTTTGGTCGCTCGCCTGCTGTCTGTTGGAGAGCGTGGTGCTTCAAGCCACGACTGTATGTTCGTCTATCCCTATTGTATTGCCAATGTCTCTTCTGACCTTATCTATAGTTGTCAGCTATCAATGGTCTGAGGGCTTGTCATCGGTGATCATGACCCGGCATTCTCTCCCCTGAGCTGGTCTCTGGCGGATTTGTACGAAGTAGCATTCTATGACGCTCTTTTCAATTTAATCTTGTTTTTCACTGAATTCCCATTGCTTTGCACGAGAATAAAAGAGTGCATCTTCGGCGGCGTTAATGATCACGCTGCTCGAGGATACTGAGATGTGACCGGCAAAGATGCTGGAGAGTATCGGTGAGTATTGTTGCTCCCTTGCTATCATGCCATGGTCGAATGTCGAACTTTTAGGCCCGACTAAAAATGGCCTATCCGTGTCACTCTCAAGAAATATGCACATCACCGTGTCTACTAGAGCATCATCAGGTCTTCACATAGTTCACCAGAAGTACCGATTCAAACGTGAAGGCAGAGCGAGGCCCGCCTGCTACACTCAGTCAAGCTGACATAACACCTTGAAAGCCCCAGAACTTTCTCGGTTAATTGCTTGGCTCAAATCCATCAGTTCGACGCCTCGCCGCTTCGTCAGGACTTTGTCCCAAAGGTCGATATCGGGCGATTTTTCATGTTCGCATCAAACAAAATAGTTGGCTGACCTGTGCCGAACTACTCCCAACTCTTTCAACCGCCGCGTTTCGTTTCGGTCGATTATTCTAAACACCGACACCTTCTCAAACCTCCGATCCGGCAGTCTCTGTCCAACTACCCAATCCTCCATGTCCGTCAATGCGCCACTTATCAATGTATACGAAGCTTCAGGTATCGGGTACTGGTGGGTGGCAAAGATTTTGAATGTATGACTTCTTCCGGTATCGTCTTTGACACGCATCTCTCCTCGTCGTCCAGCGCGTTGCGGGTCACTTACGGCCAGGCCTCTCACATAGCCCTTTTCAATACAGTATCCATCGTGCCGGTCGATGTCGGAGTCGTGAAATCGTGTAACCTCCTCATGCAAATAGACACCGCCTGTCGCCGGGAGGTCCATAGTCAGGATCTGATTCCACGACGGCCTCCATTTTCGGTTCCCGTCCCCAGGACTGGGATACAAGAAGAGCATATCTCCCCGATACTTCTCTCTCATCGCATTCACCAGTCCGGTCCAGGCATCCTCCACAGACTGCGCCTCATAATACGCTGGTATCGTCTTCGACCGCAGAAGGAATGCCAGTCCCGCAATCTTATCTATAGCACCCTCCGATTCCCGCTTCCGCATGTGCGCCAGTGCGTCAAACACGTTGTGGACTTCCTGTGCAATGTTTTTCAGAGAGCCCAGTTTCTCGGAAAACCTCGTCACAACGTCGTCCTCAAAGTTTCCCTGGTCGTCAATAGGCACGGCTTTCAGCGGACTGCTGTCTGTATCTCCGCCAACTATGCTGTTTTCGCTGATCTCCTGTAACGTCCACGCACGATTAAACCAACAACGACGACTTTCCAAGTCGCCCGCCTTCAAACTGAAAGGTCTTCCCAAACCGCTGTAGTAGTACACCACCATCTGGTTTTGGTGATACACCTGTCCGATAGTGGGCACGTCAAGCTTCCATTCATCCATACGCAGATTCTCCCCCGGCCCGCCTCGCTGTCTCAAACAGAGAACATCCAACCATACATACTGCGCTCCAAGATGTAACATCTCTATCCGAATGAGTTCCAGACTGGCATCCTTTGGAATGGGTACGGGCCATTCGTATCCATTGATGGGTGTCTGCACTTCGACGCGATCCCCGGGGTCCATCCAAGCATGCGATATTGCCCACGGCTCTCGGCGGATAATCCAATGCGGCACTACCCGATTACTGTACAGATCCCAGACCCGTCGAGGTGGCATGCTTGGTGTGAGGATCCGCTTGTCGACGATTGCCTTTTGTCGCATCTCCCGATCCTGAGCTTCCAGAGTGCATAGTTCACCTTGGACAGTTGTTGGGTCACTGTACCATCTCGGACGGAGGCGGCCTAAAGCAGTACCGAAGTCGTAGTCGTTCGAGATGCACAATTCGAGTTGGGAGAGCATGGATGGGGTGGACAGCGTGTATGATGTTCCAAGAGTGGTATTGAGGAGACGTAAGAGCTCAGTGATGTCCAGACTGGCACAGGAAGTGGAAGCAAGAGAGGACGATATGATGGGTTGTCGGTCGGTGTACGCCCCCTGGTCTGGTATCTTAATCGATGACTCCGCTTGTCCGGTCTCAGTAAACGAAGAGATTGTGACTTGGGGCAGAGTACGATGTTTGCGAGCCTCCTTTATAGCCCTTATCCTCACTCTGCCGCTTTCTTCCCTCTGAACTTGTTGTTCTTGAACAGATCCTATGAGCTGAAGACCTGTATCTGATGGTAGGCCGACATTTTCCAATGCGTCTTCACCGATCATTTTACAGTGGTCCTGGTCATAGTCAGTACGCGAATCGATATGGAGCAGTGGTACACACCTATCGGCGGGGATACAGCTAAACCTCTGGGAAGGCGAAGCGCCTATATATCCACCCTTGATCCTGATGTGATAATCACATTCGGAGAGCGACCGGCACTGAATATACTCGCCAGTTCATGATCATTCTCCACACATTTCCCAAAAGTTCGCTTTGCTGTTGAGCATCGAAACTCAGAACCGTACCGACTCGAATTTAGAACAGAGCAAGAAGTAACAAGCCGTACTGATGCTCATACATGAGTCCGCAAATTTCGAGGCAAAACTTGCTGCTTTCACTCCACCTGTGGACATTGCTATGGCAAGAAGCGCCTATTCAAAACCACTGCCAGGTTTTGGGGAGGCTGACCATGCAAGACGGTTCAAATTTTTCTCGTTTTCCCTTCTACTAGAGCCACATGCATGGGCGAAGCATCAAAAGCGAAGGTTAGTAGACTGTGCTATACAGGTCTTCTTTCCTTCATAGTAGGAGACGAGCTTCTGACACTGATCAGGTTACAACAAACCTCCGAGAAGCAGGTTTCAAGTACCTCAGGTACTGCTTCTTGAATCTTAATGATGGACCCGCTCTACAAGGACTGGGAGAATTATTACCTATAGAACACGTCCCGTATGTCGAATTGTTGTTACTCGCGTATTTATGTTTTGCAATCGTCTGCTTCTCAATCGAGATTTATCCTCGACGCTTATATCTATCACGAAGAGCTTGATTCTCGATCCCTCCCTGCCTTCTATTATTAATGCATGGGAAAGCATTCTCTCCTTGGCCGCTTCTCCCTCGTGTTTGCCACGCTTGGGCCTCATGCCTGCTTTTCCTCACATTGGCACAGGAAGCATCGCCGCTTTAGAGCCCATACTTTGACTCCAGCCCCCACCAGGTAAGCTTCTAAGACGCTCCAAGGCTTCACTACCTAACATTTGCGACGACATAGCATGGATGTCCTCGGTTCGGCGGTCGTATTCTCCCTTATATATGTTTATGTGATCAGTGAGTGCAGTATCCGCATTGTACGGGACGTTCGATCCATATCTTGCAGACAGATTCGGACCAATCACTGTGACCCACATCATCATAATCCTCGCCGTGTTCTGCGCCGCTTTCATTGCTGGGGTCGAGTTATGGCAGCTGTTATGGGCTGGCCTGGAAACAATTACCAGTCTTATTGGCTGGTCAATAAGGTTCATTGTCTATGCGTGTTTTTTCATCGCCTGTCTAGTAGTTGTTCCGCATTTGTTTAATTCATAAACTTGCTTTTATATGGAATGGTAGCGATTCTTGATTTGCTTAGATGACGAGTTCGGTGGTAGATCTGTCGAAATCTAATTCATTTGGTCCCCTCCTGTCTTCAATACTGTACGGCGTGAGTTTCTTCGTTTATCGTATAGAAGAGTACTTGCGAGATATTATAACTGGCATAGTAGCTACATAAGCAGGTGGTATGCATAAGTCCATGACTGCGTGAGGACATCGAAACAATGTCTTCAAAAAAGCGTCCGGGATAGAGTATGCCCCTCCTCGGAATCGAACTGAGATCCACTAAATGCGGATTGTGCCAACGAGTCTTTGAAACTTGTTCACGAGCAATGTGACACGTTTCCCTCTCCGCTTGTTGAAGGTACATACGGTCTGGCTGGTAAGCATTAGAGGATGTGGTGGCGGGCAAAGATGACGGTGATAAAAGAGATGTTGCTTGGATTAACGCGCGCGCGCGGAGAAGATAAATTGTACGCAATTGCGAAAGGATGTGGACAGGCCATGAGCCGAGTGGCCCTTGCATGGTGGCGAAACAGCCCATCAGTGCACTTGATGGGTACACATGCCCGAGCAGCTGGAGAGGTTCAAAATCTTCAATTACCGCTCTGGATAAGGAGAGTTGGTGCGGACGTGTTATTGAGATAGGCGGTGCGACGATGGTAGAGTCGTCTTGGATAATGGGCATGGAGAGACTAGTGGTGGCAGCTTCGGCGAGACTAGAAAGATTGGCATATCTGTAACAGGATGGTATCGCCCCGACAGAACGTTCTGTTGGAGATACAAGTACGCCCGTTTATATCAATGGACTTAGTAGTATTTACGCTTCATCTTATTTTAATTCTTCTATTCTTTCTGTCTACTTACATTTGTGCTGTCGCTGAATAGTATATATACCTCGTAGATTTACTTCCGCACCTCAAACGTGTTCTCTCGCATTACGAGTGCCAGTCTGAGTTATATCTTATTATAGATAACTACCACTTGCACTCTAGTATTCTAACACGTTCGGCCTGAATGACCTCACGGAATAACCAAGGAAGGTACTAGGCTCTAGTAGAAGCTGTCAGATTGGGCGGTATGAAGGAGACCATAAGTAATTACACACCTGTAGAATAGCCCATCCAGCAAATACGTTCGTCTGAAAGTACAGCAGCGTCATTCGTGCATATAGGTGCCATAGCGCGTAGATGCAGGTCTCCAAGCCGTGCCGGAAGCCGGTTATTTTTCATAGGCGAAAAGTGGCCAGCTACGCGCTCGAGAGGAAATCCTATAAGCCGTTTATTGACCTATCCGCGAAGAGACGATAGCAAGGACCGATGGTGTGGGAATCCTCACTACACGGATTTCCAGACCAAGGGTGGTAAGGGCAAGAGTTATGTGGCGATGAAGGAAGGGAAGTTCAGGCTTAGGTTAGCGTTTCTTATCTCCTGCCATAACCTTGATTCCTTCCAACGTCGACTCTGTCCTTGTCACACATCTGTCTTGATCAATTTACTGGACACTTATGCAAAAGTACAGTTTATTTCTCCCAGCAACTGCTGTGGCGCTGAGCATAAGTTGTACAGGCAAAGGCCCATTCTCTATAGCTCGCAATATGTCCACCACCCGCTTCCGCGACGGTCTACGGCTGTATTGGAGACGACCTGGAGACATATGAGCATCCCCAAGATCGTTTGCTGGAGGTCCCCGTGCCTGCAACTGCCCTATGTCTATGACACAGCTGCCTGCCATGATGACATATGCTTGAGAGACGGAGGATCTCCAAAATACACTGTCCCCATCATCCACGATCGCACCACCGGTGCCATCTTCTCTGAGTCGCCTTTCATACCCCATATCTCGATAAAACATCCTTCGTCCCGACCTGTGCTCACCCCCTCCGAGACAACTCGCCTTCAACTCGCCTTCGTTGATGCATCAACGGAGGCCTTTGGACCTCTTTGGACGCTGATTTTTAGTGGCAGAGCGCAGAAGATAGATAACCCAATGGCGGAGTAACTGAGGGACATGCTTGTTAATATTATTCAGCTGGAGGAGCCGGGAGCCGAGGAGCGTTGGGCATCGTTGGAAGAGAACCCGGGGAAGGGGAAGAGGTACTTCGAAGGAACCGAGGGTGAGTTCATTGGAGGGACTGAACCGGCTATTTGTGTGTTTGATGAGTTGCATCATCAAGGAGCACAATGAATAGTGGGGTAATATCGCCAATTGAGATAGTGGGAGGTGGGGGAGATACGCGAACAGCTTAAAACCGTATGAGAAGCTTTTGCAGGAGTGGCTCTGTCGTCAACAATATACGTTCCCTTTGTCGCGACATAAGAATGCATCAATGATATTCCGGACGCATCCGTGTTCTCCAGAAACAGGTCTTCCACTGCAGTCATAGTAGGAAATACTGCTGTCCCGCAATACCGACGACGGGAAATCAGCTGAAATCAGCCACTAAGGACCCGCCTCACAGCAATCCAGACACCTCCATTGCTTATTGTAAAGTATCTTCTCTTGCAAGTGCACTTCCATGGGAGAGGCCAATGGCCAGATTGGTATGGTATCCAAAATGATACTTGGGATGGTCTTGAAGAGGTGAAGATTTTGGATGTCCTCTTCCATCGTATTCTGACGTTATATGCTTGGCGATCTCTGGTGATTAATTTTGTACTGCATGCATACGAAACACAGCAGAAGAATAACGAAGGTCGGACCAAAGCGGATTCCGCGAGAAGATAGTCCTTGTGCCTGTCCTTGTGCCTGGTGGATTAACACTCCATAGATAGTTTTGTCGATTGCGTTGTTCCTTTACAGTACCTTCCCTGAATCCAACTCTGCCAAAACACTAAAAATCGATGGGGACGTGGACAGGGAATGGAGTCTTTGAGTGAGGTATGTGCAGACATGACTGCAGAAGAAAACAGGCAGAGACGGAGGATTGCGGAGACGAGAACCACGATACGTGATTTGAGGGTTGCATCCTCGCCCAGGATGACCAACACATGCACCGTGAATCAGAGTCCAGTCTTGATGTGGGAATGTTATAGGAGTGGATCCGTGACATTGGCAGCCACAGTAGTGAAAGAACAAGGGCCGGAGGTAAGACCACAGTTATGTTCCATGGTTCGGGACCGCCTGGTATTTTACAGAAGCGAGAATATGATATCGGAACAAAGGTGCCAACCTTCCCAAACGACGGACCCAAGTTCGTGCGTGGTGTCTACTTGGCTTCGATGGCTGCCGTCTCTTCAGGAAGATTGAAAGAGATAATCAAAAACTTTTTTGAGGTGAAGCTGGCTCCATCCAAAGGGCGTACACTGGATAGCGCATACCAGCAACTCTTTGGCTTTTCCTCGATGTCTTCACTGAAGTCATCAACAGAGGGAAGCCAGAGCGTTCTGCATCATGACAGCGCTGATGCTGTCTCCCAATCGCGAAGAAACGAGGTCGGTTCAAAATCCACGGGATACTTTATCCCCTCCTTGATTGATGTACATCTTATTACAGCCGTCCTGTGTACGAAATTGCTGACAAGGATGGTTGGATGTCAGGTTAAGAGGGCGGCGCATGAATGCCGATATTGAGTGTCGATAAGTGTACTAGTTGCAACATTGGATATGCATCCACCGAAACGATACCTGAGTAACGCACCTAGAGACACTCTGGACGTTCGGAATGTGGGCTTCAACTGCATTGGGCAATGTCCTTGGTCGATGAAGGGTATGGAACTGGAGACAACAGTTGCCATCGTTATGAATGCAGTGGGTAGACAACGACGACTTCGTTCCCTAGGGTCTCACGAAGCAGCTTTGATGCACCGTTTCTGAATTGTAGAAACCTCATGTAATTTGCCACCAATTTGCAATGATCGACCTACAGCAATTAGCTTGAGACAAACAGCGCAGAACAAGCAAGACATACATTATTCAGGAGTTGGGCTCGTCCTCTGTGGAGAATTCCGTGCTAGGGTTACCAATTTCTGCAGCATGAAGGCTTCAGACGTGCAGGTGTGGAGACTTTCAGACCGCAAAACGGGCACGCTCCTTGAGTCTCGGTCCATCTTGTTTGAAGCGTACCACTGCTACTATCCCATGTAGAAAATCACCGCGGAATAGTGGGACGATTAGTTGTCGTGCTACGAGCATAGCAAAGAACGTAAATTCTTATCAGAACTGTTAGGTGCATATCGAGCCAGAACAATCATCGAAGGTCGTACCGAAATGTCAGCCCATGGTATGGATACGGGTGTGAGACTTTGGTAGATAAACGGTTATGAGTCCTTGGAATCCCGTTTGCCCAGTAGATGAAGGCGACTTTCGTGGGGTAACACGTATCCCGTAACCAGCACAGTGAAGCGGGCACACGCAATTCCTTGTGCGTCGGACAGCAAAGACTCTGTCTTTGATAGGAAAACTGCGATGCGTGAAGAATCGTTTATATACTCGATATGCAGACAGAATGTCCCGTGGGTTAACTAACTTGCGAGATTTAGCTTGGGATCAGGAGGAGCCGACAGGGAAAACCGTACCATGTTCGGGATCTAAACTTGTCCTCCAAAAGAGATACTTGATTCTGAGCGCGTGGCCTCGTGAGTCACTTGCAACACGGAGGACATGTCTGCACTTTCTCCAAAGAAAATCACACATTTCATACTCTTCTGCAAGGTTGTATGAGTACATATATATATGCTAGAGAATGTTACGCACATGCATCCATCCCAACGTCTTTTCAATCACCATCTTCAGATCTTGCCTTTGTTTCGACAAACGCCAAGGTCGGAATGATGGCGTGAAGCTAGTAGGCATTAGTAACCACAAATATGGTATGGAAATTGGGACGGCTGCACTGCAATTGCTTCAAATGTCCATCTCGGTTCGCCAAAAGGGACGCCCTCTTCATTGTAGAGATTCATCTGATATCGAGAAGTCAATAATTAAGAGGTGGGTCAACAGAAAGAGGCGCACCAGGTTTCAAGACTCCCATATGACCCTTGTATTGAGAAACACCGCTCTACAAGTACTTCTTTGGACTGTGCAATGCACGTATGCCGGTAAATTTGCTCCTATAACCTTCCTAAACAATGAAATGGATGTTCAAAGGTATATTCAGAGGTGGCTACCACTAGGAGATAGAACATGTTGCTAAGCAGTGAAAGGAGAAGAACATTCAGCACAATCGGCAGTCTCATCCCATTGGCCATTTTGAAGCTCCGATTGTATTGTTTTAGGGAGCAATCGGCGCCATCCTCCGCCGCAAAATCCAGCGCTCGCAAGTTTCAAGACAGTTATTCCCTTCTCAAAGTCCGTCGGACCTCTGGTATAGGTCATATGTAACCTCAATATGTATATTATCTACCAATTGATAATTTTGAGGGAGCCGATGACAAAAACAAAAAGTTTCTGAAGACCCGAGTCCGGTCATACAGCTCGCCAGGCTTCTCCGAATCTGCTGAAGTATAGGTCCTCGGGCCTGTGAGCCGAGATCAATTGTCCTGCTTTATTCACTCAGGCGTAAGTGAAAGGAGCGACACTGGCGGCCGAAGTGGCCTTCAAATGGATACCTGTTAATAGTTTCAACTTTCAGCTTCACCCCGTTGTAAGGCGGCATATTCGCGCCTACAGGTGGTCACCTCTTTTTTTTAAGCTCCAGCGCTGGCCATCATTAATCAGCAACGTCAACGAGGGCAAAAGGGCAATGCCCTGCTAGGTATTCAATCCATTCATCGACTTCTCAAATCTCCTCGACATCTACCAATGCCACAAGCGGAAAACATCTGGATGAAATTGGCATCTTTGGTTGTGGCCTCTGTCAATCCCGGAACGTTGTCCTATATCGTAGCCTTTGCTGTAGTCGTCGTCGTCTCGCTGTCCACCATCCTGTTGCCCTTCGAACCAGGTTCGATGGTCAAAACACTTAACAAGACTGTCGAAAAGACATATATCCACTACGGTGAACACAAAGATAAGCTGGATCATTCGGCTGGTTTCGAGGACAAGGTCAACAGGTATGCCCAGAACACGTAGTGACAATACAGCTCTAGCTCAATGTTCTTCTAGACTTTGGGTTGAAGCCTTCAAGCTCAAGGAAAGGCGCCTCCAAGCACGCAATGATACGTGCTTGACAGACCTTCGTTCATGGAGACGCTACATGTTGGAGGCTAAGGACATCTGGGCGAAGGTACACCAGTACCAGCGAGAGATCGTCGAGTTGAGGAAGGTGCTCAAGGTACGCATGCCTACGGAATCGCCATGTGAATAAGCGCTGATATTCGACTGTTGTAGCTGGCAATAGTTAGGGCCCGCAGGGACGAACTTGAGGCGGCCTTGGGGCACCACGATCAAGGAGGGGGAGAGACGACCGGGAGCGAAGAACTTGATAGAACCTCTGCCGTTTAGAGGTATTGTAAGCGATCTTCTGCATCTAAATGTGCAACTAATCAGCTCTCGTCATACAGAATTGGTAACAGCGCCAACCTTCAGTCCTTTGGCAAGGCCCCCTCCCCTGTAATTGCTGTCCGATATGTAGCCTAATTGTTTTGATGTCCCCATTCCTGTTTTGCTATCTAGAATGGGTGGAGACTTGACCATCGAATTTCGTAATCCACTCAGATCATGAATGTGACAAGGGGAGAGCCGCAGCAGCACATCAGTCCATGGTTACGAGCAACGCGCACGCGCATAGAGATCTCCTCGTCTTTCCATAATGGTTCGTAGTCTTCGACTCGTCTCCACCGTCAAGCGCAAATCCGGTAGGTCACAGGAAAGCAAGCAGCAGCGCGAATGTCCTGTAACAGATAAGTTGTAGGTATAGAATGAACAGAGAATGCGAACATACCATGAAGGTTACGTGCCACTATGAAACCTCGATAAGTGTCGGGGAAAGCCTATACGGCGCTGACCTCGCGAAGGATGCATAGGCGACAGAATGGCAGGTCAAATATCAATAGGAATGGACTCTCGTCGCACGGCCGAGGGGTGGGGAAAGACGCGTTCCTGATGACTTCAAGGTCCCTGGTGAGCATCCAACGCTGTCGTCAAGTAACGCCACTTCGACACCTGGGCGGAATATATAGGTAATGATCGTGCTGAACTTTGATGTCGGGGAGTACGTCGTAGCCAGGGCGACTTGAATCGACTTGAATTTGGGTTGCTCAATGTCAGGCCTGGCCTTGAAGGACTGCAGGTCATCAGCGTGGCTTTCTCCCATCGTTGCATTCGCTCACCTTGTACTCCCCCCACTCGTGGAGCTAAACCTCCACAGGGCGATACTCATTTGCTCGCCCTTCTGCTTGGACAACCATCCTCTCGTTACTACCTCTGTGGTGTGCATGCTGGAGAGAGCGAATAAGGTGTCTAATGGCTGCGAGGGGCCAACCAAGGAAGTTGCCCCCATACTTTCGTGGAGATAATAATGAATGCCAATGAGGATTAGACAAGAGCTGTAACGTCGCTTTGGAAGTGGAACTGAGCGGCACCTGCCACGTGTAAGGTACATCTGTCCTGGGCAAGCGGCAGCCTCTGCAATAATGGGACAGGACAACGACAAGCAGATATCTGCGATGCTACTTCCATCCCTAGAATGGTCACGGAAGACGAGCATCGTGGTGGTGGTAGTGGTGAAATTCAGAAAGACCATTGATTCGACAGTCATACAACAACCCTAAGCGTCCATCGTCAATGAACAGGATGCATACATTCAAGTAGGCTGGCCAGTCTTTTTAGAAAGAAATAAGAAGGTAAGGCGAAAAAAACTGACCTGGCTGCGGCTTTCTCTAAAGAGTAAGTTGGGTTTGCGGACCCGCGACCCAGGATCCTCCGACATCGCCCTTCCACCTTCACTTAAGAACTTTCTGCCTTTACTTCTGTTGCGCAATACATGAAATAGAAGATGACGAGGAAAGGGTTTTGTGAGTGGGAAAGCGGGAAAGAGAGAGGAACGTAGACAGGCCAAACAGAGAACAGCAGGCGATTATGCTTAGTCCTTTCTTCTTAGACTTGTTGATGTCTCCATAAGGAAGCTGGATAAGGCACTTACACATACATCTTGAAAACTGAACAGCGCTAATCTATGTGTACTATCGATCGATGGGAAGTGCAACTCCGGTCAGAAGTGCAACTTTCGCTAATGTCAACCTTCTACAGGCCGCAATTATTACCCGTTCCTCCCATAATTTTATTTTAGAATACCTATCGATGATATCTATAAGTCTATCAAGTCAGAATGGTATCCGGTTGTGTCAATTATAATCAGGAATTTCTACATCATGTCCAATCGGCTCAGAAATGAGTTGCAGAACGTGTTCTTGCCTCGTATCGACAAAGTGAGATGTCGGGCTGTTCTGAAAGACTTGTAGAAACTTTGTATGTGTTATTAGAGTCTTCTGATGAAAAAATAAAGGGGAGCGTATCCGAAGTCAAGTGTGCACACACAGTCGAAACTAGAAGTGCAATCCAGCATGACAGGCTCAGTGGCTCCAGTGCTAAGCTGTGGCGAGCCGATCACTGCTTTGTCATGACTGCGGTGTACCGGCAGTGTCGGCATTTTGGGTCACAACTCGTCACATTGCACTTCCCTGCTACTTTGACCACCCAGACGGCATTAGTATCAGCAACCACAAAAAAATCCAAGACTTCGTACAATGAAAATATAGTATATCAAGGTGAGGTCTACAAAATTTCTAAAGGAGCGATGAAGAATTGATGTAAACGCTACGGGTCAACATTTTTGGTTGCACTTCTAGGTGAGTAAGGGCCTTACCCCGCTTCCTTATGGAGGAAGATTTTTATTCTGATCACTGTCCCTAAGAAGGTAACTGAGACGTCACAGATTAGCGCTGTTCAGTTTTCAAGATGTATGTGTAAGTGCCTTATCCAGCTTCCTTATGGAGACATCAACAAGTCTAAGAAGAAAGGACTAAGCATAATCGCCTGCTGTTCTCTGTTTGGCCTGTCTACGTTCCTCTCTCTTTCCCGCTTTCCCACTCACAAAACCCTTTCCTCGTCATCTTCTATTTCATGTATTGCGCAACAGAAGTAAAGGCAGAAAGTTCTTAAGTGAAGGTGGAAGGGCGATGTCAGAGGATCCTGGGTCGCGGGTCCGCAAACCCAACTTACTCTTTAGAGAAAGCCGCAGCCAGGTCAGTTTTTTTCGCCTTACCTTCTTATTTCTTTCTAAAAAGACTGGCCAGCCTACTTGAATGTATGCATCCTGTTCATTGACGATGGACGCTTAGGGTTGTTGTATGACTGTCGAATCAATGGTCTTTCTGAATTTCACCACTACCACCACCACGATGCTCGTCTTCCGTGACCATTCTAGGGATGGAAGTAGCATCGCAGATATCTGCTTGTCGTTGTCCTGTCCCATTATTGCAGAGGCTGCCGCTTGCCCAGGACAGATGTACCTTACACGTGGCAGGTGCCGCTCAGTTCCACTTCCAAAGCGACGTTACAGCTCTTGTCTAATCCTCATTGGCATTCATTATTATCTCCACGAAAGTATGGGGGCAACTTCCTTGGTTGGCCCCTCGCAGCCGTTAGACACCTTATTCGCTCTCTCCAGCATGCACACCACGGAGGTAGTAACGAGAGGATGGTTGTCCAAGCAGAAGGGCGAGCAAATGAGTATCGCCCTGTGGAGGTTTAGCTCCACGAGTGGGGGGAGTACAAGGTGAGCGAATGCAACGATGGGAGAAAGCCACGCTGATGACCTGCAGTCCTTCAAGGCCAGGCCTGACATTGAGCAACCCAAATTCAAGTCGATTCAAGTCGCCCTGGCTACGACGTACTCCCCGACATCAAAGTTCAGCACGATCATTACCTATATATTCCGCCCAGGTGTCGAAGTGGCGTTACTTGACGACAGCGTTGGATGCTCACCGGGACCTTGAAGTCATCAGGAACGCGTCTTTCCCCACCCCTCGGCCGTGCGACGAGAGTCCATTCCTATTGATATTTGACCTGCCATTCTGTCGCCTATGCATCCTTCGCGAGGTCAGCGCCGTATAGGCTTTCCCCGACACTTATCGAGGTTTCATAGTGGCACGTAACCTTCATGGTATGTTCGCATTCTCTGTTCATTCTATACCTACAACTTATCTGTTACAGGACATTCGCGCTGCTGCTTGCTTTCCTGTGACCTACCGGATTTGCGCTTGACGGTGGAGACGAGTCGAAGACTACGAACCATTATGGAAAGACGAGGAGATCTCTATGCGCGTGCGCGTTGCTCGTAACCATGGACTGATGTGCTGCTGCGGCTCTCCCCTTGTCACATTCATGATCTGAGTGGATTACGAAATTCGATGGTCAAGTCTCCACCCATTCTAGATAGCAAAACAGGAATGGGGACATCAAAACAATTAGGCTACATATCGGACAGCAATTACAGGGGAGGGGGCCTTGCCAAAGGACTGAAGGTTGGCGCTGTTACCAATTCTGTATGACGAGAGCTGATTAGTTGCACATTTAGATGCAGAAGATCGCTTACAATACCTCTAAACGGCAGAGGTTCTATCAAGTTCTTCGCTCCCGGTCGTCTCTCCCCCTCCTTGATCGTGGTGCCCCAAGGCCGCCTCAAGTTCGTCCCTGCGGGCCCTAACTATTGCCAGCTACAACAGTCGAATATCAGCGCTTATTCACATGGCGATTCCGTAGGCATGCGTACCTTGAGCACCTTCCTCAACTCGACGATCTCTCGCTGGTACTGGTGTACCTTCGCCCAGATGTCCTTAGCCTCCAACATGTAGCGTCTCCATGAACGAAGGTCTGTCAAGCACGTATCATTGCGTGCTTGGAGGCGCCTTTCCTTGAGCTTGAAGGCTTCAACCCGAAGTCTAGAAGAACATTGAGCTAGAGCTGTATTGTCACTACGTGTTCTGGGCATACCTGTTGACCTTGTCCTCGAAACCAGCCGAATGATCCAGCTTATCTTTGTGTTCACCGTAGTGGATATATGTCTTTTCGACAGTCTTGTTAAGTGTTTTGACCATCGAACCTGGTTCGAAGGGCAACAGGATGGTGGACAGCGACAGCACGATGGCAACAACAAGCACTACAATATGGGACAATGTTCCAGAATTGACAGAGGCCATAACCAGAGATGCCAATTTCATCCAAATATTTTTGGGTTGTGCCATTGGTCGATGTCGAAGAGAGCTGAGCAAGTCGATGGATGGATCCAATACCTAGCAGAACAGCTATTTTGCCCATACGTCTGACATTGCTGATTAATGATTGCCGGTGCTGGAGCTCAAAAAAGAGGTGACCACTCGCAGTGACCCATAGGCGCGAATACCGCCTTAAAAAGGTGCAAATCGAAACTGTCAATAGTCAATTTGAAGAACACTTCCACGGCCAATGTTGCTCCCTTCACCGGCGTTGGTGAATAATTAATAATATACAGGACAATTGATTTCGGCCCGAGGACTTATAACTTGCCCCCTCTATGGAAACCTTTGTTTTGGCTATCCACTCGCTCGAAATCATCAATTTGTAGAAGATATACATTACGAGATCACGTCTGGCTTATGCCAGAGGTCCTACGGACTTCGAGAAAAGGAATAACAAAATCCAGAAGTACTGAAATTCGATACCGATACAATTGGAGCTTGAAAAGGCTAGCAGGTGCCAATTGTGCTGATAGCTCTTCACTTTCCGCTTGCTATCAGCAACTATCTACTCGTTAGTCATGCCTCTGGCGCTCAAGAAAGCTCATCGATATGAAAGCCGCAACACAGGTGCCGCCAAGTGTGCGCCATTTTTCTGCCGTACTATCATCAACTAATTTCCAGATATTTATAGATCAACGTCCCTTTGGGAAGGTTATACGAGGAAATTTGCCAGTATACATGCATTAAGCAGTCCAAAGGAAGTCTTGTACAGCAGCGTTTCTTGATACAAGGATCATGCAGGAGTTTTGAAACCTGGTGCGCCTCTTTCTGTTGACGCACCTCTTAGTTATTAACTGCTCGATATCAGATGGATTTCTACAAAGATGAACGCGTCCCTTTTGGTGAATCGAGAGATGGATATTTGAAGCAATGGCAGCACGGCCGTCCTGACTTCCATAGCACATGTGCGGTTACTGATGCCTACTGGCTTCACGCAATCATTCCGACCTGCACAGCTGCAACATTTGTAGAAAGGGTATCTTGTACCGGTCAAGATATGAAAGAGATGGATGCTTGTGCATAATGTTCTCTAGCATGTATATACCTACTCATCCAGCCTTGCATAAGAGCACGGGATGAAGCGACCGTTCTCTGGGGAAAGTGCAGACATATCCTCCGCATTACAAGTGACATCAAGTATCTCCTTTGGATGACAAGATTAGGTCCTGAACATGGTACGTTTTCCCCGTCTGCCCCGCCTGATCTTAAGCTAAATGCTGCAAGTTAGTTAACTCACGGGACACGTCCATTTGCATATCGAGTATAGCGACGATCCCCCGTGCATTGCAATTTTCCTATTAAATGCAGGGCCTTTGCAGTCCGACGCACAGGGAATTGCACACGCCCGCTTCACTGCGCTTATTACGGGACAAGTGTTACCCCATGAAGGTCGCCTTCATCTACTGTGCACACAGGAACCCAAGGACTCCTGACCGCTCATCTATCAAAGTCTTACCCCCATATCCATACCACGGTCCGAAACCTTCATTTCGGTACGACCTTCGACAATTATTCTGGCTCGATATGCGCCTAACAGTTCCGATTAGAAATTTGCATTCTTTGCTGTGCTTGCCGCACGACACCTAATCGTCCCACTGTCCCTTTGGCGATTTTCTACATAGGATAGTATTTTGCAGTAGTACGCTGCAAACAAGGTGGAGCGAGACTCAAGAGGCACGCCCGTTTGTGGTCTGAAAGTCCCCGCATCTGCTGCGGGTCTAAAGCCTTCATTCCGCGAAATTTGGTAACCACTGGCACAGAATTCTGTACAGAGGACGAGCCTAACTCTTGAACAATGTATGTCTTCCTTGTTCTGCGCTGCTAGTCTTGAGCTAATTGCCGTAGGTCGTTGCAATTTAGTGGCAAAGTGCATGAGGTTTCTTCAATTTACTGGAAATGGTGCATCATAACTTCCTCATGAGGGCTGGTAGAACAGCCCTGTGGAACTAGATCGTTGTCTACATCAGGAAAAAGGCCTTTTGCTACGTAGCCCTGTGCCAATGCTACATAGCACTACCTAAGCTATGTAGTGGACATAGCTCCTCACTATGGCTATGTAGCTTCCGGTAGCTTCCAGTAGCATTCTGCCAAAGTACGGTAACAGTATATATACCTTGGTGAAGCAGATTCTAATCAGGCATCACGTTGAACTGAGTTGTTACTCATCGGGAGTTTGAAACTAAAGTAGCAGTAAGAGTCTAAGAGACAATATGCGGCCTTCATACAGGCACCTGGCCACCATCTTTACAACTTGAGAAGGACATGAAAATCTTTGCAATCTTTGCAACTGATCAGTGGGAATTGGGAACTCGAGAACAATACTAAGCAAATCTGTACAGTACGTAGTGGCATAGCTTCATCAAAGCTGCATAGGAATTACTACAGTCCTGTGGTCAGATGAGCCCATAATAAAAGCTGGAAGAGCCACCGGAGAAGTAGCTTCAGTCGCGATAACAGAGAATTGATGCTTGACCTACTGTACAACGACCAACGGCGGTAAGTTGATGGTGCGAGCCAAAAACAAAAATCGATGAAGTCCGTTTTAATCTCCGATCAGACTCCGATGGCCCGTGCACATGTCAACGAAATGATCATGCCATCCAAACAAATATCAACCACCCTTTCTTCCTTCCTTTCCACCATCGTCCCCACCTATCGCGTCCCTCCCCGGCCTTTCTTCCAAAGAGTATGGTATTTGCTGGCTTCCTTTATCTGTATCTCGGTCTTGATGGCACTTGGTTCGTATTTGCATCGAATTAGTGTCTGCCAGTGAGTAGCCTTCTATGTCGTCTCTTCATCTAATAGATACTGGACCGGTCTAGCTCTGATACAAAGCACCGCCGTGTGCTTGTAGACTTTCACACCTTTTAGGTGAGTGTTCCGATGTTGCCATCAGAGGGTCTGTGCTCAATTGTCTCCGCCATTAGAATGATTTATCAACCTCGAAATGCGGGATGCCGTAGAGACGCTGACAAGGTCAGCGGAGTGGACCATTTATTCAATGGTATGTACATCTTTGATACCATCTCTGTGTTGACTAAGCCGAATGCTCGTAGGATCGTTAAGATTCTGTAGTTGATAGGCGAGCAGTTGTCATCGCGGTTCCGTTGGTGAGTTTGGTTTGGTTTTCATCACTACACTATCCTCTTACATCCTTTCTAGTTCAGTTGTCTTGTTCGAATGCGGGTGGCGTTGTGCATTATGCTGCTGGGCATGTATAGGTCAGGGTTTCTGTAGTATGGTAGTATGTGGCATATTCATATGCTCCGGTGTATTGGCATGCGATCGTTTGTTGTAGCCTAGTCCATGAATATACTTGAGTTCACTGGTTAAATTCGACGAATTTTGTGCCATGTATTGAGTTATAGGAAGCAATGGTATAGATATCTGACTGCTACAGGACCTCTAGTGGTGAGCTACGGCGTGCTATGTAATGATACGTAACATTGGCTGAAGGCTACCGGAGGGTATGTAAGGGGGTACCTAGCTATGGGGCTATTTGAGGTATATACTCCTTATACTGTTACATATCTTGGTGATTTTTTCCTGATGTACCTACTCCATTCATAACGATGGCAACTGTCGTCTCCGGTTCCATACCGCTCATTGACCAAGGTAATTACCAACTGCGATTGAGGCCCACATTCCGAACGTCCAGAGTGTCTCTTGGTACGTTACTCAGGTATTGTTCCGGTCGGTGCATATCTAACGATGCACATAGTACACTTGATCGACACTCAATACCAGCATTCTTCCATCTTTCGCCCTCTCAAGGCGACATCCAACCATCCCCATCAACGATTTCGTACATAATCCGGCTGTAATAAAATGTACATCATTCAAGGAAGGGATAACGCATCTTGTGGATATTGAATCGACCTCCTTTCTTCGCGACCGGATAGACAGTATCACGTCTGTCACGGTGTAGAACGCTCTGGCTCCCCCCTGTTGATGACTTCAGTGATGAAATCGAGGAAATGCAAAAGGGCCACTGGGATGTCTTTTTACGCGCATCCAGTGTACGCCCTTTGCTGGCTCCACCTCAAACAAGTTTTCGGTTACCTCCTCCAATCTTCCTGAAGAAACGCCAGCCATCGAAAGCAGGTAGACGCCACGCACGAACTTGAGTCCGTTATTATTCTCAAGGGAAGGTTGGCACCTAGTTCCGATATCATATTGTCGTTTTCGGAAAATACCAGGCGGTCCCGGCGAACCATGGGATATAGCTGCGGTCTAACCTCCGCCCCTTGTTGCCCCACGACTGCGGCTGCTAATGCCACGGATCAACTACTATAACATTTCTACGTCAAGACTGGACTCTGATTCACGGCGCATGTGTTGGTCATCCCGGGCAACGATGCAACGCTGAAATCGCTGTATTGTGGTTCTCGTCTCCACAATCCCCCGTCTCTGCCTGCTTTCTTCTACAGCCGTACTGTCTGCGCAAACCTCGCTCAAAGACTCCATTCCCTGTCCACATCCCGGTCGATTTCTAGTGCTTTAGTACAGTCGTATTCAGGGAAGGTAATGCAAAAGAAAAACGCACTCGACAAAACCATCTGCGGAGTATTGACATTATTGACGGTTTCTGCATGTACGTCCCATCACAATTTCTAAAAATGCGCCAGTGACTTGCGTACAGCCAGGCATCAGGACTATCTACTCTCTTCTCGCGGATATGTGTCGGTACAACCTTCGATCCTTCTGTTGTATTTCGTATGCATGCAGCACAAACTTAATCACCAGAGGTCGTCAAGCATATAACCCCAGAATAAGATGGAAGAGGGCGTCCAAAATCTTTGCGTCATCAAAGACCGTCCCAAAAATCATTTTGGACACGGTCATTGGCCTCTCCCGTGGAAGCGCGCTTGCAAGACAATAACCTTGAACGATAAATGATGGAGGTGTCTAAATGTTGCCGTGGGGCGAGTCCCCATAGTGGCTGATTTCTCGCTGCCGCCGCTAGTAATGCGGAACGGCCGTGTTCCCTCATGACTGCTATGGAGAGCGTATTCCTGGAGACAACGAACGCGTCAAGAAAATAACCATTGGTGTTCTCTTGTACTGCGACAAAAGGAATGCATATTGTCGACGACAGAGTTACGCCTACAAAAGCTTCTCATACGGCTTGAAGCTCTCCGCGTACCTCCCCCACCTTCCACCATTCCTGCTGGCGCTATATCTCCACTCCTCACTGTGCTCCTCGATGATCCTCCTCGTTGAACACGACAAGACGCAAATAACCGTGTCTGCATAACACGGTCCTGTCTCATGAATTCACCCTCGCTTCCTTTGAACTACTTCTCCACCTTCCCCAGGTTCTCTTTCAACGATGTCCACATCTTCTCCCGCTGCTCGCCTTCCGGCTATACCAGCTTAGTAATGCCAACAAGTATCTCCCTCAGATACTCCGCCGTTGGTTTATTCATCTTCTGCACTCTACCACTGAAAATCTATGTCCGAAGAGGTCCAAAAGTTTCAGTTGCTGCACTAATGAAGACGAATTGAGGCGCATTGTCCCGGAGAGGATGGGCACAGGCCGGGACGAAAGACGCGGTTTGTCGACATAAGCAGCCATGGAAGGTGAATCTGAAATGACGACACCGGTTATATAGTCGTCGGTGATGGGAACAGTGTATTTGGGGAATACTCCGTCTCGCCTCACGCCAGTGGGTGCAGCGCCAATCACCCTGGCGAGTTTTCAATGCCAGACATCTCGATGTAGACGGCTTGATGGGGCGGGCCCTTCAGATTGAGGCAGTATCTGCAATGTTGGCTGTTTAGCTGCGAAACGTGCGTCCGATGGAATGTGCATGTATGCATACAGGGAGGGTTTGGATGTTGGAAAGAAAAGGAACAGGTGCGTAACCGTTTCTTCTCTCGCTGACGACGGATCTCATAAGCTTCTAGGATGCGACAGACGCTAAGCGCACATTCTTTGCTGCTGGAAGCCCGGCTATTATTCTATCTCTATAATCTACTATGTGACTCCATTTTTCCGCCCTTCTCAAGGACCTGGATATCCATACCGGGCGTCACAAAGTGCTACCTCCGGGCCCGTGTCAACATTCAGGCCGGAAGTTCTGTCGGGGTGATACCATCCTGTACTGGCGGCGCATCTACGAGGTACACACGCATTCCGTCACCGGCTCACCTCGAACTGAATAATCGATGTTACAGATACACCAACCTGTCTACGTCTCCCTCGCCAAAGCTGCCACCGCTAGCCTGATGCGCGATGACGTACCTCCATGTCCATTATCCAAGACGACTCTGCCGGTGCCATCGTCTCACGATCTATCTCGACAAAACGTCCGCGAGCGGTGACCGAAGCTTTTGATTCCCGACAGCTACTCAGGAGTACCGTCGAGCCTGAGGGAGGACAGTCTGTTTATACCTATCCGCATAATCATCTTGTCGGTGGCTACAATGGTACTGATGGACGAGTCTCACACCGTTTGGCCTACCCACTTCCTTCCCCAGTTGTGTTCAGCTCATTTTTGTGCGTTACTATAAGCGATACCTCCTTCATCACTTACCTGGTAGCCTGGTTCAATGCGCCGCTGCCACGTTGTCCAATGCTTGCCGACCATCTCATCGGGCGCCGTCTTTTTCGGAATTGATGCATTGCTTAGCACTCGGTCGGCTCGTGGACTGTTCCTGGACCTGGCACATACTAATCGCCGTCGGAGACTCGTCCGGAATGTATTCAGCTACAACCCGAAGAGGGTGTTGGGGAACCGGACGTCGTCGGAAATCACATAGTACAGCTATGGTATTCTGACCATATATCATACCTCTACCTCTCAACAGGTGTGTATTTTTCTATTGCATGCGGCGCACCATACAGGTCTCATGAGTCAGTGTGGAAACAGACGCTATGAACGAAACAACAACCCTACCGTCATCGGAACCTGGTTCCGTCGCTAGTATGCTATCCGTTGGAGAGCGTGAAGCATTTCCATTGATGCGAGAAGGGGATGCCATGTTGTCACTCGGGGAAGAACATTACCGGCCTGGACTAATGAGCGTCGAACAAATTCGCGAAACAACAGTGGCGTAGAGCAAGCGGGGCATACATTGCATATAATGTAGCACTTGGCTTGTTGTGACAGCTTTATCATCAGCGGGAGCTGAATGTAACTGCTCAGAGCCGCCATCAGGATAACACCTCAGTCAAAATGAAAAATGCTTACCAGCCTAAATACTTAGAATTTCGTCTCATTCCCTCAATAGGAGCTATGTATATAGACTGTAGATGCTACAACCAGCGGAGAAGGAAATCTATCGCATTGCTCGTCTGTTTCTAAGGACTCTTTCGCACAATTGATTCTTTACCGCGTTCAGGGTAGGTAGGGATGATCTCGGTTCGATTCCGAGCGGGTCATTACCAGGGCAGAGCTCGCTCTTTGAAGACATCCTTTTTATTGGAGTTATGCTATCTAATATATACAGGTACGAGTTCTGCAAGTATCTATAAAGCGGCTTGCCAGGCTGGGTCTGGGACCGCTTTTCGAATCAATACACGTGGGACAAAATGATTCTGTTCTCGATCATCACCACGCTGCAGCTGCATCACACTTTATTGTCTTCGCATTATCCTGGCAGATCTGATAATGCGCTTGCCTACCGACAGCCAGCACCGGGACAAAGAAAAAGCAAGACGAGCTCAAACTCCTGGTCGACGAGGGTTTAAGAGGTCGGACGTTTGAGGTGAACACGGTGTGTTACCTTTCCTTCCGCAGAGAGCGACGAATCTCATGAACAATACAGAGACCAGCATATTACTACCAAAGCAACCGCAAAGGACGTCCTCGATGATATTACTCACTGCCACACTTGGGCTTTGCTCGACAATCTCGTAATGGCGCGTACATCCAGGGCCTGGATGCTGGGAAGAAGTTTTCGTGCGTAATCATTTTATGCTCTTGTCGATGATGAATCTTATCGTTGAGAGTGTCCTAGGCTCTCAAGCTCAAGCCTCGATACCGCCCATCAGAGGAGGATAGAGACGTATTCTTTGTCGGCACGAAGCGTCATCTCTCTTTGAGTATGTCTCTGGACTATCAATCAATGTGGTTCGATGCCCATCTAAGAGGACAACGACAGATATCCTCCCAACACGACAAAGCAGTCATCCCATTCCTGCATACAAAATGTTCGCCGGAGGTTACGCGAGATGTGTCCGGATGTTTATACTCTCGAAATAAACACGATGTTTTTTCTCTCTCTTGGTTCTCTGTGCTCGAATAGACAGCACCAACCCCAAGAACTCCTTGCTGGCAACGACTTCAGTAAAAGAAGCGGGGAAAAGCAAGAGAGTCGATAGGACGCTATCTAGGAGAGTGCAAAAACAGTCCTCAACTGTTGGGCTCATAGCACCTCATGCCCTCGCATGCGTTCCTTTGTACGTGATTCCGAAGAGACATCGGAAGCAAGGGGGTACGCTGCACGTTCGCTCGAGATCTCACCACCGTTCTCAAGTGAAGGTCAGCGCCTTTTGTCTGGTGTGCCAGTCCCCTACCGTCACCTCGCAGCCATCATACTGGAAGCCAACCGGAAGCCGTCGCTCTGTCCATACTGACATTGCTATGCAGATCCACTGCTCTGCTAAACCCATATCGGAGTGGACTGTTCCATGACTCCCGCGTTGTTCATCCTGAATAAGGGTCTGCACAACAATGTCAAATTTGAGCTTGAGGGTGGCCAGACGTATGAATGCTCATAATCTCGCTCTTCTTCCAGATCCTTCGTCAGTCGAGACATCCATCCCAGAGAGCCCAGTTCGCATTCAGGAGCCAGACTCGGGGCATACAGTGCACGGAAGGAAGCTCGTATCAGAAGCGGGATGTTTATGGTATAATTGCTCTTCTTATTCCTCCTTGCATTGTCTTATGAACGTGTGACACAGAAATTGAGGAATTCAAGCAACATACCAAGGCCATCGTTGCCCAGTACTGCTTTTTGAATCGCTGGACCTTTAACGCGAAAGTTTTCCCGTTGATGATCATGCTTGTTGGTCGAAGACAGTGTCGCTCCTGATGTTCTGATAATATATGATACACGGGAAACCTGACACGACGGTACTGGTGTATGCGACTCTATATCTCGAAAGGCTTGAACTGACCGTAATCCAGATACATTGCCATGTTCTTTGTTATATGCGAAGGTGCTTAGCAACCGAAACCCTGGAACACATTCTTTGCATCTCATGGAGCATACAGACCACAAACATTCTAGGCAATACGACATTCTCAGGGACGATACTCCTAATAATGTGGCTCTTGTTGGGAGATCAACAAGCGATGGCTGGCGCGCGCCCAATGGGCCATTGCTCGGGCGCTTTTCTTCACATTGCCAGCACAGGAAGCACCGCCGCTTTAGAGGCCCTAGACCCCACTCCAAAAACAAAGGCGACGTTCTTTACTAGTCTGCGGCAAATTCAAACGATAAGGCCTCGTTCCGTAAGACTGTCCTATACCCAGTTTTTGTTTCAATCGGCTCCGGATCAAACGGTGACTGGTTCGTTCTAAGCCGCGGAGAGCTGAAAACAGTGAGATGTCTCTTCCTGCATCTCTATTTTATAAATTGTTATGGGCTTTACAGCCCGGGAAATTGTCAGAAAGCCTTCAGAATTCGGAAGAAGCGCGTGATTGCATCGGCGTATGTGTGAAAAGCTATATCTTGGCCTTGGACTAATAATGTATGACTTACAGTTGTGTCTCTCCTTCCGTTGATACTCTCCTGTTGGGGCTCCAACCCCTCGCCGCAGCCTCCTTGCTTTGCCTGGCACATTCGCCTCCGGTGATTGACCTTGGATATGCTAAATATCGAGGAACATGGGATCCCAGCCTATCCGGCAACACCCAATTTCTCGGGATGCGGTTCGCGGCGCCACCTACTGGTGCGTGGTTTTTTTTAAATGTAGCCCTATTCTCACAGTACCTCTGTTTAGGCTCTTTAAGATGGCAAGGGCCCTAAACGCCGAACTACTTGGAGGGCATACAGAACGCTATTGAAGAACCACTCAGATGTCTTCAAGGCGGAACTGGTCGAGGTTCCAGTAATCCCTTTCCTGTCGGCAAAAGAGAGCCCCTTGCTACGGATTCTGAAGACTGCCTCTTCTTGAAGTGGGTCACGGACATATTCTGGTATCTCCGCTGTTATTTACCTATTTTCAGTGTGTATACTCCCGGGCAGCTCGGTTCTCACACGTCTGGCAGAAACCTACCTGTTGTGGTATGGCTACATGGAGGAGGGTATGAGGCTTTTTTCTTTATCGAGGAATCTATCTGAGCGCAACTACAGTTACGATATCGGCGGCGCTACTGGGTTCTTTGGCAACGATTCTTACAATGGGAACGACTTGGTCCGTGAAGCCGGCGGCGGGGTTGTTGCCGTCGTTATCCAATATCGTTTAGGCTTGTTTGGATTCCTGGCTGGAGAATCGGTGAAAGCGCATGGCGCCTTGAATGCTGGCCTGCGTAGGTTATGTGTCTCTGCAGTTGAGCTCGCGCTGACATCTATGAGACAGTGGATCAGCAATTTGCGCTTCAGTGGGTCCAAAAACACGTGAGCTCTCTTTTTCTCTGTATTTTGTTTTGCCGTCGTATTTACCGATCGCTGGAAGATCACCAAGTTCGGTGGTGATCCAGGGCAAGTTACTATCTGGGGCCAATCTGCTGGTGAGGATTCTATGCATTCCATAAACTGTCATGTTCCGAATTAATCGTGCCCTAGGTGCTGGCTCTGTTCTTCAACTAGTCATCGCCAATGACGGGCAGACTTCCCCGCCTTTGTTCAGAGCTGCAATAACAAGCTCCAGTTTCCTGCCTTCGCAGTACGCGTATAATGATGTGGTTCCGAAGGTTCAGTGTCTCTCTGAGTTAGGGTTATACGAGTTGCTGGCATTAGTATGTTCTAGTTTCTGTACAGCACCGTCGTGTCAAGAGCGAAGTAAGTGCTCCAAATTTTAGGCTGTCACATTGAATCTGAAATCGCTCATAAGCTGCGCCTCGAGAGTCAATTCGCTGACGTGTCTGAGAAACACTGACGTACAGGTTCTCGAAGAGATCAACGTCGACCTCTGTACCAGCAGATTTTATGGGACCTACATATTTGTGCCAGTTGTTGATGGAGAATTCATACGGCAACGACCGACGCTGGCTTTACGGGAAGGAAAAATAAACGGCGTAAGCCAGCGGCCAGTTTTTGGTTCAAGTGACGTCGGACTGATCATTTTGCTAGGAGATTCTCTTGTCTGTTACAAACGCCGATGAGGGGGCGGTATTCGTCAACCAGAGCACTGCAGACACCGTTCAGGTTCCTGAATATCTGACACAGCTATTTCCGAACCTGAGCGCTCAGCATCGTGCTGTTGCTATTGCAAAGTATTCTGGTCTTGGAACACCTATCGAGCAGGTTACTGCCATACTGGGAGAATGTAGGTGCAGTGAAGTACTTGCAATAGCCAACTCTAATGTTTGAGCGGGACCCTTGTTGCGACAGCTATATTTGTTTGCCCCACATACTATTTGCTTCGCGCTTACAAGGGAAGAGCGTTCAAGGCAAGTTCAATTACTCTATGAATTTAGCGATGTTAAACGTTGGATACTCAGGGTCAATTCGCAATCCCACCCGCTTATCATGGGGACGACGTTTTTTACTACTTTCCCTCGTGCGTTCATTGACACTACGCGTTTAATCACTTTCTCATTCGTTTACAGTATCAACGCGAAGGGCGTTCCCCCCTACCCCAATACCGACTTTGATAAAGCGTTCGCCGAGTCTTTCTTAGCCTTTGTCATGTCTTTGGATCCAAATGAAACATTCGGGCGGACGATTATGCCAGTTTGGGAGCCTTATTCGTTCCACCGGGTAGAGATGAGTTTCAATGAGACAGAAAGCGGCGCTCCTGCAGTGGTGCCTTTTGTTACTCCAGAAGATCTGCTTGATCGATGCTCGTGAGTGCACCTGCTCTATTTCCTGATCTTTCTCACCCTTTTCTTCTAGTTTTTGGGAAAGTGTTGGGCCTGAGATAGGACAATGAATATTTTTGTCGAAGGTCGTATATTTAGTTAGGCATGTGTGACGTACAACCCATAATCATCTATTCTAACCGCACATCAACCGTGACCTTTCCTGCCCGCCGTCGGAGTACATTTGGTCCGCGGCCACCCAAACGTTCGTCCGAAAGTACAGTACGAGTGTCTTGTAGGTGGCACAGCACGTAGATGCAGGCCTTCAAGATTTTATATGCAAGAGAGCCGTGCCAGAAGAAGGTCGTTTTCCATAGGCGAATACTGGCCAGCTATATGCTCGAGTGGAAACCATATAATCCCGACCTATATGCGAACGCCGAAAAGATTCCTTTGCTTTGATCGAAAGCTCGAGGGAGCTGTCGTGACTCGGAGCTTGAAGCTTGAAGCTTGAAGGTCGTACTAGCTGAGACGGCGAGGACCGATAGTGTAGGCATCCATTACTGCATGGAATTTCCAGACAAATCCTTGCGACTCGGAGATGTGGTGGCGATGAAGGAAGGAGTTCAGGCCTAGGTTAGGGTTTCTTCCTTCCTGCCATAATTTTGATTTCTTCCACCGTCGACTCTGTCCTTGTTGCACAATCACTCTTAGCGAGCATCGGAAAATCAAATGTGTTGGTATATCTTGACAGGCATGTCTCCCAGTAACAGCAGGATTTGCACAGACAAGGGCCCGTCCTCTAGAGCCCACAATATGACCACCACCCGCTTCCACGACGGTCTACAACTGCACTGGGGACGACCTGAAGACATACGAGCATTCACAAGACCATTCTTCCCCGTGCCCACAACTGTCCTATGATACGGCTGCCTGCTAGGATGACATACGCCAGATATGTGCAAGACGACGAAAGGAGGCTGTCTAGGATTTTGGAACCAATGGTAACAGATCAGCAAGGAGAGACGCCCGGATTTCAGACGTATGTTATGCATAAACAGAGTCGAGGCTCGAGCTGAAATATCATAGTTGATAGACACGCGATCCGACGAATCAGTTCCTCGACTATTTTCCCATGTAATCGAAGGCCTTGTATTGGATACCAACCCTTGAACAGCACGCTAAACCACCGCTTGCCTTCGACTATCAGACGCGCCAGTCGCCAATACGGCGTCACCCAACGACGGCTTTGGTATAGCCGCCCTTACAATACGTCGACCACTCGCTCTGTGTCGCGATGGGGAATTTGGTTTGCTTAATTTCTGTCTTGGTCATTGCCAGTGCGCTAATCAGTATTTTTGTTAAGGATTTGAGATCTCACACCGCTCAACTGCATGTTCATACGGCCGGATTTGACGTCACGCTCACCTTCAGCCGCCTCTCCATGACATCGATGTTTCGCTCCCTGTTGCCAAGTTCTCGCCCAGATACGTTTTGCGTGGCCCAAGACACTCAACCACAGCAGAGAGGAGAGATCGTCTTTCGGTATCTGCATGTGACGCATTTATAAAGCCCACGCCCTCATCTTGGTGCATCCCACGTCAATGATGTTCTTACTACTGCACTCTATGCGAACGGAGACTCTTACAGGCAACGCTATGACCCGAAAACAGCTGGATACGATATGCGAGAAGCATTGAAGATTGGCAGTGGTGTTCTCAGCGATACTGGAAGACGCGAGCTCGTCGATTGCGCATTCGAAGCCAGAAAGTAACAGAGGCGCCATACGCTGGCTTCATCATCGGTCCCCACCCTGAGCGCAGGACGCCCAGATTTGACCCTTGCACTCCCGACTATCACCAACTAAAACACCCTGATCCACCTTGCCTCCGATGGGTTTGGTCTTCCACCAATGAAGATTCACCAATTCGGGAACCTAGCACGCTTGAACGCTTGGTGTCACAATTTCCTCCTGCCTCTGTCCAGGGCTATCGGTATCAACGTCCCCGAAAATGCGCTCGTCGTAAATTGGCCAACGGGGCTTGACTGAGAGCACAAACGAAGCGGCACACGGCGCTGGTCACCGTTGCCGATTGCTCTCCTTCCACGTCCATGTACTTGGAAGGGACACGGCACGCACGTCCTGTTAGTCATACCTCTGGCGTTTAAGAAGGCTCATCGACATGATTTCCTCGAAGCAACATGATATTGAAAGCCGCTCTCTCTTCCGTATGATTATCGACTAATTTTAGATGAACATCCATTCTTGTGGGAACCATCTCTGACTATGCCTTTGATGTCCGGCTCATTCTCTCAGGGAGAACACAGGAGCAAATTTACCAGCATACGTGCATTGAGCAGTCCAAAGGAAGTCGTTATATAGCGGCGTTTTCAATACAAGGGTCTTGTGGGAGGTTTGAAACCTGGTACGTCTCTTTCTGTTGGTGCACCTCCCAGCCATTAACCTCTCTCAGATGAACGATGCATCCGTACAACTATGAAGGTGTCCCTGACGCAACGATCCGACACGTCATCGATGAGCATTCGAAGCATCTGCTGTGCGACCGTTCGGTTCTTCACGGTATATATGCGTTCACTGACATCTACTACTACTACTATTCTGCTATTTTGATATCTCATCGACGCGCTACTCGCGCGGTACGGAACCAGGTCTATGAGCAGTGCGTGTGGGATGCACTGAAGTCAAGACTTGAGGTAAGCACATCTACACACCGTCTCGCGAGTTCGTGTTGACCTTTAGGGTGTCATTAGTTGGTAATCACCAGAGCGAAGAAGGGCCCTCTTCGAATGGCTCTTGAGAATGTGGGAGCGAATGACCCGTGCCTAGAGAATCGATTGAAGTTTTGCTTGACTGCTTAATCGATAAGGGCTATATCCGTTGAGCAGGATCAAGCAAACATGGATCAAAGGTATACTTCCTTTTTGATGCCAAAAAATGTGGAACCAGAAAGAACCCTTCAAGGTCCCCGTTCGAACCATCCTGCCTGACACTTTTCTCGTAAGTGATGGTATCCTCCCCGCTCACCAATGTCGACTACAAGCCCACAGGTCCTATATTGATCATCCTGTTAATGAGCCAACAAAATCCATTCAGCATCATCTTGTCATGCTATCGATCGCCAAAAGCTTTTGGCCTGCTCATCTATGGTGATGAGCGTTGCCAAGTTTCTAGTCGTAACCCTTCACCAGTATCCCCGTCTGAGCCAAGGGGACAATCGAAAAACTGTCGAACCTTTCAGCGCCCAGCGAGCAGGACGCAGATGGATTGTCAGAGCTCCGGAAACAAGCCAGCACATAAAGGTGTCTCCTTGAAGCATAACATTCATCACGTCGCGGTAATGAGCCGACCCGATAACATCGAATAAAGTCGGCATCCGTCAGTTTCGCCCCGCCATACAGCCGTCACCACGCCCCCGCTCTGCACCACTCTATACTCTCAGAAATTCGGACGATTGTCCAGGCATTCGATAGTTTCGTTGTTCTCAACGTTGCCATTAGGAGGTATGCCTCCTGGGTATACGTCTTGACCATCCCGGGCTGACGCGCACTCGGAAGGGTAATGCGCTGCTGAGGAGAAGGTACCTCCCAGCAGGGCAGGATGCCCTCCTTGATGGATAGTCATCCTCGGAGGCACTACCTGTCTGGGTGGAGGCGCGTCCGCAGCAGCAAGGGACCATGTGGCTGAGAAAGCTCAAACCTGAGGTACGCGTGTCTATCGAACCATCAGGCACAGGTGTGCTGAATTTTGGCTTTGCTTAGATACGGAGCTGGTCTTCGAGCAGCCTTTCCAATGATACGGGACCTTCCCTTCATTGCGGTCAAAGGGCCGGGACAGTAATGGAACGACTCGGTATTGCAAGTAGCCTGTTGGCTGAATTGATTAGCCCGTGTCTTCCAGTAAGTAATTGAAGGAACCAACTTTGTGTCCTTCTCATATATCGCCTCCAGAGGTTTTCGGTTTGCAGTCTGGCGTTCTCGATCTACACTATCATGCTTAATGCCTGCATGAATCTCGGCCGTCATAGTACAGCCTTCCACAGGTGGAACATCGTCGACGCGAACTGCACCAACATGAGGTGAACTTTATGAAAGCCGCCGGAATATTTGGACGGTGTGTCATAGGCGTAATGCAAATGTCGAAAGGTCGTTCTCTCCTCGCTGTTACGGCCACGCGTGCGAGGCGAAGCGCATCTAGGCAAGTGCCTGCCGGCAAGCGCGAAACATTGATAACATGGAGATGAGTATACTGTCGATAAGATCTGCCATATAAACATGTGAGGTACGACAGTCGAACCAGCATAGATGATCTGGTACGATCTCATACCCTCTACAAGCATGCAGAGTAGCGCGCAAGCGCTGGGACCCTCAAAGCTCCTACCTATAATAGAGTATCTCAACCATAGTCAGTAGAGGTCCTTTCGAATGAGGACGCGACATCATACATTAGGGCCGTCTATCCAAGCACGCCATGATCATGAATCGTCAAGATATCAGTCCGCGGACGGGACCTATCTTAAAGCAGTGGGCTATCTAACTTTGTATCGTTGACAAAGTTATCGGGACAGACCTTCACGATCACAGTACGGTCAAGACCTGCGCCGCGATGCGCTGGTATGCTTTACCTCTCTGAATTCTTCGTATTCTACGACAATCATTTATGAGCCAGTGTAAAAGAATGGGAACAGTCTGAGGGCAGTATCATATATAATCTACGACTAGTGAAAAGAACAAATGACCTCGGGTCAGACAATGTGACGGAAGGGAGACAGTGCATTTCGGATACTCGTTATCTGTTGTACATATTCTCTATATTGCGAGCGATCCGGGTTCAACGGGAGTGGCCAACAACCGAATCGATAGACGACTTGTGACGGCATGCAAGTGAAGGTCTCGGGTCTTCTTTCATTGTATTCTGCCGTCACACCCTGGCGATTCGAAACATCCTTTGGTAAGTGATGTTGAGTTGCATGCGCACAGGATCACTGGCAGGGAATATGGACCGAAACGAGTTCAAGGTGAGGTATTCATTATGCCTCAATTTTGCCCCGAGTCAGGTACATGTTTTTGATTCATGAAAGAATGCGCTCCCAGTAAGGACTAATATCATCTATCTGGGACTAGCGGCATACATGCATCAGCGCTCATACATGCAGTGTCAGTCGATGCATGTGCACGATGATTCATTCGTACGTTCAACGATAACGCCTTCGAGTTTCCTCCTTTGCAAGATATAGCGCCTGACAAGATAGCACTCGTTCACTCGTTTTTGGTGCTTCTTCTCCCAAGCAGAAGTTGATGATACAAGAATGCAAGAGAAGAGAAGACATACCAGTCCGGCTCCGAAAGTTCCCGCCTAATATGTCTATGGATTGCTCCAGCCCTCTGTTATCTTGGAGAAAATTATGCCATCAACAAGGTAGGCCGGGGCAGTATCGCGTTGCCCCTTCGTTGACCATGAATATGTTTAGTAAATTGGCACGCACAAGGCTATTAGAACATGAATATAATTTTCGGAGACAGGACTCATGACATTGAACTAAGGGTGCGCATCTGTTATCGTAACTGTTGGGGGCTATGTCATTAAGAAAACAACATACTGTCAGCGCCTCTGTACCCTGTGACCTTCGTAATTTCACGTCAGAAGTGATTCAAGTGAAGGACTACGTTGATAGTACTTGATACGAGCGTCTTGTGATGAGCAGAACGGGGATTAGGTCTTGATGAGGTCATTTCCGTGATGATATCAGGGAGAGAGGTTCGGGATTGAATACTGATCATTATGATACTTCTCGCGACCCTCACCGCGATGTTACGACTCTGCGTTATTCCATGTGCTCCATCTTGCTCTCAAAGTCTCGTGGATGCCACACCGTGACCTGAGATTTCGTCCACATGTTAAGCCCATGCAGCGGAACTAGTGATTTTGCTGATTGGACAAAGATTTGGCTAACTGTTTGTTCTATGTCGACATGCTTAACTTTTCTGTAACTCTGAATTGTTCTTTCCATTCTGTCTGACCTGACCTGAGCTTGGGCGTAGAGCAACGAGATCTTCCCAACGCTATGCAGCATCTGCCTGAATGCTTGGTCCCCTACCCGATTAACACCAGATTGTCTGGGATCCCTGATGAATTTCGGCCCAGATACATCATTTGACCAGGAGTTGATGTCTGACGCCATAATCCAAAGGACTTGAAGCCGTAGCTGCATTAAGAGCAGGGTCAGGCTACGCCCAGTGATAGAACTTGAACATTACTGATCAAGGCTGTTAGTAAGAATTGTGTAAGAACGCTTTGAGAATGATTGGTATGGAAGAAGTTATACAGTGGAGCACACACCAATTCGTTGCCGACTGAAATAGATATCCGTTGTCGGCATTGTGAATTGTGGCTGAAAACTGCTAGGCTTAAGTCGAAGAATCCGGGACTAATGTAATGCCGGCAAGCCTAAAAAGTCAGAATCGCGGTCACATGCTCGACTTTCTCCGGTGCGGCCCGAATTCCGACCTTTCCCATTCAAGAACAAGTACTTACTGGTTCATCCTACAACTTACAAGGAGTCTGAAAATAAGCGTAGCTTCCATTCTTGATATGACAAATGATTTGACAGTAAATATACATAAAAGAATTATAAGTGCCGCAATGGAAAAGTGGATGCTAGGAAGCACTGAATCACGCCGGCTGAGCATAGTTGAGAACCCAGGGGAAACAACAAAGGTATCCTTCAACAAAGTTCTCCGAGCCTTTGCCTTGCCTTTGCCTGTCCTTTGCCTGCCTGTAAGAAGCTATTTGTGCTTTATTCGTCGAGCAGGACCAAAGACGCAACATAGTGCTTGACATCGGATCCGAGGACGCCTATAAGACACATAGAAGCAAAACGGCATTACAATCAGAGGCATTGTTCTGACCGACAATTGAAGGATTTTTCTGAGTTGGTTGCCTTCAAATTTTCCTCCTTTGGGCGCTCTTTACTGATGACACTTAACTCAGCTGTAACGTTTTCAGACCTGATGCATACAGACCAAAATTATATGTGACAACGGACCGGAATGTAAAGAACGGACAGCCTAAACTGAGATCACAATGCATGAGAATTGATTTACTGCTTTTGCGTACTTTTATTGTATGCGAAGAGAGGTCTGACTAAACTTCATCATAAATCAGGTTATGCGGATCTTGAACTTGAAGCTTGACACGAGGTCATGGCGGTTTATATATAAGACCACCTCGGTGATCTCGTACGGGGCCTTTTATCGGTTTATGATGGAGTCCGACGCTTATTTTGTGATCGACAAAACCTAAACAGAAACCATTTCGTCAACGAGAACATAAACCGCTATAAATTCCAGGATGATTCTCATCGCTATAATACTGATACCCGAACCAGCACCACCAAGATACTTATGGACCAGGAAGATCAACCTTCTGACAACCCAAACGAATGGACGACAATAGCCCTAGCTGTGTTGTCATCCGCTAATGCGGGTACAGTCCTGTACATACTATTTCTCGTATTTCATTCCACCTACCCTCTCGGGCATACGCTGCTGCGACCCCTCAAACCCAGCTCGGCGGTCAAAACCCTGAACAACACTGTCAAGGCTACAATCGTCCGGTACCAGGCGCACCAGGGCATGCTGGGTGATACCGCCGGCTTTGACGTTACTAGAGTTCACGAGTAAAGTCCTCGACATTAGGGAGGGTCAGAGTCGCCGGTTATGAGTCGATTATGGATCGATTATGGAATCGATTATGGAGACCGATTATGGATCCCGTTGCCCTTACATAACAAGTCGCCGCTCAAAGTAACGGGTAGTCTATGTATTAATAATAATTACTCTTTGGATCGTTTACAAGGGTGGTCAGAGTCGAAGTCGATTATGGCACGGTTATGGGTCCATAATCGTGTTCATAATCGGTCCCATAATCGACCCATAATCGACAACTCTGACTCCCCCTATTACTTCCTTGCTCTCCCAAGTTTAAATAACTCCACCAGACTTCGAATCGAGGCCTTGACGCTCAAAGAGAAACACTTCCAAGCACACCAAAGACTTTCTTTGACGATTGTTTCTTTTTGGGTTCGCTACGTGAATGACGGTAGGAATATCTGGGTGACAGCACGAGGCTATCAACGAGAAATCGATAGGTTGAAGGGAGAGCTCAAGGTACAGCGTCTGCGTTGTCGTCAATACATGATCCGCTGATGCTTTGGATGGATAGATGGCGGTATTCCAGGCAAAGAAAGTCCTAGTCACCAGAGGGGTCCCCAATAGCCAAGACAGGAGCGAACGCTCGTCGGCGAACAACTCGGAGCACTCCGCCTCAATGGTTTGAGGAAGTATAAGCATTGTGTAAGCCGACTTCTGTATCGTGATTCTCAGCACATTAATCTTGGCGCAGATTTATTGTATTACTGCCCTTTTCTTAAATTTGTATACCTTTTGTACCTATGCTTTCGACTCGCAATACACTCTTTGGCCTGTTCTATATATTATGATGGCTCTTGGGTGTATGGATTGTTGGAGTCATGAATACGGGTATGTTCCGACCCCTCTGAAACGAACTGATGAGCATAGAGAATACTGATTGCGAGGAACACAAACATGACATCTCATCAGCGCCAGTACCGTCACCGATGATTGACTGTCAGTTTAGGTGGCCGCCAAGTTCCAACTATCGACAAAGGGCATGAGCAGCCGGACTATCCATCTAGACCCTGAAGATGCGGAAGTATGAGTACCAGGTTTACGACCGTTGGGCGGGGCTCCGCGACTCGTATGACCATTGACCGCCATTCTGTGTTTCAATAATGTCAGAATGATGTCGTTGACGAGTAGTATATGACCACGCAACGACTCTGAGTCTGGCGCCCGGCATTGATAGATTTTCCAGTTGGAAGATGACCCAGCGACGGCAGCGGTGGACCTTTTGATCGCCTTCAGGAAGTTCCAAGACGATCGGGACAAGCTGAGTGAGGTTGTGAAGGTATCAAAGAATTGATATTGTGCCCTCGAGTTTCTGCGCTTGCCAGGGTCAATAAAGCCGTCGACAGCATTGAATTTCGAGGTTTACCGTCAGAGAAAGCATCCAGGGCCGTGTGAGTGGGAGCCGAGCTTGAATGTGTTGCACTTGTGTCAAGATAACAGATTATGTAAGAGGTTATGTCCCCTTTGCAGAGCTTCTTTGGGGGTGTTGAATCGACTGCGGGGAAGGCATACAGACGCAGTTACTCCGAAGACTTTTTTCAAGCCAACTACAATCTAAAAACAAAAACAGTACTGAATATTTGATCCAGAATGAACATTGCTGTTTTAGTGGATGAACTTGGCGCGCTTTTCGGTTTGCAGAGCAATGACAAGTAGCGATTGTGGATGCATAAGATCAACTGGTACGTAGGTATTCTGCGAGCTGGTGTCGGAGACCTGCCATTGCAAATTTGGGTATGTCCAAATATTCACTGTCATTTGAGTCTTGAGATCACGGTGAACTCATTGAGAAAACGTTGACGGTTTGATCCGTTATAGGGTTCTCTAAGATCACACACTGATCACTGTGACGCTGCCGCGAACCGTGCAACTACAAATTAATTTTACAGCTGCACTCCCGATTAGTTGACTCAGATGGAAACGACAGGGCAAGTCGACAGACCATCATGTTCTTCGTTACTCCGGCCATATCTAGGTGACCTAAGTAGTAGGGTTTCGGCGCGTTAGGATTGGGTATCCAGACCTTTGGTATCACAAACCTATCCGATTGCGGTTCCTCGGAATCCTGAGTGGCGTGTCAGTTCTGCCAACGAACGAACAGAAAGAAGAGAAGATACAGTTACGACATGTGGATAAAGCCTTAGGCTCCCATGTCACCATCAACTCTCATTCTGGGCTTCACGGGTACGACTCCTGCGCACGTACATTCCACGTACATTATGAACAATCTGTACCTAAAAGCAAAGAAAAAGTATATGATTAGCGAGCGAACCAGCCTCAATCGTCCTCAGGGTCGTTCACACCCTTGTTCCAACCAGCCTTCACCAACTCTTCCTCCCACGGAGAGCTGACTTCTCCAGGCACTTGCGGAACAGAAGTCTCGCAAGTATCTATAATAAAATCATGGAGTAACCGGTTAACACTAGAAAACTCTCAGCTGTCATCCTCTTAGCTCGAATCAAATCCACTCACATATCCCCGTGCGTCACAACGCCAAAGTGTGGAGCCTCCGGAATCGTGGCCAAACTAATCGTGACTCCAGCCTCCCTCAACTGCCGCATAAACCTTTCTGAATATTCCTGAGGGTACGCGATATCCCCTAGGCAATGGACCAACTTGACAGGGACGCCTATCCGAGAAAGCTGGTCCTTGGAATACTCCTTTCGATTATTTAAAAAATCGATCATGCCTCTCTTGTACTGTTCGAATTTCGCAGGAACAACATTCTTCAAGGTTAACGGCAGTGAGATACCGTCGAGCCTAACAACGACTCCAGTCAGTTTGGAACGGAGAGCCACCGCCGATGCAAAACCCACGCGCGCACTAGGCTGTTGAGATTATTGTTGAACCCTAATTGATGGGCACCGTACAACGAATCAGAGATAGCCGCCATGTCGAGCCGGTCGGTCTTGAAACCTTCGATCCAGATATCTACTATTTCCCGCCGGCCGCTGGCGACGTCTGCTGGCTAAAAGCAGTATTAACCTCAGCTACAGCCGTTAACAAATAATCCTCGCACCTCCTCCAGCCCGAGCGGCGACACAAGGAAAAGAGACGCGACTTTGTTTGGGTAGTACACAGCGAGGGCGATCCCCACCATAGTGCCCATCGATAGGCCCACGATGTGGCACGCAGGCAATCTGATCTCGTCCTGCCGTTGAAACGCGCGAGTCAGTGACGCCTCGTTGGGACAAACGAGTCGGTCACCATGAACAACGCGAGGTCTTCAGCGGCCTCTTTTGCACCGTACCCTTCGGGAATACCGTCGGTCGTTGTGAGACCATACAGTCGAAGGTCCAAAGTGACGCAATTGAATCTCCGTATCTGTGGGTCCTCGAATTGTCCTATAGCGCGACTATCAACCCAGTTGCTGAAGAAACAGCATGCCACTGACGTTGGAAGATCCGTTGTCCGTAGTAAACCGCATGAATGAACAGCAACGTTGGTAGGCTGTTGTCGATAGACGTGGCCGAAGAAGCTGAGGGTGTCGATATCGTGTAGTTGAACGTAGTCTTCCCGGTGCTCGACTTTACCTTGACCGTAGGCATCGGATTCAAGTTGAAGGGAGTGTGCGCAGTAGGCAAAAACCTAATCGAACTGCAGCCGGTCCCCCCACTTCCTTCTAAGAAATCTTTGCACACATGTGTCAACGTATATTTCCAACGCGTACGGTTTCCAAATTCCGAGATCATGTCCGATCAAGTGCACGTGAGATTGGCTCGTTCGAACGGCCCATGAGAGTGACTATATTCTACGGCCGATTAGGTCTATATATATCGGCGGAGACCAAGCATGAGACAACGGAGAAAACAGTCCACTCACCCTTAGGGAAGAGCCACTCAAAAGCCCTACCCTACTCCGAGTGGGAGAAGGCGACTCGTCGTCAGAAATCGGCGGACCTGTGGTAGCGGGGACCTCAGTTTTTCTTCGGCTCCTCTCCTTGTGTCGTATTTTTATTACTCAGTAGACATGACAATATTTCCTGTGGGCCTAATCAGGAATTTTGGTTTCGTGCATATAGATAGCCCACCAAAAGTCTCAAGCTGAAATAGCCTGAAAAAGCGCATCAACCAAAATTACTAGAGATTTGATTATAGGATATCTACCTTGTGAAACGGTCTCTCCGCCAGGGTGGTCATGATGAATGCACGCACAGTAAGGCGTTAGTGTTGCGTTGTTACCGGCACAACAAGGAACGGCCCGGCCTCTGACATGCTGTGGTTCATAAGCACCACGTCGCGAGCTCTTCGTAGGGTGGTGGTAATTGAAACTATCCGCATCTGGAAGTTTCCGGAATTTCGGACAGGTGTTGAAGTGGTGAGCTCCCTCTGTTGATGAATCAAACTGCGGGTTTGACCCAAATCGTCAAGGGTAGCGAGATTACGTTTTGGGGGAAGTTCAGTTTCTACTGCTACATCGCACCTTCTTCAGGTGCAATGGTCCCAGATAACTTGCGGGAATGATACAAGAACTTTAATCGTTGTGCCGAAGACGGCTGGAGCGCTATAGCCCAGAGGAGGGGTACGCGTCGTGAATAGGCGAGTAACAACGGGGCCGGTGAAGTCGTCTTGGATGGTGGGAACAGTCGACATGAGATTGATCTGAAAGGTGCGGCAATACACCAGTGATCCGGCGCAGCGTCCTGTCGAAGTTGGGCTCACACTTAGCGAGCATTATAGTCGTGTCCGGAAGGGTCGTATATCCAAGAGTACCATCGGATCCTCGCGAATGGGTATCCACCTGATTAGAGCACTAGGGCGTTCGATTTCATGTTTGACCAAAGAATGTCAGCGCTTTGTCCTGCCGCAGGGTAGACATCTACACAAATACATCAGATAGAGGGAAACCGACTTGTATGTTCATCATCTCTATCCTCTGGATTTGTGAAGACGTCGCCGTCAGGTCAATTTCCCGCGCCGCGAGGAAGGTAGGGCCGTGTTATGGGGTACGCCGTCCTGCCTCAGAGTGGAGAGTGCACATATGAACCGGGGTCGGGGAGCCTCCTGTGTCCCACAAAGGCTTATACCAAGATTTGCATCACGAGACTCTGCGTAGGGTAGTGGTAATTGAAACTATCCGCATCTGGAAGCTTCCGGATTTTCGGATATCCTCTTTTAATGGAAGGCATGAATAAGACCGCAGTTTGTCAACGGGGGCGAGATTGCGTTAGGGGAGAGAAGCAGAGCAGATTAAAGCAAGTATAGTGGGAAGCTCCTGTCCCCCACATTCTCCCAAGACGCGTAAATCACCGCATCGAAGCTGCACCAGCTGTCTTCAAACCCAATCCTCCCAAAACTTACTTTCGCCTTTGTCCACATCGCATACTGTTTCCACGCGGATAATTGGAGCGCTATTATCCCGGCGGTAGGGGTACGTGTTGTTGATAGGCGAGCGACAATGGCGCCAGTGAAGTTGTCTGGTCGACGTGAGATTGAATTGAAAGGGTCAGCAATACACCAGTGATCCGGCGTAGAGTCCCAAAGGTATAATTGGGTTGACACTTCCGGAAGGTTCTCATATTCAAGAGCACCGTATTGCACTTGATAGAGTTTCCTAACGGAGGGGATGGTCGCGTAGGGCTGGGTGTCCTCGCAGTTAGGACAATCAACCGCTTGGTAGCAGGCCTAGGTTTAGGTTAGTCGATGCTGTCTCGTCAACATCCATATTAGGCTTGAACGTCTTCGCGAGGTTTCGAGGGCAGGATGTTTTTGCTTTCCCTTGCCCTTTGAAATTTGAGCTCTGGGTTGGTCGTCTTTTTACGAGCACAGGAGGAGAAGATGGAGAGCGGGTCATGGACGTAGGTTTATAGGAGAATCTGCGTGAAATCTAGCACGTTTGAGATCCGTGGTATCAGTAAGCGTGAAATGCACCGAACGAATCAAATCATACATACAGTGTGCTTTCCTTCGTAGCACCGCCCGTCTGTCTCCCTTCCACATCGTGTCCCTTCCCTACCCTCGACACCTCTGCACTTTCATAATCTAAGGCACCGTAACAGAAACCGCCGAACTCGAAAGGGGTATCCAACATGATTGAGGCCCTAGAGCGTTCGATTTCTTGTTTGACCAAAAGGTGTCGGCGCTTTGTCCTGCGACTCCATGAGATGGCAGACATCTACACCAATACGCCTCAGATGAACTTCTTCACCCCGACAACGTACACTTCTGGATTTGGAAAGACGTCGTCGTCAGTTCACTTTCGCGCGTCGGTATTATGGGCTACGCAGAGCTCGGCCGGTGTGGAGAGCGCACACATGGACCGGGCCGGGGAGCCTCCGTCGTGGAACAATAGTAAAGAATGGCGCAACACATATTCGGGGAGTGGTTTATGAAATTTGCGAGTGACTCGGACTATAGCACATTGCAATCATCATGTCTCCGCCTGTTTTTCGACAGGTGGCTTTCGCTGTTGAGACTGAACGAAAGGTAGAGTCCGTATCGACTCGTTACGTGCAACCGGGTTTTGAGCTATGTGTGTGACGAAGAATAGCTTGATGCCACGGACGTCGACTTGCTGTACGGTTAAGACCGAGAGATATGCGACAATGATAGGTGGAGCAGGGTCAGTAACAATTGAGGGAGCCTCCGCAGAACCCTGGTCGTCGTACGCAGGTCAAGGCCGCCTTCGGGTTATCTTGGGAGATGAAGGAGGAGACGAGGTATCAAATGGAGGCGGGTCATGGCAGCGAAGACGCTTGCAGGATCGTCGTGAATAGAAGAATCCGCGAGGATGACGGATAGAAAGTAGGACGGCGTTTCTGTCGCCTAGGAGTGAAAAACTCTGCTAAGCGTACATGCAAAATGTATGGAACAGGGTCGAGATCTCATTGAGAGGCCACGAGGTGCCCGTCGCGGACCAATGGTAATGAATGGCGCAACAGGAGTGGACAAAATCTGCGAGTGCCCATACCGAGACTCGAACTATAGCGCATTGCTATCAAGTCTCTACCGGGTTTTGTCTGACGACACGTGGCTTTCACCGTTTAGACTGGACAGAAAGCCAAAGAGGGCGGGGCCCGTATCGACGGCTCCCGCGCAAGCAGTGGGCTTTCGGTGCCGCATGACTATGTGTAAGCCTATGGCACTATATCCTGAAAACTTCGAGCCATTGGTTGATAGTGCGACGAAGAATAGCTCTAATAGAGGGAGCTGGCTCGAGATAGATGTCGACATGCTGTGCGTGATTGAGACCGAGACCGAGAGATTGAATGATAGATAGGCGGAGCAGGGAGCCTCCGCAGGACCCGTTTCTCACCGACCTCCTTCCTATACAAACGCACCTCGTCCGTCTCCCCCTCGCTCCAGCCTAGTTTTCAGCGTGCAGGCCTGTGAGTTGGACCATCATGTCAGATCCCTCCTGCGCGATCGAAGGGGGCGAATGCGAAGGCCGTTGGGGAACGTTATGAGTTCTTTCTGTACTGCAAATGAAAGACGGGCCCGGTTTGGGAGATTGCCCTTCCTCAACGACCATGTTTGTTATAGGGAATTAGTCTTTTGGACTAGCAGACATCGGTATAGTATGCTGGCAAGGGAGAATGACGGGAAGAGGGCGAAAGCTTCAACTTCTGCATTGGGCAGAACCATATGAGCACGGACCAGAGGAGCTCGACTTGTCATGAGGTGTTGGTGTTGTTGTCATGCGCTGTGGCCAGTGCTCATATCGTTGTGTTACACAGTATTGAATGTGTTGCACAGAGTAGAGACTCTTCGCGGGATACACCGGAGACGGCCTAAGCGAAAGAACGCTTAGTGAAAACAATATCCCGGCAAGCGGTTTTATCGCACCTGTGTATGGACCTATCACGCTGTGGTATTGAGCGAAGCGTTCAGTCGATGCCACGGCATTATTATCTTCGCCGTTGACACCACTGCTTGCGACTCGTACTGTATGACGCGTATTGGGACCTTCATTTTCGTGCGCAGGTAGTGGAAGGAAGAGCCGATGGGGAGTTGGCCAGGCCTTGGATATCTGGATGGTGATGCATTGATGCCGATGCTGGCTTTTCTCAGGCAAGGTGTCGAAAAGGCACGCATTGTAGTGGTAGGACGTATTTATCTCGCACTGACGCGCCGGAAGGTGAGAGTAGCATCGCTCGCGTTGGAGAATAGCCATCATCGATGATGGCTGCCTGTCCTGGTGTGAACGTCGGAAAAGGTGAGTCGGTAGAGTCATCTTGGACTGTGCGGGATGTCGGAGCTCCCAATAGTCAAGCGCAGCGAAGAAATACGCGAGTCGACATGCAGTGAACGCACAAAAGGGGATGTTCAATTTTTGATCGCGAGAGGAGTCAAACAAAACCAAATTTCAACTAAATTTAGCATACCTCCTTCATCACTTACCTGGTAGCCTGGTTCAATGCGCCGCTGCTACGTTGTCCAATGCTTGCCGACCATCTCATCGCGTGCCGTCTTTTTCGGATTTGATGCATTGCTTAGCCTTCGGCTCGTGGACTGTCGCTGGACCTGGTACATCATTCTAACGACTCGAAGAGGATGTTGGGGAACCGGACGTCGTCCGAAATTGCATAGCTATGGTATTCTGACCGTATATCATACCTCTACCTCTCAACAGGTGTGTATCTTTCTATTGCATGCGGCCCGCCATACAAGTCTCATGAATCAGCGTGCAAACAGAACCTTCGGTCGCCCCAAAGTTCTGTGACTGGCAGCCCTAATCTCGGCTCAATGCCGAGTGTCCGTACCACATTGGTTCCGTTGGCATAAAAATCAAGTATCCTATATTCGTGTAACTCGAGAAAATGACACGTCCTGTACGTCAACGATAAAGCCATGGGTCGCAGGAACACACCCGAATCTGAATCCTGTCGTCGTCGGTGCAACATCGTCGCGGTGATTGCCGACCGGGACCTGGGTCATTTCCATAGACAGTGCCCATCATGATGTGCCGAAGGCCGTCCCTCCCTTCTCATGCACCTCACGTCCACGCAACATCATGATACCAGCGTTCAGTCGAGACCCTTCTCAGTCATTTGACTTCTACAACTTGTGCTACATTCTGGTCGAAGCTTGGTCGATGTTCAGTCTTCGTCACGAGCAGGCAGCTTGATTAATCCCGATGCTATAGCAAGGAAATCCTTCGTCCATGTTTATTCATAGGATCTTCAGGCTGGAGTAGTAGTGGGAGTCGGTCAGAGGTCGTACCGACTCGAGACTCTGACCCACCTCTTTGCGCGCTTTTATCTGGCGGAAAGAGTGGCTTAGACGCCATTATAGAACTATCATAGGACGTTGACCCTTCACCACGCCTTCTATGACATGAGATAGAACCCTTCGAAGACAGTCTCCATAGAGCTAGGTCTGTCAATCCCGCTTGGCAGTCTTTTGGCTGCTTTCATCACTGAGGTTAGTACTTTTATAGGATTCATTTTCGTATAAATGGGCTCGACGATTACAGAAAGAAATCATTAAGCTTACCTGCACGATGTTTTCCAAACGTGAAATTTCCACCCTTTATCTTTCTCACTTGCACTCATGCAGCGAAACTGCTCTGTAGTAGTGTATCTCATACCTGCTTTCTTATCGGTCGTAACCGGTACTCTGTTGCCGCGTAGTGCAGGTGAGAGCTTTTCCGTCACGTTGTTCACTACGCTCATGGTATTTTAGACGCACCCACCAGTGTCGCGCCGATACTTGATTTTGACTACTCTGCCTGGATCTGGACAGGAGAGACGGGTGCCCACCTTGGAGTACGGCCATTTCGCAAGAAGATCTCATATTCTCCCATGCAGTATCCAGTTTGTGCTACCATCCTCATTTCTAGGTAGGTGTTACTCCAATGTGTGTATGACGGTTTGTACTTAGGCTTGCATAGTGGTGATATCTACTCCATCAACATCAACGGCGTAGAGATCGGAGCCGGGGTGGGTTGGAAGAACCCTGCCGTCTACACTGTTGCTCTCAATCCTGAAGGCGACAACGTCTTTGCGATCGCCGTGAACATAGGACAAGCCCCTTCCTTGATCGCGACGATCGTTGTTGACTACAAGGACGGTACATCACAGACCATTGTCACTGACTCGACCTGGAAGACGCTCCAAGCCCCACCACCATCTGGTTGGACCAACCCGAGCTTGGACGACTCCACGTGGAATAACGCGGTCCCGGTTATGCCTGGAACACGCACCCCTTGGGGTCAGCCGTTTGTACTCCCGCCCGCGTTGAACATGACGGGGGTGCCCTGGATCAAGACGAACGAGACCGGAGATGCTCCTCGCGGCGACAGGCCCTTCCGCAAGACCATCACTTCGCCCTATAGGAAAGCTGCTATCTGCGGCAAGATAGTTCTCTCTGTGTACGTCTCCTCATGTTCTCATCCATTCGATAGCTCATGTTACTTTCCAGGGAGGACTCGTATACTCTCTACTTCAACGGCAAGAACATTAGCTCTGGGAACGGCCCCTGGAGGAACATGCAAGCCTTTTCGATGTCTGATCTGAATTCGACCATGAACGTCATCGCTGTCCATGGGACGAATCTCAGAGCCAATAGTAGGGCCTACCTTGCCGCGAGTATGCTGATTGCGTACAATGATGGGTCGTCGGAAGTCTATTCTACAGATGAATCATGGAAGACTTTGAATGCGCTTCCTCCTGTTGGTCTTGAGCAGCCTGGTGCGGATGATAGCAAGTGGGATGATGCTACTGTATGGGGTACCGACCCTGACATCACTGTTCCCTCTGCTTAGACGGACTCATGACAAAGTTTAACCGCTTTATTTCTTATGTCCTTGCTCCATTGATACAAGTTTTACCCCTCGTTTAAGTTGGGCTTGCGAGCCTAAGGATCGAAATCACTTTTGAAATGCACGTGGGGTAGAATGTTTTTGTTCTCGACGACGATCATCACCTTGTAGGTGTATCATGCTTGATTTCTTCGCATTGTTCTGCTGGGCAGATCCGATGGTACGCTTACCTTCCGACAACTAGCACCGGGAAAGAGAAAACGCAACACAATCGATTCCTGGTCGACGGTCGTTTTGACGGTGGGTGAACACTGTGTTACCTTTCTAATGATACATGTCAATGGGAAACCTGAACTACTGGTCTGAAACATATTCTTTGTATCTCATGGAGCATGCAGACCATAAACCTGCCGGGCGAATGCGATATTCAAATCGGGGATGATACTCGTAATGATATGGCTCTTCTGCTGGGAGATCAACAAGCGATGGCTGGCGCGTGCTGATTGGGTCGCCTCGCGCGAAAGTAGATGGGCTATTGAAGGATCTAAGGTAAGAATCCTGCGAGCATCTTAGTTTACAAAACGACTTACCAGACCAGATCGCGATCACATGACTACATGTCACACTGCAAGTTAAACTGAACTCGCGCGACGCAGCCACCTCTGGACGTTGTTGTGGCAAGAGTTGCCTGTTTAAAATCACTGCTAGGTTTTGGGACGCTGTCCATGCGAGCGGTGTAAATTTCTCGTTATCAGATGACCATCGTTCTACTAGACACACCATTATGGGTCGGAGCATTAAAAGCAAAGGTTAGTAAACTGTGCTATACAGGCCTTTTTTCCTTCGTAGTATGAGACGATCTTCTGACATCAGTGTTCTATCAACAGGTTACAAGAAACCTCCTAGAAGCAGGTTCCAATTACCTCAGATGCTGCGACTCTAGATGACCGACCCGCTCTACAAGGACTGGGAGAAATACCAACTATAAGACATGAGTATGTCGAATCGTTGTTACTCGCGTATTTATGTTTTACAATCGGTACTTCTCAGCTGGGATTTGTCCATGGCGCCTACATCTATCACGAAACGCTTAATCCACGATCCCTGCCGTATATTATGCATGGGAAAACATTCTCTCATTGGCCGCTTCTCCCTCGTACTTGCCACGCTCGGGCCTCATGCATCGCCGCTTTAGAGCCCATACTTTGACTCCAACCTCCATCCAAGACCCTCTAAGGCTTCGCCACCTAACATTTGCAGCATGGATGTCGTGTTTTCCTTTCTATATGTCTATGGGCGTGCGGTGATCAGTAAGTGCACAATCCGTATTGTTAAAAACGTTCCATCCATATCTTGCAGACAGATTCGGTCCAACCCAATCCTCGCCGTGTTCTGCACCGCCAAGTTCATTGCTGGCGTCGATTTATGGCAACTGGTATGGGCTGGCCTGGAAAAAGTTTCCGGTGTTATTGGCTGGTCAATAAGGTTCATCGTCTAGGCGTGTTTTTTCATCGCCTGTCTAGTAGTTGTTCCTAAGATCGTCGCATTTGTTTAATTTATAAACTTGCTTCCATACCGTAGAGCGTGAGTTTCTTCGTTTATCGTATGAGATTCTGTGACTAGTATAGTAGCCACATAAGCAGGTCGTATGCATAACTCCAGTAACTGCGTGAGGACATCGAAACAACGTCTTCAAAAAAGTGTCCGCATGGAGTATTCTCCCCTCGGAATCGAACCGAGATCATCCACTAAATGCGGATTGTGCCAACGAGTCGTTAAAACGTGTTCACGAGCAACGTGATAGGCTTCCTTCTCCGCTTGTTGACATGCGACTTCAATTTGAGTGAACGACGTCAAAAGTTGATACCAGCAACTGACGCAGATAGACGCAAAAATCTGAGCAGCTATATTCGGCCCTCACTAACACTTCTGATAACACCGTTGCAACAAGCCAAGTGCCGTAATCTCTGCGCCCTGCGCAATCGCCTCGTGAGTCGTGTATTGTAGTTCATCGCTCAGTAGTCTATGTTATGTCCTGAGTGACGACATGGCATTCCTTTCTCACTCGATGGAGAAGCTTCACGCTCTCCAACAGACAGCAGACGAGCGACAAGCCGACGAAGGTAGATTTGCCGATTCGTTGACAGTTTCTGTTTGCGCGAGACTTAGATAGCGGGCCGCATGAAATGGAAAAATACGCACCTGTGCCGAGGTGGAACACCGTAGTTATAGTATGTAATTCCCGACGACGTCTGGTTCTCCAACGCCCAACTGGATAGTCGCCGAGCTCCATTGTCATTGAACGAGTACATCAATTCCGAGAAGGACCGCGTGCGATGAGGTGGCTGGCAAGCATTGGAGGATGCGAAGTGCCGGGCAATGATGAAGGAAGGGTGGCTCGGATTAACGCGGAGAAGATGAATTGTACACAATTGCGAAGGGGTGTGGATAGCCAAGTGGTCCTTGTATGGTAGAGATTCGCATCGCCAAACGGGGCGAAGCGGTACAACGGGTCACTAGAGGGGTATAAACAGATTGTCCTCCCTTGACAGCCTGCCCGAGCAGCTGAAAAGCTTCTAGAGAGAGAGAGTTGGTGGGCTGAGGACGAGCCTAAGGGAGGAGTACGTTTTAGCCGTGAGACGATGGTACTGGTAGAGTCGTCTTGGATGATGGACATGGAGAGGCCATTGCGCTTCAGGCTAGTGGTGGCAGCGACAACGCTTTTGGAAAGCATAGCTATAACATTGATTCTTCAGTTCGAGATGAGCCAGAGACGAAATGTATGTGTACTTCGTAGACGCACTGCCAGCGAAGAATGGTATCGCCCCGACGTAACTTTCGGCCTGAATATTGACACGCATCCGGATTCCGGATGTAGCACTTTGTGGACGCCTGGCATGTCCTTGAGAAGGGCGATAAAATGAAGCCGCGTAGTAGATTATGGAAACGGAAGAATAGCCAGGCTTCCACCGGCAAGGAATGTGCACTTAGAGTCTGTCGCGCCCTAGAAGCTTATGAGATTCGTCGTCTGCGAGAGAAGAAGCGGATACGCACCTGTTCCTTTTCTTTCAGCGTCAAAGCCCTGCCATTACAAGGCCGTAAGATTCCTCACGCTGCGGTATCGAGCGAAGTGGTGTGCAGAGGCTTGTCCGGCATGGTGTTGGTCAGGCTAATTGAGGCTTTCGATGGTGATACCGGTGCTGGCTTTTCTCAGGCCAGGTATCGAAAAGCCGTGCACAGTGGTAGGACGTATTTATCTTGACGCGCCGGAAGGTGAGTAGTATCGCAGTGTCCATCGCAGCTCGTTGATGATGGCTGCCTGTCCTGGTCGAGTGGATATGAGTGTCGGAAAAGGAGAGTCCAGACGAGTAAGAAACATATGTCGGAGCTATTGAACGAGAGTAAGTGAAGGAATACGACGCACAAAAGGGGACGTTCGATTTTTGATCGCGAGTCAAACAAAGGCAAATTTAACATTCTTACCATCATGCCCTGTGCTGCTACTGCACTACTACAACGTCTGTCTCGAGTTCGAAAAGTCCGCCCCACCTGACAGCACCGCGCTGGTTTACGCGCGGACACTGGGCTATTTGATCATCCACTCCCCCGCCAGCATCGCGCTCGTCAAGGCCATACACTCATGCGCATGAGACTACGCGAAGCTCTCCCAACTCGGATAGGCTTTCATCGAGTATTTTATCCGTCCCTGTAAGTTCTCCATCTCTGTGCAATACACCTAGCCTTGATACGAAACTAGTCAACCAGTTCACTCGCCTCCTCAGATCCTCCGTCACGCGATGAACCCATGAGAGATTCGAGGGAGGCACCGAAGACCCATAATGCATAAAGAGGCAAAGGATCTCGTGAGTGGCGACCGTGCTTGCTCACTCGTTGAGAACTCACATCTCCCCAAGCTCTCGTCCGAGACGGGTTTCGGTGTGTAGTGTCTGGCAACTACGACCTGGACACGCTCTCCAAGGTTTCGGCTTCCATCGACGAGATTGGGGAAGCAGGCGTAGTGTACACACATTGCGCTTGAGTCCACGTACCTTAACGAAGACTCCAGCAACGAGGAGGTACGCAGTCGTCTGTTTGTCTACATCGTTGATGATAGGCTCATTGTTCTCAGCTCGCTTCAGTATCGGAGGTTTCGAAGTCTTGAGGCTATGACATCGAGGCTCGAGCAACTCAACGGCGCTAAAGTACACTCCCTTTTCAACGTCATGACAATGGAACACAATGTCTGCGAATGGTTTACCCGCCTAGAAATCTGGTTCGAAAAGACGGTATGCGTCCCGCCCGCACCACCCTATTACAAGCAATCTCACCCCCATCCAGGACATCCCATCTGCAATCCACCTCTCCCTATCCCCAGAAATAACATTCACCACCCCAGACAGCGAGAACCTCCCCGATACTTGTGCCAAGGTCACCCAGTTTTCTGGGGCGGCTGAATACATTGATAACCAAGACCGTGTCACTGAAAACTTGGGTGTCCTAGCAGAAGATGGAAGTTCAGCGAAAGTGCTGAGCAGCACCCTTTTGAGGAGCATGGACCAACCTATACGACAAAAACTCTAAGCTCTTCCTCTTCCCCATCCCTATCTCGACCAGACGTACCCTACCCCTCTTCCGCGGCCCCGTACTTCGTCCTCCAACTCGCCTTCTCAAGTGCAGTAATCGACAATTCCGGTCATTCTTCTGCCCGGACGACGTGAAGAACGCGACAGCAGTGTGTTTCTCGAAAACGAGGCTGGGCGGGAGAAAATGCAAAAGCGAAGGGCGAAGGAGGTTTTTTTTGTTATGGGGAGTTGAACTGGACACGGCGATTTGCGCGTTTCGTGAGGAGAGTTGAAGAATAGGACGATATTGCTACGGGCGTCGGGAGATGCGCTACTATCCAGTACTCTCTGAGAGAGATTTTGTACTGTCAGACTTGCACCATTCTCTCGTCCAGCTCCGGCACCGAGCACACCGAGCACCCTCAAGTTTGGTATCTCCATCAACGATAGTACGTGCTTTGCCATTCGGGTCTAGCGCGAAATTTCGCTGTCCACTCTCTCCCCTGGACGTTCCTTTTCACATCACCGAGAGCAGGGATCAGAAGCTTCGATTACCGGGAGAGGCAGGATGAGGGGGGGGACGTTTTAGGCCGGCACCGACACCGCTAGCGGATTTTTTTTACCAGAGTTTTGTAAGTAGTTGGTACTACCTCGACCATACTCAGGATGGCAGTCGCCTAAAGGGAACTTTTGCATCAGAACAAAATCATTCTGCCCCCACGTGTATTGAATATTGACCAGTCAGTAGTAGTCCTTCAAAAAAGGAAGAATTCCCCACGGATTCGAACCAAGTAAAGCGAGCTCAGGCTTACACATCCTTCTCCGCTACTTATGGCACGCCCAAACGGAACGGACGTATAGACCAAGTATCGATGATGACTACACACTAGTTCACAGCGGAACAGTGTACAATAAGACTGTCGCCTTTTGAAAAAAAGGGAGAGAACGCCCGCGGTTATTTAAAAGTTCCGGCGCATGATATATATAATAACTCGTTTTTTTCTCTTTTAGAACCCAAAAGTCCGGCGACTGACATTGATCTTCCGTACAAACGGATGCGCGATGATTTCAGCAGTCAAAGCAGGCGAATCCTCCCTCGATACAGAGACTAGATTGAGAACTCCTGCAGGCAGTTTTCTAAAAGCTGAATCCATATCGTGCCAGCTGCAAGTCCTTCTGGGTAAGTGGAAGGACGCCACAGAAGAGCCTGAAGGCGAGGTTGGTCTGTCAGTAGATTGGGAGGTAAATAGTATCAAGCGACTCTGCAATGCCCTTACAAGGAATTCCGAACTTAAAATTCAAAAATCGTCCTAAAGCTAAAGGCCAGTGGCCGGTTGAGTCTTGAGTCTTGACCTGGGACCAGTGATGACAAGAAACAAAACAAAAAAGAATTGGCACTGTACGCTTTAAGTGAACCCTCCCAGATTCGAACTGGGGATCGATCAATTACCAAAATGTGACTGCGAAGTATGCCAAAGGGTCCTTACCTAGTTTGATGTTCATTGTAAATCTGTTTCATGAATCTGCGTGGTAATTGGCCAAGTACCAACCTTGAACCAAGCGGTGTCTTCTCTCGATATTTAGGGGGAAACTCCCTAGCCAAAGCGGAGAGAAGGAGAATCGGCGGCCCACAAGCTGCTGTCCTTCCTCGCGGGACTCAGAAGAGGGGAGAGTTGGTATTGAAATTCCATGCACTTTGACGTCAGTGGTTCCACGTTACCGTGATTGCTACGTAAATATCTATCAGCCTTCTATGGCTTTTCGTTCGATTTCTCTGAGGAGAATCTCTCATCAGGTCAGCGCCCGCCACCTAGGAAGCAGACCACGGGCGTCAGCTGGAAACGTGCCTCAACAACAGCGGAGCATTTGGGGCTGTAGCGTCTCAGAGCGTCAGATGATTTGGGGCTGATAATTTGAGTTGGGAACATACTGACATCTGTTGAAAACTTGAAGGATTTGTGTGGGTGGAATGCGTCAACAGGTGAATTATGATGCCCGATGACTTCTGTTGTGATCTCCGGAAGAGTTGCCGATGTCAGTTTTCCATTTCTGATCATGCAGGATGTCACTGGATCGATCTAGCTTCCACCGTGTTGCTTGCGCACATTGTAGAAAATCGCACATTGCCTCCCGACGCCTGCCCGCGCTGACTCAAACCGTGCTTCATTCTTCGCTCCCTTGAAGGGATATTTGAATATGGGAAATAGTGCGTACAGCTAATCGCCGTGGAGTCGAATCAAGCTGATTTGGAGACGGTTACGCTCTATCTTTTCGACTTCAGAGACACAAAAAGATCCATCTGCGTGCGTATTAGCTGATATAGTGTTGGCGCGATATCAGAAACAGGCTGTCAGGCCAAGGATTTATGGCGGACCCATCGAGGACGGTAATGACGGGCCACTTGGAAGTTATGAATCTTGTGTACTCGCAAAAGCAATCGAGGTGGGTTGGTTGAAGCACAATTTTGAGTTGAAGAAAATGATGTATTTCAAAGGCTGCCATTGCAAGCTTGGGTATGTCCAAAATTCCACCGTCATTTGAGATGACGGTGAACTCGGTGAGAAAACGTTGACCGTTGGATCCGTTGTAGGAAGGAAGGAAGGGTCGTGTCTGATCGTGTTCTCAAAGATCACAGTCACCACTGTGACGTTGCCGCGAACCATGCAACTACAAATTAATTTGCAGCTACACTCCCGATTAGTTGGCTCAGATGGAAACGTCGACAGACCAGCATGTTCTTCGTTACTCCAGCCATATTTAGGTGACCCTAGTAGGGTTTCGACGCGTTAGGATTAGGCATCCAGACCTTTGGTACCACAAACCCATCCGATTGTAGTTCCTCGGAATCCGGATCGACCTGAGTGGCGTGTCAGTTCTGCCAACGAACTGAACAGAAAGAAGAGAAGGTACAGTTACGACATGTGGATAAAGCCTTAAGCTCCCGTGTCACCATCAACTCTCATCCTTGGCTTCATAGGTACGGCTCCTACGCACGTACATTCCACCGTATATTATTATTGACAATCTGTACCTAAAAGCAAAGAAAAAGTATATGATTAGTGAGCGAACCAGTCTTAATCGTCCTCAGGGTCGTTCCCACCCTTGTTCCAACCAGCCTTCACCAACTCCTCCTCCCACGGAGAGCTGACTTCTCCAGGTACTTGCGGAACAGAAGTCTCACAAATATCTATAATAAAATCATGGAGTAACCGGTTAACACTAGAAAACTCTCAGCTGTCATCCTCTTAGGCTCGAATCAAACCCACTTACATATTCCCGTGCGTTACAACGCCAAAATGTGGAGCCTCCGGAATCGTGGCCAAACTAACCGTGACTCCAGCCTCCTTCAACTGCCTCATAAACCTCTCTGAATATTCCCGAGGGTACGCGATATCCCCTAGGCAATGGACCAACTTGACAGGGATGCATATCCGAGAAAGCTGGTCCTTGGAATACTCCTTTCGGTTATTTAAAAAATCGACCGTGCCTCTCTCGTACTGTTCGAATCTCGCAGGAACAGCATTCTTCAAGGTTAACGGCAGTGTGATACCGTCGAGCCTAACAACGACTCCAGTCAGTTTGGAACGGAGAGCCACCGCCGATGCAAAACCCACGCGCGCACTAGGCTGTTGAGATTATTGTTGAACCCTAATTGATGGGCACCGTACATCGAATCAGAGATGGCTGCCATGTCGAGCCGGCCGATCTTAAAACCCTCGATCCAGATATCTGCTATTTCCCGCCGGCCACTGGCTACGTCTGCCAGCTACAAGCAGTATTAATCTCAGCTACAGCTGTTTGATAATAATCCACGTACCTCCTCCAGCCCGAGCGGCGACACAAGGAAAAGAGACGCGACTTTGTTTGGGTAGTACACAGCGAGGGCGATCCCCACCATAGTGCCCATCGATAGGCCCACGATGTGGCACGCGGGTAATCTGACCTCGTCCTGTACGCGAGTCAGTTACGGCCCCGCTGGGCAAACGAGTCGGTCACCATGAACAACGCGAGGTCTTCAGCGGCCTCCTTCACCCCGTAGCCCTCGGGAATACCGTCGGTAGTTGTGAGACCATACAGTCGAAGGTCCAAAGCAACGCAGTTGAATCTCCTTATCTGCGGGTCCTCGAACTGTCCTATAGCGCGACTGTCAACATCGATTGCTGAACGGTGGTAGTAAGAATACTAAGAAACAACATGTGACTGACGTTGGAAGACCTGTTGTCCGTAGTAAACCGCATGGATAAACAGCAACGTTGGTAGGCTGTTGTCGATAGACGTGGCCGACGAAGCTGAGGGTGTCGATATCGTGTAGTTGAACGTAGTCTTCCCGGTGCTCGACTTTACCTTGACCGTAGGCATCCTGATAGACGGATTCAAGTTGAAGGGAGTGTGCGCAGTAGGTAAAAACCTAATCGAATTGCAGCCGGTCCACCACTGCCTTCTAAGAAATCTTCGCACACGTGTGTCAACGTATATTTCTAACGCGTACGGTGTCCAAATTCCGAGATCATGTCCGATCAAGTGCACATGAGATTGGCTCGTTCGAACGGCCCATGAGAGTGACTATATTCTACGGCCGATTAGGTCTATACATACCGGCGGAGACCAAGCATGAGACAACGGAGAAAGACCCTTAGGGAAGAGCCACTCAAAAGCCCTACCCTACACCGAGTCGGAGAAGGCGACTCGTCGTCAGAAATCGACAGACCTGTGGTAGCGGGGACCTCAGTTTTTCTTCGGCTCCTTCTCTCCTTGTGTCGTACTTTTATTGCTCAGTAGACGTAACAATATTTCCTGTGGGCCTGAACAGAAATTTTGGTTTCGTGCATATAAATAGCCCACCAAACGTCTCGAGCTGAAATAGCCTGAAATAGCGCATCAGCCAAAGCCACTAAAAATCCGATTATAGGATACCTACTTTGTGCAAGGGTTTCTCCGCCAGGGTGATGCGCGTACAGTAAAGCGTTGGGGTTGCGTTGTTACCGGCACGATAAGGAACTGCCCGGCCCCTGACATGCTGTGGCTCATACCATGTCGCGAGCTCTTCGTAGGGTGGTGGTAATTGAAACTATCCGCATCTAGAGGTTTCCGGGATTTCGGACAGGTACTGAAACAGTGAGCTCCCTCTGTAGATGAATCAGACCGCGGGTTTGACCCAAATTGTCAACGGGGGGGAGATTCCGTTTGGGGGAAGTTCACTTTCTACATCGCATCTTCTTTACGTGCAATGGTCCTAGATAACGTGCGGGAATGGTGTAAGAACTTCAATCGTTGTGCCGGAGAAGATTGGAGCGCTATAGCCCAGAGGATGTGTATGCGTCATGGATACGCGAGTAACAACGGGGCCGGTGAAGTCGTCTTGGATGGTGGGAAGAGTGGAGAACCGCGCCCTGATGTCGACATGAGACTGGTCTGAAAAGTGCGGCAATACACCAGTGATCCGGCGCAGCGTCCGGTCGAAATGAAGGCATAGTTGGCTGACACGTAGCGAACACTATAGTCATTTCCGGAAGGGTCGCATATCCAGGAGTACCATCGGATCCTCGCGAAAGGGTATCCACCTGATTGGAGCACTAGGGGGTTCGATTCCATGTTTGACCAAAGATATCGGCGCTTTTTATGAGGTAGACATCTACACAAACACAACTCAGATAGAGGGAAACCGACCTGTATGTTCATCATCTCTATCCTCTGTATTTGTGAAGATATCGCCGTCAGGTCAATTTCTCGCGTCGCGAGGAAGGTAGGGCCGTGTTGTAGGGTACGCTGTCCTGCCTAAGAGTGGAGAGTGCACATATGAACCGGGGTTGGGGAGCCTCCTGTGTCCCACAAAGGCTCATACCATTGTGATGTGCATCGCGAGACTGCGTAGGGTGGTGATAATTGAAACTATCTGCATCTGGAAGCTTCCGGATTTTCGGACACCCTCTTTTAATGGAGCATGAATAAGACCACAATTTGTCAACGGGGGCCGAGATTACGTTTCGGGAGAGAAGCAGGGCAGGCTAAAGCAAGTATATTCTGTCCGCCAAGACGCGTGAATCATCATGTTTCTCGCGTCGAAGCTTCATCCTCCCAAAGTTTATTTTCGCCTTTGTCCACATCACAGCTTCTTCGCATACTGTTTCTACGCGGATAATTACGGGGATGGAGCAAGAGCTTCAAGGCTATCATCCCGACTGTAGGGGTACGTGTTCTGATAGGCGAGGGACAATGGCACCAGTGAATTCATCTTGGATGGTGTAGAACAGCGGTATCGTTCGCGGCGTGAGATTGAATTGATAAGGTCAGCAATACACCAGTGATCCGTCCCGTCTGATGAGAAAGCATAGTTGGGCTGATACGTAGCGGGTTGCATATTCAAGAGTACCGTAGTGTCCTTGATCAACGGAGGGGATGGTCTGGGTGTCGGGGAAATCACCCGCAGGCCTATAAGTGTAGGATACGCTTCGATGAATCATCAACGTCTATATCGTCGTTGTCAGATACAGTTCAGTCCTTTGCGAGGTTTTGAGGGCAGGACCTTTAAATTTCCCTTGCGGTGCTCAGCACCCTCCTGGTCGTCGTCCGCAGGTCCGGGATGCTTTCCGAAAAGACGAGGTATCAGGTCATGGCAGCGAAGACGCTTGCAGGATCGTCGTGAATAGAAGAATCTGTTCCGGAGGATGACGGATCCAAAGCAGGACCGCGCTTGTGTCGGCCGGTGCTGTCTAAGAGTGAAAAGCTCTGCTAAGCGCACATGCGAAAATTATGGACCAGGGCCGGGATCTCGTTGAGAGGCCACACTGTGAATGGTAGCGACACATACTCTGGGAATGGGATTCATCATTTATGGAATCATACCCAGACTCGAATGATAGCGCAGTCTACCGGGCTTCTTGCCTGACGACAGATGCTTTCGCCGTCGAAAAGTCAAAGAGGGTGAATCATCCCGACTCCTCCACTCAGTACTCAGGCCTCAGGAGCCGAGACTTTAGCGTACAGGAAGCAAGTGACTAGGCGATTGACGTGGCTTTTGCCATATCAAAAGAGAGTGAAAGCGACGTAGGGAATGTGAAGGCCGTTGGGGAATGTCGACCATCGTTCTTTCTGTGAAAGGCGAATGAAAGACAGGCCCACGTTTGGGGAATTTGGACAGATTGCCCTTCCTCGACGACCATGTCTGTTACAGGGAATGACTGGCAGACATCGATATAGTACGCTGGCACGGGAGATTGACGGGAAGAGATTGACTGCTGCATCGAGCTGAACCATACACACTGGTATGAGCACCGACCAGAGGAGCTCGCCTTGTCGTGATAGGCGACTACGGTGTTGATGCTCGGACCGTTGTGATCACCAAGTGAAGCTGCGGAATGAGACGAGAGATAAAGTATTGTAAATAAGTATTCAAATGGAATAAGGATGAAATTTGAGATATGAGAGTTTGGGGGGCAGAGAATTCGGCTTCGAGAGAACTGTCAGTTGAGCAGAGGGAGACCGGCAATGAAATTAATGAAACCGGTCCCGGAAAGAATACCGGGATGAAGGGATGCCGGAAGCTCAAACTCGAAGCGTTGGAAGCCGAGGCGCAAGACGATCGCGTTGTTTGGCTGACTTCACTGGGCCAAACATCTGGGGAAACGCGACGCAAAACATTGGGGAAAGGATCTCTCTGTTTCGCTACGCTTTACTTGGCCGGTCACAGAGTTTGAGCCGTTCGTGCCTCACGTCAAACTTGTGTGGCACACTATTGAGTGTGTTGCACGAAGTAGAGGCTCTTCGCTGGGTACATTGGAGACAGCCTAAGCGAATGTGACTCGACGCGTCGGCGTTGACCGGGGTCCTACAACTGCGATACAGACATGGACTCCTTCATTTTCGTGCGTGGTGTTAGCCAAGCCTTCGATGGTGATCCCAGTGCTGGCTTTTCTCAGCTAAGATGTCGAAAAAGCGCGTACTGCGGTGGTAGGACGCGCTCGCGTTGGAGAATCATGCTCGTTGATGATGGCAGCCTGTTCTGGTCGAATTGACGGAAAGTCCGGGAAGGAGGAGGGAAGGCTGGAGGGGACTACGTTGGACCTAGTGGGCCTGCGACATCGATTTATCAGCGACGAGACAGTGACAGAATGTACACGCACCTCATTCCCTGGGCAGATGCGGGCCAGCACACGGTGATATCGCCGGGGAAGAACTTTCTTGAGATAATGACCTTGAGCACCTCACGGCAGCACCTATGTAATAGCGGCTGGTCGTCCATGTCGCGGCGACCAAGACGCAGCGGAAGGTCGAAACAGAAGTCGTCTCCACGGCGTCTTTTCTGACTGAGGAAGTGTGCTCTTAGAGTCTGTCACACGTAGACTATGAGATTCGTCGTCTGCGAGAGAAGAAATGGTCACACACCCATCCCTTTTCTTTTCTACATCAAAGTCCTGCATATATGCGCCTTTACCACAAGGGCTGCAGTATCGAGCGAAGTGGTGTAGGGAGTCTTGTCCGGCATGGTGTTGGTCAGGCTAACCAAGGATTTCGATGGTGATGCATATGCCTGTGCTGGAAAAGGCGCGCACTGTAGTGGTAGGACGTATTTATCTCGTATTGACACATCGGAAGGTGACAGTAGCATCGCTCGCGTTGGGCGTTGATGATGGTAGCCTGTCCTGGTATGAACGTCGACTTGGTAGAGTTGTCTTGGACTGTGCGGGATGTCGGAGCTCCCAACAGTCAAACGTGACGCGTGACGTCCCATTGAACGAGAATAAGTGAAGGAATACGCGAGTGGACACGCAGTGAACGCACGAAAGGGGATGTTCAAATTTTGATTGAGCCCGGGAATCAAACAAAACCAAATTTAGCTTTCTTGCCATCATGCCCCGTGCACCCCCTCCCAGACGGCCTGGCCAGATGCATACAATGTCTCTCTCCAGCGCCGCGCACGGACACTGGGCTACTTAATCTTCCATTCCCCTCCCGCACCGCGCTCGTCAAGGCCATACATTCATGCGCACGGGACCATGCGAAGCTCTCCCAACTCGGACAGACTTTCATCGAGTATCTCCGTCTCTCGGTGCAATAAGCCTCTATAGCCTTGATAGTCAAGAACTTCAAAGGTACTCAGATCCTCCGTCGCGCGATGAACCCAGAGATTTGAGCGAGGCACCGAAAACCCATAGAGGCAAAGGATCTCGTGAGTGGCGACCGTGCATGCTACCCTCGTTGAGAACTCACATCATCCCAGGCTCTCGTCAGAGACGGGTTTCGGTGTGCAGTGTCCAGCAACTACGACCAGGACACGTTCTCCGAGGTCTTGGCTCCCACCGGCGAGATTTGGCAAGCAGGCGTGGTGTACACACGTCACGCCAGAGTCCACGTACCTTCACGACGACTCGAGCAACGAGGAGGCTGTTTTTGTACGCCGTTAACGACCATCCTTCTCAGCTCGCTTCAGTGTTGGCGGTTTTGAAGTCTTTCGGCTATGCCACCGAGCAACTCAACGGCACCAATGTACACTCCCTTCCAATACCACCAAGACCACTACGCAATCCAATCCATCTCTCCCTGCCCCCAGATATAACATTCACCACCCCTGACAACGAGAACCTCCCCGTTCCATCCGAGCCTGCACGCTACTTGTGCCAAGGTCGCCCAGTTTTCCGGGGCGTCGATAAGCAACATCGTGTCGTCGAAGACTTGGGTGTCCTAGCAGAAGATGGAAGCTCGGCGGAGGTGTTGAGCAGTGCTCTCTTGAAGAGCATGAACCAACCTATACGACCAGGACTAGACCTCCAAGCTCTTCCCCATCGCCATCGTCGTTTCCGACTCGACCAGACGTACCCCCTCTTCCGGTCCCGTACTCATATCCTCCGTCCTCCGACTCGCCTTCTCAAGTGCAGTAATCGACCCTCCTGCCATTCTTCTTCATGAACGGCATGACGGCTTGAAAGCGAGGCAGGGCGGGGAAGGGGAGAAGCTGTGGAAAGAGAGAGTTCAAAGGAAGTAAAGGTCTGGGGAGTGGACCGGACGCAGCGGTCCTGAGATTCGCGAGGAGAATGTTTTTGGGAGGAGAGCGAAGAATGGGATGATATCACTACTTGGAGTGATGGCAGATGGGGAGAGTGCGCCATTCTCTGAACGAGACCCTGTACTGCCAGACTTGCGCCATCCCCTCGTCCAGCTCCGCGTCTAAACGCACGTCGCACAGCGAGCACCCTCAGCAAGTTTGGTACCTCCCCAATAAACGTGCCTTGCCGTTCAGGTTCGGCACAAAAATTGCGGATCCAAACACTGTCCTCTCTCAATCACTCTCCGACGTCACACCGATCCTTAATGGTATCTCCGCGACAGACTGTGCTTTGCTGTTCGGGTCTTGCGCGAAATACCACTGTCCCACTCTCCCCTGGACGTTCCTTTTCAGATCAAGGACACCGGCGCTGGAGGGGATCAGATGCTTCGATTACCGCAGGATGAGGAGGCACGTTGTATCGTGATAGGCCGTGAGATGACGGCATCGCTAGTGTTTGTAAGTAGTTGGGTATATCGACTAATGAACCAGAGAAGGGATGTGCATGTACCTCGTCCATACTCAGGATGCAAAGGGAACTTTTGCATCAGAACAAAAATCATTCTGCCCCACGTGTTGACCAATAGTAGCACTCCAAAAAAAGGAAGACGCATTTCCCTGAAAATGATCCCCCTCGGATTCGAACCAAGTAAAGAGAGCTCAGGCTTACACATCCTTCTCCGCTATGGCAGTCCCAAACGGAACGGACGTGGTAAGACTGTAGACCAAGTTTCGATGATGATTACACACCCAGTTCAAACTTCACAGCAGAACAATGTACAATTGATTAAAGAAAACCGTCACCTTTTTACATAGAAAGGGAGAGAGCGCCCGCAGTTAAAAGTTTCGGCACATGATATAATGCCCTTGTCTTTTGTTCACTGAATCCACATAGATTTCATCGTGCACAGTGAGACTCCCGTTCCCAACTGCAAGGGGTAGTAAGTAGTACATCCTTCCGGGTAAGAGAAAGGACGTCACAGAAGAGCCTACTTGTAGAGAAGGCGAAACGAAAGTGTTGGCGCCAGTATGCCAGTAGATTGAGAGGTAAGTTAGTATCAAGCGAGTCGCGACTCTGCAATGCCTTTACTAGGAATTCCGAACTTGAATTCAAAAAAAACCAGATTGTGAGGTCCTAAAGCTAAAGGCCTGCGCCCTGCTCTCAGCTCTGGGCTGGCCGGTTCCGGGTTGACCAGCGATGACAAGAAATTTTTAAAAATGGAGATGAAAATGCGTTAGTGGCCACTATCCTGAAGCGCGATGGCGTCTCTCCATGTCCATCATCCGAGCCGACTCTACCGGTGCCATCGTCTCACGCCCCGTCTCGATAAAACGTACCCTTCGTTTGAGCTCGTCCTTATCCCTCTCCAGAGCGGGAATCGAATCTTCTGATCCCCTCTAGCCGCTCTTTTTCCTGGGCGTGCCGTTGAGAGGTTGGACGAATCCCACCCCGTTTGGCCTACTTATACCTCTACCTCTCAACAGCTTGCGACCCTCCATACAAGTCTCATGTGTGGAAATAGGAGCTATGAACGAATCAGCAACTCTACCATCGCCGGAGCCCGTTTCCGTCGCTCGTCTGCTATCTGTTGGAGAGTGTGAAGCACCTCCATCAATATAAGGAAGGGATGCTATGTCGTCACTCAGGGAACCAGTCTGGACTACAGCGACGAACATATCCGTGAAATAACAGTGGCGTAGGGCAAGAGGGGCATAAATTTCACGGTGAAAAAAATGTAGCACTTGACCTGTTGCAACGGGTCTATCACCAGCGGGGCTGAATATAACTGCTCAGACAGTAATTTACGTGAGAAAACGTTGACCGTTGTAGGGTCGTGTCTGATTGTGTTCTCAAAGATCACACAGGTGACCACTGTGACTGTTGCCGCGAACCAGTGCAATTACAAATTAATTTGCAGCTACACTCCCGATTAGTTGGCTCAGATGGAAACGTCGACAGACCAGCATGTTCTTCGTTACTCCAGCCATATCTAGGTGACCCTAGTAGGGTTTCGGCGCGTTAGGATTAGGGCATCCAAACCTTTGGTATCACAAACCCACTGTCCGATTGTAGTATCCTCGGAATCCGGATCGACCTGAGTGGCGTGTCAGTTCTGCCAACGAACGAACAGAAAGAAGAGAAGGTGCAGTTACTGACATGTGGATAAAGCCTTAGGCTCCCTATGTCACCATCAACTCTCATCCTTGGCTTCACAGGTACGACTCCTACGCACGTACATTCCACCAGTACATTATTATTGACAATCTGTATCTAAAAGCAAAGAAAAAGTATATGACTAGCGAGCGAACCAGTCTCAATCGTCCTCAGGGTCGTTCACACCCTTGTTCCAACCAGCCTTCACCAACTCTTCCTCCCACGGAGAGCTGACTTCTCCAGGCACTTGCGGAACAGAAGTCTCGCAAATATCTATGATAAAATCATGGAGTAACCAGTTAACACTAGAAAACTCTCAGCTGTCATCCTCTTAGCTCGAATCAAGTCCACTCACATATCCCCGTGCGTCACAACGCCAAAGTGTGGAGCCTCCGGAATCGTCGCCAAACTAACCGTGACTCCAGCCTCCCTCAACTGCCGCATAAACCTCTCTGAATATTCCCTGAGGGTATGCGATATTCCCTAGGCAATGGACCAACTTGACAGGGACGCATATCCGAGAAAGCTGGTCCTCGGAGTACTCCGTTCGATTATTTAAAAAATCGACCGTGCCTCTCTCATACTGTTCGAATCTCGCAGGAACAGCATTCTTCAAGGCTAACGGCAGTGAGATACCGTCGAGCCTAGAAACGACTCTAGTCAGTTGGGAACGGAGAACCACCGCCGATGCCAAACCCACGCGCGCACTAAGCTGTTGCGATTATTGTTGAACCCTAATTGATAGGCACCGTACATCGAATCAGAGATGGCCGTCATGTCGAGCCGGCCTGTCTTGAAACCTTCGATCCAGATATCTGCTATTTCCCGCCGGCCGCTGGCAACGCCTGCTAGCTACAAGCAGCATCAATCTCAGCTACCGTGGGCTAAACACGTTATGGTCCTCGCACCTCCTCCAGCCCGAGCGGCGACACAAGGAAAAGAGACGCGACTTTGTTTGGGTAGTTCACTGCGAGGGCGATCCCCAACATGGTGCCCATCGATAGGCCCACGATGTGGCACGCAGGTAATCCGACCTCGTCCTGTATGCGAGTCAGTTACGTCTTGTTGGACAAACGGGTCGGTCACCATGAACAACGCGAGGTCTTCAGCGGCCTCCTTCACACCGTAGCCCTCGGGAATACCGTCAGTCGTTGTACGACCATACAGTCGAAGGTCCAAAGCGACGCAGTTGAATTTCCGTATCTGTGGGTCCTCGAACTGTCCTATAGCAACTGTCAGCCCAATCGCCAAACGGCGGCAGCCAGAAACAACGGCATGCAACTGACGTTGGAAGATCTGTTGCGCGTAGTAAAACCCATGGATGAACAGCAACGTCGGTAAGCTGTTGTCGATAGACGCTGGCCGACGAAACTGAGGGTGTCGATATTGTGTAGTTGAACGTAGTCTCTCCGGTGCTCGACTTGACCTTGGCTGTGGGCATCCTGGCAGACGGGTTCCAGTTGAAGGAAATGTGCTTAGTAGAGAGAAACCTAATTAAATTGCAGCCGGTCCCCCACTTCCTTCTAAGAAATCTTCGCACACATGTGTCATCGACAGAAGTCATATTTCCAACGAGATTTCCGTCCGATCTCCAAACGCACATTGAACAATCCATGCGAGTGGCAACAATCTATGGCCGATTAGATCTATGGGCAGGGCAGAGATCTATACACATGGCGGAGACCGATAATGAGATAGTTGCTACAACAAGACCACGGAGAAACGGCACACTGACCATTAAGGAAGGGACACTTAAAATCCCTACCATACTCCCAGTTGGAGGAGTCAAAGAAGGCGAGTCATCGTCAGAAATCGGCGGACTTGCAGCAGTAACGGTGACCTCGGTTTCCTTCGGCTGCTTCTCTCCTGCTTTCATATATGATAATATTTTCTGAATAGTAATTTTGGTTTGGCGCATATCTATATATTCCCAACAAGCGTCTCGAGCTGAAAAAGTGCAGTAGACTTGAACTCATCAGCCAAAACCGCTAAAATTTTGATCATGGGATACATACCTTGTGCATGCCCTGTGTCCCACAAAGGCTCATACCATTGTGATGTGCATCGCGAGACTCTGCGTAGGGTGGTGATAATGGAAACTATCCGCATCTGGAACCTTCCAGAATTTCGGACACCCTCTTTTAATGGATGGCATGAATAAGACCGCGATTTGTCAACGGGGGCCGAGATTACGTTTGGGGAGAGAAGCAGGGCAGTATATCCTGTCCGCCAAGACGCGTGGAATCATCATGTTTCTCGCGTCGAAGCCTGATCCTCCCAAAGTTTATTTTCGCCTTTGTCAACATCGCAGCTTCTTCGCATACTGTTTCCACGCGGATAATTACGGGGATGGAGCAGGAGCTTCAAGGCTATCATCCCGACTGTAGGGGTACGTGTTCTGATAGGCAAGGGACAATGGCACCGGTGAATTCATCTTGGATGGTGTAGAACAGCGGTATCGTTCGTCAGCAATACACCAGTGATCCGTCCCGTCTGACTGAGAAAGCATAGTTGGGCTGATACGTAGCGGGTTGCATATTCAAGAGTACCGTATTGTCCTTGATCAACGGAGGGGATGGTCCGGGTGTCGGGGAAATCATCCGGAGGCCTATAAGTGTAGGATACAGAGGCGATTGAGCGATTATGCCAAAGGGCCCTTATCCATCATAGATCACGAAGCACGATTTTTTGTCGTTAAGTTACATTCAGCCCCCGAGGTGGCATTACGACAGGCTCCCAGACGTCCGTACCATTGTTACTTGATATCTAGACACTGATTCCCAATACGACCTTTATCTTCGTTCAAAGTCAGCGAATGGAAGAACTGAGACGTCCACCACTTGGGACGATTCTGCCTCCAAAAGTTAGCACACTAGCGGTCCGGATAATGCAATAGCACTCTAATGTTGGTTATGAGACTTGGGTGGGCCATCAAAGGACAAGGAATACGCGCCTAGGCCTGTCGGTTATGATTCATCATACAGCCGTCGACGAGTCTGTGCCGAACATGTTGTGGTATGCAGCTTTCCGATGGGATCGTCATTCCTAGCATCTTCTTCGAGTCGACTCGACCAAGGCTGAGAATGGCTTTCGAGGTAGTCGAGACGACGGGGATGAGAACGGTGTGGCTTGGACTTGCAGGGAAAGGTGTGCTGTAAAGTCTGAAGGCGGCTAAACGAGTCGAGGGGTCCTTCGATAGTCGCCAAGCAATGCATCGATCCTGAGAAGGACGGCGTGTGCTGGGGTGGTCAGCGAGCGTTGGAGAACCACGAAAGAGGTGCCACTTGGATTATTGCAGAGGAGATAAGCTGTGAGAAAGGAGGCGAATAGGCCATACGAGGGATGGTAGGGATCTACCAGCATCCCGCCAACGAGCCATTGACAAGATGCCGATACCGATGGTATGTCCTTCCTCGACGGAAAACTCAGGAAGGAGGAGGGATAGCTGAAGGGAATCAAAAGCTCCGATTATTGCTCTGGAGAAGGAGGGTTGGTGGGAAGGAGTACGTCTTATCGAGATAGGCCGGGAAACGACGGCAGCGTTTTAGCGAGCTTTGATATTGGGCAGTGGGCATGCAACCATCGATTCAGCTGTTAACACACGCCCGGGAAGAACTTTCTTGAGATAATGACCTTGATGACGTCGCGGTAGCACCTAATAGCGGCTGGTCGTCCATGTCGTGGCGAGGCTATGGACCAAGACGTAGCGGAGGGCTGGAACAGAAGACGTCTCTACAGCGTCTTTTCCGACTGGCGTCAGCGAGGAAGTGTGCATGTCACATCCTAGATACGTATGAGATTCGTCATCGGCGAGAGAAGAAATGGTCACACACCCATCCCTTTTCTTTTCGACATCAAAGTCCTGCATATATGCGCCTTTACCATAAGGACTGCGGTATCGAGCAAAGTGGTGTGGAGAGTCTTGTCCGGCGTGGTGTTGGTCAGGTTAATCAAAGCCTTCGTGCCCGTGCTGGCTTTTCTGAGGCGAGGTATCAAAAAGGCGCGCATTGAATATTGACGCGCCGTACGCGAAAGGTGAGAGTATCATTGCAGTGTTCATCGCGTTGGAGAATCGAGCTCGTTGATGGTGCAATGGCAGCACGAAAGAGGGCTCGATTTTTGATCGCGAGTCAAACAAAACCAAATTTGGCCTTCTTACCATCATGCCCTATGCAGCTACTGCACTCCCTCCCACCATAACCACGGACGGCCTACGTCTGTCTTGAGTTTGAAAAGTCCACCCCATCCGACGGCGCCGCGCTGGTTTACGCACGGACACTGGGCTACTTGATCTCCTTCTCGCACCGCGCTCGTACGCGAAGCTATCTCAACTCGGACAGACTCTTATCTACTGTCTCATCCGTCCTTGTCGCGCGATGAACCCAAGACGGATTTGAGTGAGGCACGAGAGTTGGGAAGCAGGCGTGGTGTACACACAATGTGCGCACATTGCGCCAGAGTCCAAGTATCTCAACGAAGACCCGAGCGACGAGGAGGTGCGCGGCCGTCTGTTTTTTCTACGCCGTTAATGACCTCATCCTTCTCAGCTCGCTTCAGTCCCAACGTACATTCTCTTTCCAGTATCATAACAATGCAATCCGATGTCCACGAATGGTTTACCCGTCTGGAAGTCTGGTTCGAGAAGACGGTACGCAATCGCGCCCACATCACCCTATCCCGCGCAATCTCACCCCCGTCCAGGACCACTACACAATTCAATCCACCTCTCCCTACCCCCAGAATAACATTCACCACCCCAGATAACGAGAACCTCCCAATTCCATCTGAGACGCTTCTCGCCCTGCACGCGACTTGTGCAAAGGTCGCCCAGTTTTCTGGGATAACCCTAACCCTAGCAGAAGATGGAAGTTCGGGAGCAGTGCCATCTTGAGGAGCATGAACCAACCTATACGACAGGTACTAAACCTCTAAGCTCTTCCCCATCCCCATCTCCAAAGCAGCGTTGTTTCCCACACGGTCGCCATTCGACCAGACGTACCCCTCTTCCGGTAACGTCACCCTCCAACTCGCCTTCTCAAGTGCAGTAATCGACTCTTCCAGCCATCTTTCTACTCGAACGACGCGACGGCCGTGTATTTCTCGAAACCTCGACTGGGTGGGAGAAGCTGTGGGCAAATACGAAAGGGAAGGACAAAGTCATGGGGAATGAACTGGACACGGCGGTTTTTTGTCGTTCGCGAGGAGAATGTTTGGGGAGGAGAGTGAAGAGTGGGACATGGAGTGACGGGAGATGGGGAGAGCGCGCTACTCTCTGACCGAGATTTTGTACTGTCAGACTTGCCCCATTCTCTCATCCAGCTCCGCGTCTGAACGCACCGCACCAAGCACCGTCAGCAAGTTTGGTATCTCCCCGACAAACGTGCTTTGCCATTCGGGTCTGGCGCGAAATATTGCGGATCCAAACGCTGTCTTCTCTGAACCCAGTCGTTCCTTTTCACATCAAGGACACCAACGCTAGAGGGGGTCAGAAGCTTCGATTACCGCGGGATGAGGAGGCACGTTGTATCGAGATAGGCCGTGAGATGACGGCATCGCTAGTGTTTGTAAGTAGTTGGGTATGTCGACTTATGAGCCAGAGAAGGAATGTGCATGTACTTCGTCCATACTCAGGATGCGAAGGGAACTTTTGCATCAGAACAAAATCATTCTGCCCCGTGTGACCAGTAGTCGCCCTTCAAAAAAGGAAGACGCATACCCATTTCCCGGAGAATGACCCCCCTCGGATTCGAACCAAGTAAACCGAACACATCCTTCTCCGCTATGGCAGTCTACGATTATGCCCAAACGGAACGGACGTGGTAAGTGACAGGTAGGTTGATATCGGGCCTAGTTCACAGAGGGACAATGTACGTTTTATAAAAGAACACCGTCGCCTTTTCAAAAAAGGGAGAGAGCACCCGCGGTTAAAAAGTTTCGGTGCATGATATAATACCTCGTCTTTTGCTCACTGAATCCAGATCGAGGGTCCCACGGGTCACTCCCAGCTGCAAGTAAGTGAAAGGATTTCACAGAAGAGCCTACTTGTAGAGAAGGCGAGTGGATGGAGAGGTAAATAGTATCAAGCGACTCCGCAATGCCCCTACTAGGAATTCCGAGAAACCCAAATTGTGAGGTCCTAAAGCTAAAGGCGGCCTAAGTCTTGACCAGAGATATATGAAAAAACCAGCTTAACGGTCTCCAGTATGGATCCTCTCGGATTCGAACCGAGGATCGATCAATTGCCAAAAGGTGATTGTGCGATTATGCCAAAGGACCCTTACTCAAATGTGCATTCATCATAAATCTGTTTCATGACCGCGTGGAGAAATCTTTCGGTTATCACGACAGAATCAAAAGTAGAGAGAAGGAAAATCGCCGGTCCACAAGCTGCTGTCCTTCCTCGCGGGAAGAAGAGGGGGAGCTGGTATTGAGTTTCCATGCACGTTGCCATCGAGACGGAATCCCATCCTACCATAATGTCAAGACTGTGTCGCGCCAAGACTGCCTGAGACCAGCATGATATGTACTCTCTTTAGATCCGTCGTGCACGAGCCGCAATGTCCCGCAGCGTTGTATCACGACCTCGTCCCGACTCCCAAATGAAAGGCCTTCCTTCCGTTCAAAAAGTCAAAGGTGTCGGTCAGCGATGTACAATGGTCAGGAATTTGAACGATCCAAGATTCAAAAACTGCTGCCTACGACGAGGACTGGAAATTTGTAGTAATCAGTCCTGAATCCTGAATCTCCTAGCTCCACTAGGGCCGAAAGCCTTCGAAAAATGAACGCGCACACGCTGAACGACATAATGGACCTTCCCGGATTCAAACCGGGGATCGATCAACAGCCAAGAGGTGATTGTGCGATTATGCCAAAAGGTCCATGTCTACATGATTCTGTTCCATAAGTCACAAAACACGATCTTCGTCTTAAACGAGTTGTTACATTCATCGAGGCGGCATTACGACAGGCCCCGCAGACGTTCGTACTCATTGCTACTTGATATCCAGGCACTGATTCCCCCATGCAACCTTTGAAATCCTCGTTCAAAGTCAGCGATACTCAGTTAATGGAAGAACTGAGACGTCCGCCACCGAGATGACTGGGACGATTCTGCATCCAAAAGAGGCGGCCAAATCCCGTCCTGATAATGGCAATTTGCTAATAGCATCTGGTTGCGCCCTAGTAATTAACACTACGTTGATTATGAGACTTGGGGTGGGCCATCAAAAGAAAACGAACACGCACCCAGGCCAGTCGGTTACGATTCATCACACAGCCGTTAACGATTTTGTGTCGAAAAGCGAATACCATGGTTGCGGTATGTAGCTTTCCGATGCCATCTTCCTTCCTAGCATATTTTTCGAGTCGTAGCTTCGACTCGACTCGGGTTTAGAATGGCTTTCGATGGGGTGGAATAGAAGGTGGTTGAGACGACGAGGATGAGAACGATGTGGCTTCGGCTTGCAGGAAATGTGAGCCGTACAAGTCCGAAGGCAGGTAAACGAGTTGAGGGGTCCTTCGGTAATCGCTCTAAGGATCCTGAGAAAGACGGCATGTGATGGGGCGGTCGGCGAGCGTTGAGAATCACGAAAGAGGTGCCGTTTGGATTAATGCAGAGGTGATAAGCTGTGAGAAAGGAGGCAGATAGGCCATACGGGATGGTAGGGATTTACCAGCACCCCGCCAACGAGCTTTGACAAGATGCCTATGCCGATGGGATGTCCTTTCTCGACGGAAAACCCGGGAAGGAGGATGGTTGGAGGGAATCAGAAGCTCTGGAGAGGGAGAGTTGATGGGAAGGAGTTCGTCTTATTGAGATAGGCCGAGAGACAACGGCATTTTAGAGAGCTTTGATAGTGGGCCTGCAACATCGATTCATCAGCGACGAGGAGACGGTAATCAAATGCAAACACACCTCGTTCGCTGGGCAGATGCACTGCCAGGACACGAGGATATCACCCGGGAAGAACTTTCTTGAGATAATGACTTTGACGACGTAGCACTTTATGTCGGCTATATGGACCAAGACATAGCGAAAGGCTGAAACGGAAGAGAAAGTGTACCCTAGAAGCTAGTCTTGTGAGATTCGTCGTCTGCGAATGAAGAAATGGTCACACACCCGTTCCTTTTCTTTTCAGCATCAACGCATATATACGCGATTACAAGGCTGTAGAGTTCATCGCGCTACGGTATTCAAGCGAAGCCCAAGCGGATGGTATTGTCCTTCAAATAGCATGATCCTGTACATGTATCACCCGTAAGATTCATCCTAGAGAAAGAAAAAGATAACGCACCGGATTTGCCTCATGGAATCTGAGTGCCCGACTTCGTAGGAGAGCCAACCAGCAAAGAGAAGGCAACTGTATGACGGTTCAAAGTCCAGGGCGGGTGCTAAGGTAAAGGAAAATCCGTCAATGGTCAATGGTCAGTTAAAGCTTAAACAAAGTCCGTTACTATACTACACACCAAACGTCGAATCACCCGGAGAAACCGGATGCAAGAGAGGAGGGACTGGAACAAGAGGGAAGGAGGGTGCCTGAGGACCTGTACCTCCACCGCGTCTTAGTAGCTAGTGTACTTGCGGCGGTTAATTAAATAAATGCAGAGTTCAAAAAAACAAAAACAAAAAGTTAAAGCTTAAATATTTTAATATTTATTATTCAGTATGTCCTAGTAGTAAAAACAGATACACAGGAACTTGAAGGACCCTCTCAGATTCGAACCGAGATCATCGATTAGTCGCCTTGCGGCGTAACGCTCTCGCCTGAGTAATTATACGATTATACCAAAGAGCCCCTGCACTACAACTTTCGCCATAGATTCTTATTCAAGACATCCTGCAGTTTCTTACCGGGGAAATAATATCTAGTGCGCCTCTACTTTCCATGTTACCACCTTCAGATTCATCCCTACTCCACAGCTAATTTACAAAGTCAACAAATACAACAAAGAAAAGAACCGAAACGTCCACCACCAGTAATAAAGGAGATGAATGCGCTGGCTCCCTTGCCTATATCAATTGGACCGCTTCACACATCCATCCACTAGTATAGAGTCGAACATCAGCCGATGTATGTAGGCGGCAACCCGACCTGCATTAGCTAGTCGGAATCCGCCGTAAGGCTTCTGCATCCTTCCTGCGCTTTTTCTTTGCTAAGCACCTCGTCACATCACTGATTCGGATTTCGCAATCTACACCGGCGGTACCGTCGTTTCAAACCCCTGGCTCGTGAAAGCTTTGATGCTCTTTGATTTTCCTACTTGGACCTTTGCTTGATCTCTGCCTGCGTTTAAGCCATACTGACCCTTCTTTGTTCGTTGTCCGTGTTCTGTAGGTACAGTTTCAATTCGTGCTCGGACAATCTGTGGGTCTGATCAACCAGCCGCAGGCTGTGCATACAGTGACACTGGAGAACCACAATTCTACAAAGCTATGGAAACTCTGAGACTGCGTTTAGTATCAGGTCGAGGCTTTAGTCCAGAACTCCAGGTTCGGGCTCGGTGAGCTGAGGAAAGCTGCTTACCGGGCTCGAGTGGATCGGGTTTCGAGTCGTGTTAAGTGGTACTGCTCAAACTCCCAGGCTTTCTCGTCGCGGGCGTCAAAAAATCTCAAACCTCTTTTTCGAGAAGAAGGTTTACCCGGTCAGTATTAAACCTGGTCTACTCTTCGATCTATAGTACTCAAGCTCAGTGCCTTTCATTCGGATCTTCAGGCAACTGCATCAGGCTAACAGCAGGGTCCTAGGAGTACGCGACATCCGGGAACTTGGCATATGCTATTAGTATTCCACAGCCTGCGAAGCCGCTTGCGACACCACTGACCAACTTAGCAACTTGAATCTATCTTAAAGTCGTAAGCCGCAAGGTACCGGATCGACCTTTTCTTTCTCTTCACGTACTGATCTTAAAATCAAGTGCCTCACCAGAGTTCCTGTTCTCAACATCTCGACTCTATAAAGTCTTGAGATTCTGGATTGTCTGTTGTTCTTTCCTCAGTCAGGAAAAATAGGACTGGTCAAGCCGGTCTTCGGCTTTCATCCTGACCGACTCACTTGGAGGCGATCTTAGTATTCAAGTCACTCTCGATGGCTTTAGCATCCTCATAAACCAAGCTTCTGCGATCTCGATGCTGTGTATGGCGTCTACGGCTAGTATCTTGGTGATCTCAGAACCCCTTTACGCATCTTTGGAAGTCCCAAGACTCGCTTCATAGGCAAGTCCGATGCTTGTTTTCTTTAGACGTACCTATCATAATCGGCAGCACCCCCATCTAGGGTCCATTGTGTACCAGTCTACATCCTGGCGGCTGTCTCGGTATCCAAGTTGACGATGGACCTTGTATTCGTGCCCTGGCGCTTCCGTCACGACAGAGAAAATAGAACACTACCAAGTACACGCAATCGCAATAGTAAGGACTCGTACCTCCTCTACTTGCCGGGTCTGTTGCTCTATATCCTCACCTCAAAAGTCACGAAATCGGCGCTCATCATCGAATTCGAAGTTAAAAACGCTATGTCTGGGAAAAAGAACTCTTAATTTGGACCTTCGGCTTTTGTTCCTACCGGCCTTCTCATTCGACGCAGGCGTTTATGGCTATATTGGTGACCTCCACACGCAGCTTTGCAAGTCCCTAACACCCCCGACTTGTAACCCCGAACCCCGATGCTTCTGTTCTCATAGGCCCTAAGCAGCCTCGATCTCATTTTTGTAATGAATCTTTTAACTCATCACATGCGCTCAAGGAGGGATAAAGGATTACAGTGACATACAAAACAGTGAACCAGCTAGCCTGGCTTCCAATAGTTATCCTCGAATAGCTCAAGCGCCTTGAACAGTAATGCTCGATATGTCAAGCGCCTTCTGCTACGATCTTGTCGGCAGGAAACACAGCATATGAGCAACATTGTAGTCATGAGGGAGTACTCAATACAAGATGTCATCGCGGTACTGGCTTATAAACGACTGGGAAGGTCGACTATGACCTCCTCCATCCTACCACTTACCTTTCAAACTCTTATCTTATCTTCTCCACTCTATTACGATGTGCCACCGCCGCCAGTGAGCTGCATCTTACCGTTACATCCATCCTCCCAATACTTACCCGGTTTTCAGTGTCAGGAATGTTTACATCCGATGCGGCCATGCTGCCAGTCTTGTGCGTCCTTTGTATCGAAACATACAATTTTTTGCTGACCTCTGTAGCCCGAAGAATATGTATGACAATATATGTCTATGCGCGCTGCATTTCTTTCATGTTTTGCCGTCTAGATTCGATGCGAGGAATCCAACTGCAGGTTTAGCCTTTTCCATCGTGCGAGCTGCAAACCGCCGGCTTGTCTGCGGACCTGTTGGCAATAGTAAGTCCTGGCACTACGACTTTATATAGTAACTGATCTATTACAATTACAGCTGTCGTTTTCCCGAACAGTACTGTACGATTTAAGTCACTTCTATTCTTTCTTGCTAAACTTCTTGACAGCCCCCCATATCGATTCGTATTGTCCTGCCTGCAGCTTCTACCAAGACGGCTGACGACTCTTGAATAGCTTGACTCCGTGCTATATGCATGCGCCGTGGAGGGTTGACATAAGATTAGAGCTTGATTCATCCGGATGGGTTTATGCTTTCTATTCTATACTATACTACTGCTAGCATTATATGCGCTTACTCACTACTTACTGACTCATAATATTGGTAGCAGTGCCTCCGTGCCTGATCTTAATGATCTACATGTAACGTCGATTCAGTGATCGGATTTATATAATAGTGATCTCCTGGTTATCTTTCCACCACTTTGGTCCCTTAGCAACCGAGTTCGAGTCCGGTCAATGATAATCGAAGACAGAGTAATTATGACCAAGACTGAAAAGGCTGAAATTTACTGGAACCATTGATGAGACTAGGTATCATCTCGGGTTCATAAGTATCAGTAATTAACTTGAAACTATACTACCCACCTCACGTCAATACACAAGAAGGAGGTAGATCTATGAATGGAGGGACAAGTAACCTGGCCTGTGGAATCCCAAAAAGCCATCAACGTGAGCGCGCCGATCAGTCGCGGATGCCCAAGAGTCCAGATTTCGAAGAATAAAGCACACGAAGCACCATCATCATACTGATCTCGGAGATGTGATACCCGATACAACAAAATCACGCTGTTTATTTGTTACCGAATGGGGTGCAAGATAGTCCCGTTGAATTGCTCAATAAATAGCCGGTCATTCTCCGTCATTCTAATACTGATATGCCTCGATTGTACGAATATATATCAGCTGAACTACATCGAACAATCCATGCGAGTGACTATAGTCTACGGCCGATTAGATCTAGGAGACCGATAATGAGACAGCTGCTTACCACGGAGAAACGCGCACTGACCTTAGGGAAGGGCGCTCAGAAGCCCTACCTCACTCCGAGTCCGAGGAATCCCGTCGAAGTTGGGCTGACACATAGCGACGTTTGCGGGAGGATCGCATATTCAAGAGCACCGTATTGCACTTGTTTGAGTCTATTAACGGATGGGATGGTCGCGTAAGGTTGGGTGTCCTTGTAGTCGGGACGAGTTTAGGTTACGCTTTGATGAATCATCAACGTTACGTTCAACGCCCATATCATTGTTGTAGCTCGGATACAGCTTGTCACTGGCAGTCCTTGCGAGGTTTCGAGGGTAGGACCTTTGGCTTTCCCTTGGGGGCTTCGGCACTAGGTCGTGGACGCTTTCGGAGACGAGGTATCGAAGACGCTGCAGGATCGTCGTGAATAGAAGAATCTGTCCACGAGGATGTAGGAGCAGCCTAAGAGTGAAAAGCTCTGCAGGCGAACCAGGGCCTGGATCTCGTTCAGATGACGTGGGACCTCGTTGCGGACCAATATTTGGGGAGTGGTGTATGGAATTTGCGAGCGCTTATAGCCAGACTCGTAGGACATTACTATCATGTCTCAGGTGGCTTTTATGAGATCTGACAGAGTAGAGCTTTTCGTTGGGTACATTGGAGACAGCCTAAGCGAAAGAAAAAATTAGCCTGGGAAGCCACTTTATGGATACTCGTGGAATGGGTACCTATGTATGGACCTAAGCATTCAGTCGACGCGTCGGCATTGACGGGGACCCTACAACAGTGATATAGACATGGACTCCTTCATTTTCATGCGCAGGTGGTGGAAGGAAGAGACGACGGTGTGCGTCTTGTCCGGTGTGGTGTTGGCCAGGCCTTCGATGGTGATGCCAGTTGTCAGGCCGGTTCCCGGACCGGTAGGAAAACAAGGAAAAAGGAGTAATAAAGAGAATGTTAAGGTAAGAAGGAAAGGACGCGTGGCAGGGGCATTGCCAAGCCACGGCAGGTGGCGCGTCATGCATGGCACGCGACGCGTAAGCCCCGGATCACGACACGTGTCCTGGCAAATGCGACGCGTACACCCAGATGCCGGCTACGCGTGTACATCCGTGCACCTATTTATAGATTAGCTAATATGTATAAAAGAAGGAGAAATGAATACAGAAACACTTTCCGACCCCAATCAGTTTTAGAACATAAGTGTGACCGTACCCGCAAGTGTTCCCCAGCATCACAAGATCTCCAGGATATTGTGATAAACCGTTTATTTTCAGTTTCAACACGCACATTAGTTACCAGCAGCCGCCGACGACCGTACTGTCAGCACCACGAATCAAGTTATCCACGCACGCCGAGTCCGAGTACTCTGAAACCACGAACCAGTTAAGCACGCACGCAGAGACCGAGTTCTCTGACCCCACGAAAGCCGTTCCCTCACGAAACCCAGACTTGAAGTCAAACATACCTCATAGCATTCGTGCTGACATTCCCCCGAACTAAGTTATCGTACGACTAATCGTTGCACGGTAATTTCTTGTCATATGTGAATTCGCGTGACACAGTGCTAACTTTTCTCAGCCAAAATGTCGAAAAGGTGCTTGGTAGGACCTGCTCGCTTTGGAGAATCAGGCTCGTTGATGATGGCAGCCTGTTCTGCATCTGGAAAATGCACCTTTGGTATATAGCTCTATGTAGACGTTGTAGGGCATATAGCCTGAGAGCTAAGTCCGAAATACTGAGTGCTACGTACCACGCTGACTGCTATCATAGTTGACCATAGCGCAGAGCTACAAGTGCTACAGCAGTATGGATGCTATGACCTCAGACCCCTGATCTATTCATCCGTCCATCCGCTTCCGCGGAGCAATCAGGATTCAGGTACATGCTTCTAACTCAAAAAGGAAACATTAACAGCGGACGCGAACATTGACAAGGATCCGGAATAGAAAGGTTGGCATGGGCGGCATTATGCATGGTCTTATATTAACAAGTGTGTGTATGGTAGCATATCAGCAGTTTGTATACTACGAATATCTGAATATTGTAAATCAATGAATGGCCATCATGTTTGAGCTTCGAAGGGCACATCAGATAGTAATAGATCAGAAATGCCAGGGTCACTTTGACTGTGAAAAGTAAAACTAGGACAACGACGGTGAAGGGAGCTGTAGAGACTTTGGATGGCTGGCATGGACCTTTGGGAAGGATCGTGATAGTGTGGTGCCTTTTAAGTGAACGCACATCGTGTCTTCAAGGCCTTGACAAATTAATATGTCGGACAGGTCACAGGGGCCGCGCCAAGGCTGCGCTATGGCACTACAGCGCTATATTGATTATGTAGGACAGCCAAACTACATATTCCTCTGTAACTAGCTACATCCTATGGACCACTATGTATCCTGGTGAATACTATATTGCGAGGGGGGGACTACAGTAAGAAAAAGCATTTTCCAGATGTGGTCGAGTTGATGCGAACATTCGAGTAAGGAATAACGGCGGTAGTCGCGTTCAAATGCGGCGTCACGCACGAAAGGACTCGGAGACGTTCGATTTTTGATAGAGCCAGAGAGTCAAACAAAACCAAATTTAGCTTTCTTACCATCATGCCCCGCGCACCCTCCCAGCACAATCCTCTCGGACGGCCTGGATGCCTACAACATTTGTCTCGCGTTTGGAAATTCTGCCCCAGCCAATAGCGCCGCGCTGGTTTACGCAGTGAAGCTCTCCCAACTTTGTATGAACCCAGGAGGAATTTGAGGGAGGCACCATAAAGAAGCGAAGGATCTCGTGAGCGTGCATGCTACTCGTTGAGAACCCATGTCCTCCAGGCTCTTGCCCGAGACGGTAGGGTCCGGCAACTACGACCAGGACACACTCCAAGGTTTCGGCTTCCACCGACGAGATTGGGAAACAGGTGTGGTCAACGAAGACTCGAGCAACGAGGAGGTGCGGCATCGTCTATTTTTCTACACGGCTTTATGACAGGCTTATACTTCTCAGCTCGCTTCAGTGCAACGTTGGTCTTTCAGCTATGCCATCGAGGCGCCAACATACATTCTCTTTCCAATATCATGAATGCAACCCGATGTCCATTACTCGCCTATAGAAATCTGGTTCGAAAAGAGGGTACGCAATCACGCCCACACCACCCTCCGCTTATCTCCCAGACAACGACAACCTCCCCGTTCCGTCCTCGCCCTGCACGCTACTTGTGCAAAAGTCGCCCAGTTTTCTGGGGCGGCCAAATATATTGATAAGCAAGACCGCGTCATGGAAGACTTGGGTGTCCTAGCAGAAGATGGAAGCTCGGCGGAGGCATTGAGTAGCGCCCTCTTGAAGAGCATGAACCAACCTATATTACGACTAGGCTAAACTCTTCCCCATCCCCAATCGTCATTTCTGACTCGACCAGACGTACTCCCACTCTCCGTCCTCCGACTCGCCTTCTCAACTGCAGTAGCCAACGCTTTCGGGCATTCTTCTTCCAGGACATAGCGAACGACGCGACAGCAGTATATTTCTTAAAAACGAGGCTGGGCGGGAGAAGCTGTGAGCAGATGCAAAATGGAAGGAGTCGGGAGTTGAACCGGACACAGCGGTCTTGTGTCATTCGCGAGGAGAATGTTTTGGGGAGGAGAGTGATAGGCGGGACGATATCGCTACTTGGAGATGGGGAGAGCGCGCTTCTGAACGAGATTTTGTGCTGCCAGACTCACGCGATTCTCTCGTCCAGCTCCGCGTCTAAACGCACCGAGCGCTGGCATCTCCCTCAGCAAAGCAGACTCTGCTAAAACGTGCTTTGCTATTCGGGCCTGGCGAAATTTTGCGAATCCAAACACTGTCCTCTTGCTTTTCCATTCGAGTCTGGCGCGAAATATCGCTGTCCCACTCTCGTTCCTTTTCACATCACCGAGAGCTTGGATAGTACATCAACGCTAGAAGGGATCAGAAGGCGGGATGAGGGGGCATGTTTTATCGAGATGGGCCGGCACTATCGGGGGTTTTTTTTTTACCAGAGCTTTGTACGGAGAAGGAATGCGCACGTACCCTCTCCATACTCAGGATAAAGGGAACTTTTGCATCGGAACAAAATCATTCTGCCCCAAGTAAGTAGAACACAAAAGGAAAACGCAACTCAAATCATTGAAAATGGCCCCCTCGGATTCGAACCAAGTAAGGCTTACACATCCTTCTCCGCTATGGCAGTGTCCAAACGGAATGGCCACTGTAGAACCAAGTTTCGGCAAAGTACAATAAAACCGCCCCCTTTAAAAACAAGGGAGAGAGCGCCCGCAGTTAAAAGTTTCGGCACATGATATGATAACTCGTCTTTCAAAAGCTGAATCCACATCGAGACTCAAATGGGTTCCCCCCAGCTGCAAGTACTCAAGTCAGAAGAGCCGACTTGCAGAGAATGATTGAGAGGAAAAATAGTATCAAGCGACTCTGCAACGCCCCTACTAGGAATTCCGAACTAACCCGAATTGTGAGGTCCTAAAGCTAGCTGCTAAAGGACGGCGGAGTCTGGACCAGTCATGACAAGAAAAGAAATCAAAAAAAAACACTAGTGGACTGCATCAAGTGGACCCTCCCGGATTCGAACCGGGGATCGATCAAAGGTGATTGTACGATTACGCCAAAGGGCCCATGTTAAGTATGGCGTTCATCATATATTTGTTCTATAAATCTGCGTGGCCACTATCTTTACTATGATCTCAACTCTATACGATTCACGAAGCACGATTTTTTGTGTCCTAAACTGGTGCAAATTGACTAAGTATCTAGGCAGTTATGTACATTCAGCCCCCCAACTTTTGGTAAGGCGGCTTTACGACTATGAGCGACGATTGTACCATATACAGGCGTTGCTCCTCCTGCAACCTTCGAAATCCTCGTTCAAAGTCGGCGATACTCGCTTAATGGAAGAATTGAGACGCCCACCACCGAAATGAATGGGACAATTCTGCCTCCAAAAGATAGCATACTAGCGGCCAGCTTCGGTCCTGGTAATGGCGGTTTGCTAATAGTATCTGGTTGCGCTCTAGTTATTCGCACTACGTTGGTTATGAGCTTGGGTGGCGGACAATCAGAAGAAAAGAAAAACGCGCCTGTCGGTTATGATCCATCGTATAGCCGTTAACGAGTCTGTGTCGAACAGCGAATACCATGGTTCCGGTATGCATCCTTGCAATGACATCTTCCTTCCTAATATCTCCTTCCTAGTCGTGGGCTTGACACAGTCCAACTCGACGAGGGCTGAGAATGGCTTCCTTGCACCAGCGATGCAGCAGAATAGAAGGTGGTTGAGACGATGGGGATGATATCAGTGAGACTTCGACTTGCGCAAAGGTGAGGTGTATGAGTCTGAAGGTGGCTAAACGCGGCGAGTAGCCCTTCGATAGTCGCTCTAAGCGGTACATCGACCCCGAGAAAGATGGCGTATGATGGAGTGGTCAGCGTTGGAGAACCATAAAAGAGGTGCCGCTTATATTGACGCAGAGAAGAGGGAAAGGAGGTGCATAGGGCAAACGAGCCTTGCCAAGTTGTCCTTCAAAGGTAGGACCCCGCCAACGAGCCATTGACAGGATTGGCGGAAACAGGATGTCCTTGAAGCCCGGGAAGAAGGATGGCTGGAGGGAATCAGAAGCTCCGATTATTGCTCTTGAAAGGGTGCATGGGTGGGAAGGGGTACGTCTTGGCAAGATAGGCTGGGAGACAACGGGATCGATAGTCGCTTTGGATGACGGCGCGGCGTTTTAGAGAGCGGTGCTTGGAGAGCTTTGACATTGGACAGTGGGCCTGCCTCATCATGCATCAGCGACGAGATGAGAGGGTTACAGAAATCGTTCGCTGGTAGGCGTACTGCCAGCACACGATGATATCGCCCGGGATAGAATTTCTTGGGCCTCGACGACGTAGCACTTATAGCAGCTAGTCGTCCGTGTCGAATTACATAGGAAAGGCATTCGTAGCGGAAGGTTGAACGGAATACGTCTCCGCGGCATCTTTTCCGATTGGCGGCAGCGAGGAAGTGTGCCCTAGAAACTAGTCTTGGCTATGAGATTCGTCGTCTGCTAAAGAAGAAATGGTTACGCACCCGTTCCTTTTCTTTCCGGCATCAAAGCCCTGCATATATGCACCTTTTCGGATTCATCGCGCTACAGTATAGAGTTCAGCCCAAGCGGGTGATATTGTCCTTCAAGATAGCATGATCCTGTATCGCCTATAAGCTTCATTCTAGAGCAAGAAAAAGATAACGCACCGAATTTGCCCTACGTCTGAGTGCCCGACTCGGCAGGAGAGGATAGACTGTCGACCAGCAAAGAGAAAGCAAGGTGACGTCATGCCTGAACTAGGCCTGAAAGCGGACGGTTGAACGTTCAAAGTCTAGGGCCGGTGCTCAGGTAAACTCTAACAAAATCGGCTTTCTGCATGTGCCTTGCTAGTAAGTGCTAGTAAGGGCTAGAATTAAGGATCCTTCATTGCCTTACGGAGGCTTAGATTAACTTCAACATCTTAAATTCTTAATGTTCGGCAATTATATAAGTAGAACAAAAAAAACCTGGCTGTATTCTGCATGGACCCTCTCGGATTCGAACCGAGATCATCGATAAGTCGCCTTGCGGCATAACGCTCGCGCGTGACACTGGGGAGAAGTCAATCAAAGGTCTAAAAGAAAATATATTAAAAAATGTAAGAATAAATGCATTCAGGATTTCTATCTTCCGCACCAAAAAATAATTTGAAAAGTATGACTAGAATGAATATTATATAAGCAATAAAATTACCCTAGGAGTCACACTTTTATGCACATTTTTTGCACCATAAGAGATATCAGTGAAAATACTCAAACTATAGCCATATTATTGCTTATTTTGTTGAAAATTTGGGAAAATAGGTGATAATATAGCTATAGTTTAAGTATTTTCAATGATATCTCTTATGGTGCAAAAAATATGCATAAAAGTGCGACTCCTAGGGTAATTTTATTGCTTATATAATATTCATTCTAGTCATACTTTTCAAATTATTTTTTGGTGCGGAAGATAGAAATCCTGAATGCATTTATTCTTACATTTTTTAATATATTTTCTTTTAGACCTTTGATTGACTTCTCCCTAGTGTGAGTAAGTAACTAGACGATTGCGCTAAACGGCCCTTACATTAAGATCGTCGCCGTAGCTTCTGACTCAAAGGTTCCTGTGGTTTCTTATCTACATGTCGACTAGCAAAGAGAAGGCAAAGGGACGGTTCGAACTCTAAGGGCAAGTCAACGACGGTGGCTCTTTATCAAGAACAAAACCTTTTTTTTACGCGGGCTCAGATGAACGAGAACAATCACGGCGCGCAGGAAAATCAGGTTTCAAGATCAATTTTCACCTGAAAAAGGAGGATTTTATCACCTCCAGTTATGGACCCTCTCGGAATCGAACCGAGATCGATGATTCACAGATTATGCCATAGGGGACCACACATTGAAGTTGTTGCCGTAGCTTTTATTTCGAAGCATCCAGCGGTTTTATATAAGTATCCCGACTGACTGGCTCAATGGTCCACTTTCCACCATGGGGATTTCGGGTGGTGCTGCTCCCCTATGCAAGTCACCGCCAGCAACGAAATGGAACGGCGGCAGATACAACCTCCGAATCGCGTTCCCATATCAATTGGAGCGCTTCGGAATCGCAGTCTTCTCCCATATGAAGCTGAACGACAGCCGACGTTGACAGTGTATCTGCACCTGAGACTTGGGTGGTGGATCATCAAATGAAAAGTAATACGGGCCCTTTTGAGAGGTAGATGGAACCGGACAACAGACGGCGGGCGATGAGATAGGCGGCAAACATTGGAAGATGCAGCGGCGATAACAGGGATGAAAGGAGCAAAGCTTGAATTGAAGGCAGTTGGTAGGAAGCCAAACAAATAGTATGGTCGCATTCACAAAGCAGGTTTGTCGACCATTCCCTCTGCGGCTTCTCTATTGCGTGGTCCCGAGTCAGAATAACCCTTTCGTTCGTAGATTTCTTAGCACTCTCGTTCACCGTCCATGATTCTGGTCACAGCGCGTAGAGTGGGCGTCGATAGGGGCGTGGTAGTACTGTCCAAGATTGGAAGATACAACCTCCGAGTCGCGTTCCCATATCAATTGGAGCGCTTCGCACAGTCTTCTCCCATATAAAGCTGAACGACAGCCGACGTTGACGGCTGTCTGCACCTGAAACTTGGGTAGCGGGCCATCGAATGAATAAAAAGGTAATACACGCCTGTTGAGAGGCGGATATAGACCGAACTACACGACAGCGCGTTCCGATGAGGCGGGTGGCAAGTACTGAAAGATGCAGTGAAGCAGCGTGGCTTGGATTTGTGCAGAAGAAGATGGACTGGAAGCGGTTGAGAGAAGCCAAGCTAGCCGGGTTCTTCGATAGTCGCATTCACCAAGCAAGGTGATTCACAGTAACTGACGAGATCTATGGAGAGGGCCGACCAAAGCGCGAACATTTCATGAAACTCCATTCCCTCACCAGCGACTTTATTGCGTGGTCTCAAGCCTGAAGGCTTTTCGTCCGCAGCTCTCTCGTTCACTCTGGTCGCAGTGTAAGCGACACAGCGCATAGAGCGTGGGTGCCGATGCCGGCGTGATAGAGAGAGATGTTACTGTCCAAGACGGGAACTGCAACCAGAGACACAGACAGAAGATTGACGCACAGATCTGCAACTAGCATTCTGGTTTCCTGTCCGCTCTCTCCGCCCTTGGGTCGTCGGATCCAGCTTTTTTCTGAGAATGGGAGTCGTAGCCTGTTCGACGGAGAACATAAGGAAGATGCCTGCCTTGAGTTTACGAATTATAACCATACCGATGAACCTCTGTAACGCAAGAGACGAACAATTCACTTAATCCAAGATCTCAGCTCCTGTGAGGTATTTTGCGGCGGCTTTTGTACCACGGGTTAATATCGAGAACGGCACGGCAGCAGGATTTATGAGCCATTCGCAGAACTCATCAAGTACTGTGGCCGTCGTGAAGAAAGTTGTATGTACACGTGACGGGACGCGCCTTATGAGTCCGCTAGCCGGCATCCCGATCTCACTTCCTCTTTCTCGACCAACAACCTCCACACTACCTACCATCGACGTCTTTGGCTACTCACATTGTGCAAAAGATGGGACCATGGATGGTACTCACTGGCCTGAAGTTAATGCTGCTTCGTATCCTAGCCGTTGATGGGTAATCGCCCCGCCTTTTTCGTCGACTTCTCTACCGGTATGATGACTCTTACCTCTTCGAGGGACCAGCGGCGTACCTGTCTTATATCGACTATTCCACTTCGTCATCTTTGACGTCCTCGTCTCACAGTCCACATAGAGAATTCTCCCTGTCGGATACAATTTCGACATCTTTGTATCGACGTGCTAAGGGCATTCCAGACATTTCGCGACCGAAAAATTGGTATACCCCGCTATTGCAGTTGCGATTCCAGGCTCAAGTATCATTGTCCGTTGTCTTCGATGTACCCTACGAAGAGTTCTCTACTTCCGCGCGACACACTCAACAGTGTAATCACTGAATGGTATGAGTTTTTGTGGCCACAGCCCATGGTTCGTCATGTCAAGGCTGTGGACCCGGCCGTTCCTTATTGGGGACCTTGTGCCGGTAATAACACCGACTCCAACACCGCTATCTGCGTGAAGCCCGTCAGCCCTAGTAAGCAACTACCGAGAGTAGTACAAGCTATTAGTCCGCCTAGTCCGTGGTCCTCCTGCATCTTTCACGCGCTTCTTCGTTGCTGAGCATCTAATCACTTCTTCGGTTCAGAAAATCAGCTGAGGACCCCCCTAGGCGCATGCAGGCATTCGTCTTATCCTCGACTTTCTTAGCTGGATGATCCTTGCCTGTGTTTAATGGCCCGAGTACTAGCGCAGGAGGTCTCTTCCTCAGATTGCTTGCCTTGTTAGCCATGATAATCAAGGGATGTGTTTCGTTGTTTTCTATCGGTACGGGGTTTCCTTATTCGTGCTCCGACAATCCGTTCCCATCAGCCAGCCTACCGGGTCACTGAAAGACATGCGAAGAGTGACACTGAAGAACCGCTATTCTACGGAGCTATGGGAACTCAGGCTTCGAGACTGCACTTAGATCCTGAGCCTGCGAAGTCGCTTGCGACACCGGCCTAGCAATCTATCATAAACTCGCAACATCACATCGACCTTGTCTCAGACCCCTTCTCTTCAAAAAGCCGCGCGCAATCCCCAGCTGGTGCCCGTTGTGAAAAGAAGTTTGACGGCCTTATCCAGGATCCTTGTGAAAGGAAGTTTTCTACATCTTGACGGCCATCACAACATGGACCCTGTGCTCGTCCCTTTGTGCTGCCATAGAACACTACCACGCGCGATCTCGAGAGCAGCTATGCAGAGGACTTGCTTCAAACTCGTTCGTCGTTCCTCTTACAATGTCCTTCCTACGGGACTTTCGAGGTAAGTGTTAAACACATTCAAACGCTCGGAGCGTTTCTTTTTGCGATAACTGAGATTGGCGCTTATCACCGAATTCGAAGCACTGCACGGATTTTTAATAGCTTAAAACGGGACCTTAAAAGGTTTCGAGTTCAGCTTCCGTTTTTTGCTCTTGTCTTGCGCTCCGTAAAACGAGAAGATAGCTTCAGTCCATTGTTTCATAGGGGGAAAAGTTTTTCATGCCGATTTACTGACGGCCTTTTCTGGATCGAGAAAGGCTTCGCTAAATCGAAACCTTTTAGAGCTTCGTTTTTGACCAGCTAAAACGCACTCGCCTCTGTTGTGAAGTCGAAAACGCTACTTTTTTCTGTCTAGGAAAAAGTACTCTCAAGTCTGGCTTCCGATTTTTGTTCTTACCAGTCTTCCTAGGCATTTATGACTATATTGGTGACTTCAGGATGCACGTTGCTTTGCAAACGGTAGATTTGTAAATCCGGCACTTCTGTATTGTCTTGGTCTAGTAAGCAAACCATCGTTTCGTTTTATAATCTAAATTTGACTCATATGCATCATCTATGACGTGCGATCAGGAACGGAGAAAATTGTTATTGATCGTATCAAGGATTCTAGGGACATGTTTCTGCTGGATGCACAACATTACCTTCGCTATGCTTGTGTGCCTCAGAATTTCGTACCGAGCCGCCTGTAAAATGGTGGTGAATACAGGCCGTTCATGGGCAACTTACAAAACAGTGAACTAGCTCAGAGCCTGACTTCCAACGGTCATCCTCGATAGGTCAAGCGCCTTGAATAGTAATGCTCGATATGTCAAACGCTTTCTCTCTCTGCCGGAAACACAGCATAGTATGGGCAACATTGTTGTTGTGAGGGATTACTTGATACAAGATGACATCGCGGTCTTACTAGCTTATAAACAGGAAGGTCGACTATGGTCTCCTCCATTCTACCACTTACCTTTCATCATCGTGATATACTCTTATCCTCTCTCTTCCACTCTATTACAATGTGCCGCCGTCGCCAGTGAGCTACATTTTACCGCTGCATCCATTCTCCCAATTCCAACTCATTTTTTAGAGTCAATAATGTCTACATTCGATGCGGTCATGCTTTCAGTCTTGTGCGTCCTTTGTATCCCAACATATAAAACTCTGCTGACCTCCAACAACTTAGCCCGAAGAATATGTACGGCCATCGATTTTATGCGCGCTGCGGCATTCATCTTGGCGTGTTTTGCCGTCCTTCATTCTAGACTCGATGCGAGCAGTCCAACTGCAGGTTTAGCCTTTTCCATCCTGCGAGCTGCAAACCTCCGACTTGTCTGCGGACCTGTTGGCAGTAGTAAGTCTGTACCGTCTAGCGCACTGTGACTTTATATTAAGCATTCTATTACAGCCGTTGCTTTCCTGAACAGTACTGTGCGACTTGAATCACTTCCATATCTCTATTCTTCACTGCTAACCTTCTCAACAGCCCCCCGTATCGATTCTTATTGTCCCACCTGCATCTGGTCCCAGGCAAACTAAGCTGATGACTCAGGATGTATTGGCTTGACTCCGTATTAAGCATGCATGCACGGTGGAGGGATGCCATAACATTAGAGCTTGATTCATCCGGATGGGTTTATGCATACTGCCGCTAGAGTTTAGAATTTAGCATTACTCATAATATTGGTAGCAGTGCCTCCGTGCCTGATCTTAATGATCTACATGTAACGTCGATTCAGTGATCGGATTTGTATAATAGTGATCTCCTGGTTATCTTTCCACCGCTTTAGTCCCTTAGCAACCGATTTCAGAATGCTCCAGTCCGGTCAATGATAATCGAAAACAGAGTAGGATTGTAACTTTAACAGGAAGCATTACGAGAGGCGGAAATTCACTGGAACCATTGATAAGACTAAGTATCACCTCGGGCTCATAAGTGTCAGACCATACTACACACCTCACGTCAATACACAAGAGGGAATCTAGATCCATGAATGGAGGGACAAGTAACTTGACGACGCATGTGCCTCCACCGCGTCATCGGTGGTATAATGGGGAATCCCAAGAAGCAATCAACGTGAGCGCGCCTATCAGTCGCGGATGCCTAAGAGTCCAGATTTTGCCAAGAGACTTCGAAGAATAAAGCACATGAAGTGAGGCACCATCATTATACCGATCTCGGAGATGTGATACCCGATGCAACAAAATTACGCTGTTTATCATAGGATACTAGTTCCTTCCGTTGAATTGTTCAATAAATAGCTGGTCGTTCTCCGTCATTCCAATACTGACACCCCTCGATCGTACGAATATACGTCAACTGAACTCAGACTCGACAGAAGAACAGCGTACTCGTACATTTAGGATATGAAAAAAGTGGGAGTGTCCCCATTCTGCATTCATCATGGCCTGCTGAATGATGAATACAATCTGTTCAAAGCTCTTGAGAGGAATTCCTTGAAGTTCCGCCAATATTGACGGAGCAAACTTTCCCAGAAGCAGTGCCGTCCCGAATGGATTCCGACAGAACTCAAGAGACAGGGATATTAGCGGAGTCTACCAATGATTAATGATTACTGTTTCATTATCGGACAACAGTACTAACCGGACTCTACTTGATCAACACGCTGAAGAGTATTGTAAGAGCCACAGCCTCACATGAAATAGACCGACATCGCCGAATCATGATTTTCTTCTATCTCCACCACGTTGTTGTCAGGATGACGTCTGTCTTTAAATGCCGGCGAAGAAATATCGCGTCATGCTTGTCGAAAGAATCCCCGAATGGAACTGGGTATTCGCCGTCCTTGCTTGCGGAATTTTCTCATAGGGCTTGAAACTTTCCAGCGTATTTTCCCCATCTCCGTCATTCCAAGAGGTAATGCCTTTCCACTGCTCGTTCTTCTCTTTCGACCGCTCTCCTCGTGAAACATAAAGAGGCGCAAATTGTCGTGTCGGCGAAACACGTTTCACTCCCCACTTCCTTCCAACATCTTCCCCAGGGTCCCTCCCATCATTGCCCAGAACTTCTCCCGCTCCTCACCCTCCGGAGCCTCCAACATGGGCTTCACTCTCATATACACTGCCTTCCGGCCGTTCATCTTCACTACCATATCCGAATAAAATAGAGGCGACCGGAGATGGTTAAAGGCGTCATTGACCGCATCGGCGAAAGCGAGCTGAAGGGTCATAGTCCCGGCAGGGATGAGCACGGGCCCGGAGGAGGGGTACGTTTTGTCGAGGTATGCTGCTATGGCAGCAGAGTCGGAGACTACGGCGCCAGTGGAGTCGTCTTGGAGGATGGGGATGGTGTAGAAGGGTGAGACACCATCGGACTTCGTGCTAGTGGGCGCGGCGCCGATCTTTTTGGCGAGAGCTTTGATGTCGGGGAGCTCGACATAGACAGTCTGGTAGAGCAGATTTTTGAGGTTTAGGGCATACCTAACATTGCCAGTTAGTTTCAGAACACGCCTGCAGCGAGGTATACCCGTACCTGGTCCGCCAGGTAATCATAATCCCCGGAGAATAGGCTGCCTTGGACGGAAGGTCGTACAGAGTAATCATGCTGGAACTGTGCAGGGAGCGCCATTCAGCTTGGGCTATATACGTACAACTCCGGCGAGACTTACTAAGCGATTGGCATGAATAATCCAATAGGCAGGTCTTCGTCATTTCTGCGAAGTTACTGCGGATGCGCACTTCATGGTCGCTCATTTGATATCTGTCCACGACACAGACAGTCTAGTAGGGCAGATCTTTCAGGTTTAGAGCGTACCTGACAAGAGCCTCAACGTCGGGGAGCTCGACATAGACAGTCTGATAGGGTAGATTTTTCAGGTTTAGGGCATCCTTAACGTCGTCAATTAAGTTCGGAACGCGCCTGCAGCGAGATATATTCATACCTGGTAATCAGTCCCCGGAGAATAGGCTGCCTTGGACGGAAGGTCGTACAAAGTAATCGCGCTGGGTCTGCGCAGGGAATGCCATTTAGTTTGGGCCATAATACGTACGAGTTCTGATGAGACTTACTAAGTAACTGGTAACAATAAGACAGCAGGTAGGGGGAAGACCAGAGTAGCTCTCCTTGTCATGTATAGCAGACGAGTAAGGAAGAACGACAGTAGAGTCGTGTTCGATGATAGGGACAGTGTAGAACGAGGAAGATCCCAATGATCAAACACAGTGCCCCATTGAATGGGGGTGGGTGAAGGAATACGAGAGCTGAACGTTAGGACCGTTAGGTGAGGGCTGCATATCCAAGAGGACCATACTGTGCTTGATCAACATCGAATCGTGCACCGCCTCAGGAACGGACAGGTGTGAAGACGTCCGATTTCTGGTTTACATCTTATTCGACCAAAAGGTCGGTACTAAGATACTGCTTGGTCCTGCAGCTCAATGAGTCGGACACAATTAGGTGGATATTTACAAACACACCTCAGATAAAGGTTATGGAGAGGAAACCGACAGCGTTCACCATCTCTACCCTTTGCATTTGTAAAGATGTCGTCGTCAGGTAAATTTACGACGTCGCGCTGTATGGTGCCTTGAAGGTAGGCTACGACAGAGCTGACCGCCTAGACTTCTGCCGGCCAGCGCTGACGAAGAGCTCTGAAAATGTGCACATGCGAAATGTGCATAGACCGCGATCAGAACTCGTTGGAGAGCAACACATGATGCATGGGCCGTGGCATTGGGACTCGAGTCGCGGCAGTAATGAGTGGCACGACATATATTCGGGGAATGGGATGAAAATGTATTCGTCGTCATTTACGGGATCTGCGCGAGACGAGAACAGTGATAGCGCACTGCCGGTTTTCTTCGACTGTCTAAGGTAGCTTTTGCCGTCGGGACTGAACGAAAAGCCAAAGAGGGCGTGTTATCCCGAACGCCCAGTCTTGTGAGAGCCGAGCAGCGTGAGGGACGCGAACGACTAGGCCTCCCTCCTGCGCGGTAGACACCACTGCCACCAAAGCAAGTGAGAGCGACGAGTAGCTGGAGATATATCTGGGACTCTTGGGGCGCGCCGTTCACGGAATAACACTGTCTTCGTGTTTTGTACTCATGGAAGACAAGCCAGGCATTGGGAATGGGGGTATAGCAGACAGCTTTTCTGCGCGGCAGTGTCTGTATTGTTCATGAGATTCGTCGCTCTCTGCAGAGGGAAAGGTAACGCACCATGTTCACCCCACGCCCAACTTCTCAAAAGCCCCATCTTGCGTTCCTTTTCCTGGTGCTGGACAATGGTCGTATCACTGGCTCTTGGAAGCCTTAAGGACAAGCGCATCACCGGATCTGCCGTCAACGGGATAAAATAAGCAGTGACGCACCGGGTGCACGGTGATCATGATCGAGAAAAGAGATCGTTTTCTCCCGCGTGTCTATACAGACCGTCCCTCCCTTCCATTGATAGGTCTGCATCGTTGTCTGTCTACGAGAGACTAATGAGAGGTATGTTACTATCCAAGATGGGAACTGCAATCGTTAGATTGAGAGACACAAAGACAGAAGGTTAACGCACAGATCTGCAGGTCATCCCAACTAGCAGTCTGGTTTCCTTTCCATCGTCGGATCCAGCTTTTTTCCGAGACTGGGAGTCGTAGCCTGTTCGAGGGAGAATATAAGGAAGAGGCATGTCTTGAGTTTACGAATTATAAGCACACTCTGTGTATACCGATGAACTTGTGTAACGCAAGAGACGAACAATTTACTTTACCCACTGAATACGAAAGATACCCCACCCAAGGATACCGAAGATCTCAGATTCTGTGAAATATGTTGCGGCGGCTTTCATACCAGGGGATAATATCGAGTACGGTACGTCAGCCGAAATTATGAGCCATTCACAAGTACTGTGGTCGTCGTGCAGAAAGGTGAATGTACACGTGACGGGACGTGCCTTATCCGTCCCGGACTAACCGGCGTCCATCCAGTTTTCCAGCTTTCCAGTACCACCATCTGCATGAACTAAGTAGTAAGTAGTAAGCAGCCACCGAGAGCGGTACGCCTAGTCATGATTCTCCTGCATTTTCCCCACGCTTCAAGTTCTTTGCTGAGCATCTCATCACTTTGATTCACTGGCAGACCACCCTAGGTCTATGCAGGCATTCATCTTATCCTCGACTTTCTTACCCCATGGAAAACTTTGCCTGTGTTTAATGGCCCGAGTACTAATACAGGAAGGCTCTTCCCTGGATTGCTTGCCTTGTTAGCCATGCTGATCAAGGCATGTGTTTTGTTGTTTGTGCTCTGTCGGTGCGGGGTTTCCTTGTTCGTGTTCTGACAGTCCGTGGTTCTGATCAACCAGCACCAAAGAACCACTATTCTACGAAGCTACAGGAACTCTGAGACTGAGCTTAGGTTCAGGTCAAGACTTTAGTCAAGAACTCCATGTTCGGCTTGGTGAGAGGTAAGCTTTGTACTGGGCTCGAGTCCGAGTTGGACATTACATGTCTGCGTCGTGTACTGAGTGGTACTGCTCAAGCTCTCAGGTTTTCTCTTCGTGGGCGTCAAAACCTCGAACCTATCTTTCAGGATACGAAATGCAAGACACATCCGTGGCTAGAGTTCCCTGAACGTAATAGAACAGAATGTCATTGACAGGGTCATTATGGAACCCCGTCTACGCCCGACGACACACACCCGGACAGGGTCATCATACCGAACAAAGAAGACAGACAAACAAGAAGGACGACAGCGGGCCGTGGTTGATGCAGAGCAGACAGTTGAACGAGAGGGACAACAACGGGACATAGTTGATAGAGAACAGAGAAAGGGACAACGAGGTAGATAAGATAACAGACCATTTAATTCTGTGGATCAGGACAGAGATGATGGTGGTCTTGAGACGAAGGTTCCCCGTCAGTATCAAACCTGACTTCCTCCTCTACTCTTCGCTCAATGTTACTCTGGCTTCAGCGTCTTTTGTTCAGCACTTCGGGAGACCTCATCGGGCTAACAGTATTATTCGCGACAGGCGCCGGGAGCTTGGTACTTGTTATCAGCAAATTTGAACATCCACAGCCCAGACCAGCAATATATCATAGAATTCGTGAGTTACAAGCTACCAGATCGCGCGAACTTTTTTCGAGATCTTTTCTTCACGTACTGATCTCACTTATTGAAGGCTACCGGGCACCGTCGACGATCATTTTGGGCTCGAACCGGTTCCTGTGTTGTTAATGTGGATCACGCGTGGTGATCTTCATCGTGACGGTCCCACCAGGGAACGTGGTCAGCTTTGCACGAAACACGAGCGAATGAGTTTCCCTTGCAAGACATTTTGCTTCCTTGTTTTTTTCCTCGCCGCTAGCCTTCAGCTTTTTGCATCACCAGAGTTTCTGTTTTCAATATCTCGACTCTAGAAAGCCTTGAGATTCTCGTCTGTTTGTGGTTCTATTTTTGTTCCTCCGTCTTGCCTCCGTCAGTCAGACTAGTCAATTGATGCTGCGTATGGTGACTTCAAAACCCCTTTACGCACTTTTTGGAAAGTCCCCAAACTCGTTTCATAGCCAAGGCCAATGCTTTTTTTCCTTTACACATACCGATCATTAACGGTGGCACCGCATCCAGGACCCCCTATAAAAAGAAGTCTACATCCCGATGACTATCTCGGCATTCAAGTTGACGATGAAACCTGTGCCGTCCCCTGGGGCTGCCGTCACGACAGAGAAGATAGAACACTACTACGTGCGATCCCGAGAGCAGCTATGCTGAAGACTTGTACTTCAAAATGTTCCCTCGCAGCTACTTGCCATGTCTGTCCTTCAGCTATTTGCACAAACGCCACGGCCGCTACCATCGTTTGCATGTTTTCAATCCTTACCTCGAAAGTCCTGAGATCGGCGCTTATCAGCGAATCCGAAGTTGCTCGTCTGGGAAAAAGAACTCTCAACTCCGGCCTTCGACTTTTGTGCCTTCTCATCCGACGCAGGCGTTTATGGCTATATTTGGTGATCTCAGAACTCACGCACGCAGCTTCCCAAGTCCCAATGTTCGATTCGCAACCCCGATACTTCTGTTCTTATACCGTTTCCTTGGCAGGAACCCGTCGTGTCACGCAAGTTTCGATCTCATTTTTTGATAAATCTTTCAAATCATCGTCTGTGACACATGCGATCAAGAAGGGACAAAGTCTTTGTTGATTGTATCAAGGATTACAGCGACAAGTCGTCTCCGCTTGGTGCACAACGCTCGAACCTTCGCTATGCTTGTTTGCCTCAATATTTCATACCGAACCGCCTGTGAAACAGTGGTGACTTCAAGTCATTCATGGCCAACTTACAAAACAGTGAGCCTACTAGCCTCAGTTCCAACACTAATACTCTATAGGTCAAGCGCCTTGAATAGTAATACTCGATATGTCAAGTGCTTTCTGCTATGGGCTTTTTTGCCGGGAACACAGCGTACGGATAACTTTGTCCTTATGAGGAATTACTCAATACAAGATTTCATCGCGGTCTTACTAAGTTATAAACATGAAGGTCCACTATGGCCTCCTCCATCCTCCCATTTACCTTTCAACGTTGCAATAAACCATTATCCTCTCTTTTCCACTTTTTACGATGTGCCGCCGTCGCCAGTGAGCTGCATCTTACCGCTGCATCCACCCTCCCAATACTTACTCGGTTTTCAGAGTCAGAAATGTCTACATCCGATGTGGCCATGTTGTCAGTCTTGTGCGTCCTTGTATCGAAACATATAATTTTTTGCTGACCTCCACCAACATAGCCCGAAGAATATGTACGACAATATATGTATATGCGCGTTACATTTCTTTCATGTTTTGCCGTCTTTCTTTCTAGATTCGATGCGAGCAATCCAACTGCATGTTTAGCCTTTTCCATCCCACGAACTGCAAACCGCCGGCTTGTCTGCGGACCTGTTGGCAATAGTAAGTCCTGGACCATCTGGCACTATGACTCTATAGTAACCGATCTATTACAGCCGTCGCTTTCCTGAACAGTACTGTACGACTTGAATCACTTCTATATTTCTATTCTTCACTGCTAACCTTCTCGACAGCCCCCCACATCGATTCGTATTGTCCCGCCTGCAGTTTCTACCAGCCAAACTAAGCCTACTGATGACTCACGAGGGTACTAACTTGACTTCGTACTAAGCAAGCATGCGCAGCGGAGGGATGACATCATAAGATTAGAGCTTGATCCATCCGGATGGGTTTATGCGTACTACCACTGGCATTTTGTGTGTTTACTTACTACTTACCGACTGATAATATTGGTACTTCCTCCGTGCCTGATCTCAATAATCCACATGTAACATCAATTAATCGAGCCAATGACCGGACTTATATAATAGTGATCTCCTGGTTATCAAGTTTCCACCACTTTGGTCTCGTAACGCTTCCTGTTAAAGTTATAACCCTACTCTGTCTTCGATTATCATTGATCGGACTTGAACATCCCGAACTCGGTGGCCAAGGGAGGTTGAAGTTTACTGGAATCATTGATAAGACTAGGTATCTCCGGTTCATATGTGTCATTAATTAACTTGAACCATACTACACGTCTCACGTCAATACATGACAAGAGGGAACCTAGATCCATGAACGGAGGGACAATTTAAGTAACCTGACGACACCTGTACCACCACCGCATCATCAGTGATAAAATGGGCATTAGGGAATCCAAAAAAGCAATCAACGTGAGCGCGCTTATCAATCGTGGAGGCCCAAGAGTCTAGATGTCGAAGAATCAAACATAGTATGAAGTGGTAAGCACCATGAGCATTACACCTACATGATCAAGATGCGATACCCGTTGCAACAAATTACGCTGTTTATCTGCCACCGAATGCGGTACAGTTGAATTGTTCAATAATAGTCGGTCGTTCTCCGACTCGGAATGCTATTCGAGTACTGATATACCTCAGTCGCACAAAAATACGTCAACTGAACTCAATTATCGACAGAAGAACAGCGTATTCAAGCAGCTAGGATTCACCGTGGCTAGCTGGAAATTGAATACAATAATCTGTTCAAGAAAATTTCGTTGTCACATATTGACGAAGGAAAATTTCCCAAAAGCAATGCCGTCCCGAACGGATTTGCCTCACTTGAGAGACATTCGGACAAAGAGTTTAGAGTTTAGAAAACCGGTACGTGGTCCCAATCAGGAACACCGGGGTTCTGTGCCACCACGAAACGTGTTACAGATCATGGCAACACTGCCGCTGTGATATCCTGAGCTCTCCACCAGGTGCCAGCTTACTAACTGGGCTGTACCTGATCTCCGGACATTGCGTCATATTGAAGAGTACCCACAGGCTCATAATACATACGAAATAGACCGACATCTCCGCATCATTGTTTTCTTCCATCTTCACCACTTTGTCGTCAGGACGACGTCTGTCTTTAAATGCCGGTGAAGAAATATCGCGTCATGCTTGTCGAAAGAATCCCCGAATGGAACTGGGTATTCGCCATCCTTGCCTACAAAAATTACTCGTAGGGCTTGAAACTTTCCAGGTACTTTTCCCATCTCCGTCATTCCAAGACCGGTCGTTCATCTTCAGCACCATGTACGAGTAAAAGAAGGGCGGAGATGGTTAAAGGCGTCATTGATCGCATCGGCGAAGCGAGCTGATCGGAGATTACGGTGCAGATGGAGGCGTCTTGGATGATGTGGATGTGTAGAAGGGTGAGAAGCCATCGGGCTTCGCGGTGGTGGGTGCGGTGCCAATCTTTCAGACAAGAGCCTAGATGTCGGGGAACTCGGCATAGACAGGCTGGTAGGGCAGGCTTTTCAGGTTTAGGGTGTACCTAACCTTGACGAGTTAGTTTCAGAACAGAAGCGAGATATATCTGTACCCAGTGGTCCGCCAGGCAATCATAGTCCCCGGAGAATTGGCTTGGACGGAAGGTCGTACACGAGTAATCATGCTGGGACTGCAGGGAATGCCATCCAGGTTGGTCACAGCAGTCTATGTCTCCGTGAGATTCGTCACCTGCAAGGCAAAAGATGGTGACGCACCATTCTACACTGAACACCATGGCGAAACACTCTGGTATACACTATTTTCGAGGTGAGGAGATTCGCGTACGATCCGCGGTGCTATGCCAACAGTTTCTAGCGGGGTCCAAGCGTAGGAGCGGGTGGTATTTTGGTGCAGTCCTTCGAATTTTTAAGGTACGTGCTGCGCCATATTATCCGTCACATTTATTGCTCTCTGCATAGATGAAGAAAGCACACCTAGCTGGCATGCCATGCCAAGTTCCCGACTTCATACATAGAACAGCCCTAGACCAGCGGACAAGGGTCGAGAAAGGCGAGACCAGCTCCTGGTTGTTCCATGCACTGTGGTCCAGATCTGCAGCAAGCGAAGATCTGAGCCAAGGAAAAACGATGCAAGTAATACACGGCTTACTGGCTATAATGATCGCGGTTCATGCATTCAAATCACCGTGTTGCTGGGACGCGACTCCTCCCAACGACAAAGTCACCTCGAGCCACCGGTTGATTGGCAAGGTTCTCCTTGATTCACCCAGCCAGCTTCACCATCGAAAACTCGTCGCCGACGCGTCGTTATTCTTGACCGCTCTGCCCGCACAGAAAGGCGGGTGGTAGGGATGGAAGGAGAGAAAACATTGCACCGGGAAGGCGAGTTGCACAAACCATGCCTTGTCGTGATAGGCGGCTATAGCAGACATGTAAGGAACAACGGCAGTAGAGCCGTGCCCAACGATAGGGACTGTGTAGAATGGCAAAGCTCCCAACTATCAAGCGCAGCGTCCCATTGAATGAGAGTAAGTGAAGGAATACGAAAGCTGAACGCTAGGGCCGTCCGGTGAGGGCCGTATATCCAAGAGTACCATACCGTGCTTGATCAATATCGAATCGTGCGCCGCCTCACGAAAGGACAGGTGTAAGGGTGTCCGATTTCTGTTCGACCAAAAAGCCAGTAGTAAGATATCGGCGCTTTGTCCTGCAGCTCAATGAGACGGGCACGACTCTTACGTAGATATCTACCGCAAACACCTCAGATAAAGGCTTCTTGAGAGGAAACCGACAACATTCAATTTCATCGTCGCCACTCTTTGTATGTCGTCGTCAGGTCAATTTCCCACGTCGCGGTGTCTGCGAGGATGGAGCATTGAAGGCAGGGGCTACGACAGAGCTGACTGCCTAGACTTCTGTCGACCGGTGCTGCCAAAGAGCTCTGCTATAGCACATGCGAAATGTATATGGCCCTCGGTCGGGATCTCGCTGAGGAGCAACCCATGATGCATGAGCCGTTACATTGGGGCTCAAGTCACCGGCAAGTAGTAATGAATGGCGCGACACATATTCGGGGAGTGGGATGAAAATGTATTTGTCGTCGTTTATGGGATCTGCGCGAGATGAGAACAACGATAACGCATTGCTATCATGTCTCTGCCTGTTTTCTTCTCATGTTGCCTGACAACAGCCTGAGGTGGCTTTTGCCGTGGGGACTGAACGAAAAGCCAAAGAGGGCGAATTATCCTGAACGCCCCATTCTTGTGAGAGCCGAGCAGCACGAGGGACGTGAATGACTAGTCCTCCCTTCTGCGCGGTAGACGTGATTTGCCACCATAGCAAGTGAGAGCAACGAGTAGCGAAAATATCTGGAGCCCTTGGGGCACGCCATTCACGAGTTAACCCTTTCTTCGTGTTCTGTACTCGTCTAAAAGACAGTCCATGCTTTGGGAATTTGGAAAGATATCGGACATATTGTGGGGTATAACAGACAGCCTTTCCGTGAATGACAAGGGGTGACCGGTGACTTTCCATGTCTGTTAGAAGTGGTGGGAAGAGAATCTGCATGTATGCGGTCGCATTGAACGAAGCCCCAGCATGGAGACGGTAGTATTGTCGTCGCCGGCAGTGTCTGTATTGTTCATGAGATTCGTCGCTCTCTGCACAGGGAATGGTAACGCACCGTGTTCAGCCCACGTCCGACTTCTCAAAGGCCCCATCCTGCGTTCTTTTCCTGGTGGTGGTCCGACAGTCGTACACTGGAAGCCTAAAGGCAAGCACTGCGCGCATCACCAGATCTGCCGCCAGCAGGATAAAATAAACAGCAATGAACCCGCACGGTCCATGGTGACTGGTCGAGAGAAGAAATCACATTGTCCCACGTGGCTTGATTCAAAATTTACAATTTATTGGACCCTCTCGGATTTGAACCTCGATCGTTAAGTTGCCGGCGGCCCAATGGCCATTGGCGGAGCGCTTGCGCCCGATTATACGATCGTGCCAAAGGGTCCACACAAGGTCCACAATACGGTAAAACATCACATGTAGCTTACATTTCAAAGTTTTCCTTGACCCGGCACCCCCGAAAGCCGCCCTAGTCCAGTTAATCCCAAGTTAAACCCTAAAATCGTCCACCTGCAATGAGACGTAGCGCTTTCCAATACCAACCCGAAGGTTACGCTTAGCGCTTGCCTTCACCTTTGCCCCGTAATTGCTTCGCGCTTACTATTATCATTTATTTCGCGAACCGGACCTCTCAGGTCTCCTCACGAACCCTTTCCGGAATCCAATCTATTCCCTAACGACGTACATCATTTCTAATTAATCTTACCTCGCTTTGATCATCACTCCTTGCCCTCGTGCTCACATATCCGGATTTCGGCAGAATCCTAACAAAGTCAGATGCTTATTTTTTCCTCATCCGTACCTATGATAGAGGCCGTGCACGATCTCAGTGTAGCACCTGGACATCTAGGCCCCTTGTGAAAAGAAGTCTAGTACATCCTGGCGGCTATCTCTTGACGATGGACCTTGTTCTTGCCTTCTGGTGATGTCATCTAAAAATACTAAAGTACTAGTATGCCCGACCCCAAGAGCAACTACGCTGAGGACCTTTCTCAAAACGTTCACTCTCAAGGCTTCTCCGTTACTCGTTTCTGTTACCGTGTCCGTCCTTCAGCTATTTTCACAAACGAGCGTTTGCATGTTTTCACTCACCTCAAAAGTCCCGAGATCAGCGGTTTTTACCGAATTCGAAGTTGAATTCACTGTCTGGGAAAAAAGGAACCCTCAGAGCCGGCCTTCGGCTTTCGATTTTACCAGGCATTTATAGCTATAAGTACTTATTAGAACTCCCGCACGCAGCTTTGCAAGTCCCAACATTCAATGTTTCTATTCTGACGAGGCAAACCATCGTGAGCTTCGATTTATTTTTTGACTTTGAATGACTCTTTCAACTCACCGTTTGTCCGAGTCACACATACGATCAAACAGAGATCATGCTTTTATTGATTGTGTCAAGAATCACAGCGACAGGTCGCCTCTACTGGGCGCACAATATTCCAACCCTCCCTATGCTTGTTTGCCTCAGTATTTAATACTGAACCACCTGTAAAATGGTAGCGCCTTCAAGTGATTCAATGCCGCTCATGGCCGAAGGCTCATAACCACTAGCGTGGCTTGTAACTACAATACTCCGATGGATCAAGTGCCTTCTGCTGCGCTTTGAACAGTAATACTCGATATGTCAAGCGCTTTCTGCCGGAAACACGGGGATCTCTTGAACATTCTCCACGATACAAGATATCATTGTGGGTCCGAGTCTTGCCAGTTTATAAACAGGAATATCGACTATCGCCCCTCCTCCATCCTCCCACTTGCATTTCAACATCGCAACACACCCTTATCTTCTCTTCTCCACTCTATTACGATGTGCCACCGTCGCCAGTGAGCTATATCTTACCGCTGCATCTGCTCTCCCAATGACTTGTTTTTCAGAGTTAGGAATGTCTACATTCGATGTGGCCATGCTTTCAGTCTTGTGCGTCCTTTATCCAAACATCTAGACTTCCGCTGACCCCCAACAACTCAGCCCGACGAATATGTATGGCGAATCGCGATGTATTTCTATGCGCGCTATTTCTCTCATTTTTTGCCGTCTTTCTTTCTAGATTCGATGCGAGCAGTCCAATTGCAAGTTTAGTCTTTTTCATCCTGCGAGCTGCAAACCACCAGCTTGTCTGCAGACCTGTTGGCAGTAGTAAGTCTGTACCATCTGGCGCACTGTGAATTTATATTAAGCAACCTTTTACAGCCGTCGCTTTCCTGAACAGTACTGTGCGACCTGAATCACTTTCATATTTCTATTCTTCACTGCTGACATTCTCGACAGCCCCCCACGTCGATTCATATTGCCCCGCCTGCAGCTCCTACCAGCCAAACCAAGACAGCTGACGAGGTACTAGCTTGACTCCATACCAAGCATACACGCGCAGTTGAAAGACAGCACAAAACTAGAGTTTGATCAATTCGGACGGGTTCATGTGTACTACTAGCAACGCTCACGGCGTCAGTGTGCGCTTCTAACTTACTGGTAGAACTGCCTCGGTGCCTGACTTACATCAAATTTCAATCGAGCCAATGATCAGTTTTATACAACCGAAGTATCTTAGGGTATTTCTCCAGTTGCTTGCAACACCCGAGCAAAGAATGTCCCCACGTCCCATCAACGGTAATTTAACACTCAGAGTGCCATGATATCCCTTTCAGACTCGCACGAGTAACTTAGGTTATGACGAGACGTGTTACAAAGCTTTCCAAACCCCACGTCGGTATGCCAGGAAACTGCATCCATGTACGGAGAGACTAAGATGCCAGCCAGGGGTTAATAGGATACAGAATCCAAAAAAAGTTGATCAAATTGAGCACGACGATCAATCATCAGTCGTAAGGAACAAGGTCTAGACATCCCTGATGAGTTAAACATAGAACATTATTGTCGTAAGAAAGCGTAAGAACGACGATTCCGGCAATGATGATCTTGAAAGTATGATATCCGGCTACAATAAAATTACGTGTATTTAAATCCACCGAATGTCAACAGGCTTGGGTGTACAATCACTAGTCGGAAAGTGACTCTGAACAAGCTGAAGGGTCATCGTCCCGGTTGAGATGAGCAAGGGGGACAGAGGAGGGGTATATTTTGTCGAGGTAGCCTGCTATGGCAGCAGAGTCGGAGACGACCGCGCCAGTGGAGTCGTCTTGGATGATGGGTATGGTGTAGAAGGGCGAGACGCCATCGGGCTTCGCGCTAGTGGGCGAAGCGCCGATATTTTTGGTAAGAACCTCGGTATCGGGGAGCTCGATGCCTGTGTTATCAGTGTTGAAATAATCCTAGCAGGTATGGAAGCACACAAGGGATCGGGACACAAATACGATATTGACATAGTACATGATGCATGAGCGCTGAGCGGTAGCTGAAATTGGGTTTTATTGATGCTGGACGTACTAAAACCCCCGACGTGCTAAAGCTCGGTCCGTTGGCCTGGAGTACGCAGTCAATGGACTAAAGAAGAGAATTTCTTTTTTTACTGATACGTACACGTGACTGATTACCAATAAACGCGCGAGCCCCGAGTTGCCACGTGAGAGGCGGCAATGTTAGCACGAGCTCGATATCCAACAATCCGTCACATTCATCGCTCTCTGCAGAGATGGGGAAAGCATACCTAGTTGACCTATGTCCCCGAGTTTATTGAGCAGCCCTAGACCATCGGAAAACGGTCGAGAAAAGCAAGACTAGCTCCTGGTCATTCCACACACAACGGTCCAGATCTACAGCAAGCGAAGATCTGAGCCAAGAAAAAGGGATGAAAACGATCGACGGCTTACTAGTTATAGTGTTCCATGGTTTATGCATTCAAAACATGGCATCGCCGTAACGCGCTTCCTCCCAATGACAAAGTCATCTCGCTTCCTTTGAGCCACCGGTTCATTGGCAAGGTTCTCTTTGATTCACCCATCCAGCTTCGTCATCGAAAACTCGCCGCCGACACGTCGTTCACCTTGACCGCTCTGCCCGCACAGAAAGGTGGGTGGTAGGGATGGAAGGGGAGACAACATGGCACTGAGAAGGCGAGTTGCACAAACCAGAGCTCGCATTGTCATGATAGGCGGCTATGGCAGACGAGTAAGGAACAACGGCCGTCAGCGTAGAGCCGCGCCCGATGATAGGGACTAATGACAAAGCTCCCAATGATCAAACGCAGCGTCCCGTTGAATGAGGGGAAGTGAAGGAATACGAGAGCTGGACGTCAGGGCCGTTTGGTGAGGGTCGCAAATCCAAGAGTACCATACTGTGCATTATTAGTATCGTATCGTACACCGCCTCTCGAAAGAGAGGCGTAAGGGCGTCCGATTTCTGGTTTGACTTGTTCGAACAAAAGGCCAGTACTAAGACACCGGCACTTTGTCCTGCAGGCTGAGGCTGCAGCTCGATGTGACAGGCACAATTAGGTGGGTATCTGCCACAAATTTCATCGTCGTTACCCTTTGGACGTCGTCGTCATGTCAATTCCCCACGTCGCGGTGTCTGCGAGGATGGAACATTGAAGGTAGGGGCTACGACGGAGCGAACCGCCTAGACTTCTATCGGCCGGTGCTGCCGAAGAGCGGAAAGTGTGCACATGCGAAATATGTATGGGACGCAGCGATAGCTCACAGTGCTATCGTGTCTCTGCCGTGCTGCCTCACGACAGCCTAAATCGAGACTGAATGAAAAGCCAAAGAAGGGGAGGTATCCTGAGCGCCCCATCCCTGTGAGAACCGCACTGCATGAGGGATGCGGGTGACTAGCGCGGTAGACGTGACTGGTACCATAGCAAGTGAGAGCGACGAGCAGCAAGAGTATCTGCGACACGCCGTTCATGGAATAGCTCTTTCTTCGTGTTTTGTACTCGTTTGAAAGACGAATGGAAGACTGGCCAGGGTTTGGGAATTCCGATAGGGATTGGACGTGGTGTGGGATGTAACAGACTGCCTTTTGGCGACAACAAGGGGCACCCGTCCCACGTCTGTTATAAGTGGCGGGAAGAGAATCTGCAAGTATGCGTCGCATCGAGAGAAATCCCAACGTGGAAATGTCGGCTATGGTGTCTCTATTGCTCATGAAATTCATCGCTCTCTGCAGAAGGAATGGTAACGCACCGTGTTCACCTCATGTCCAACTTCTCGAAGGACCCACTTTGCATGTTCTTCCTGGTCCTGGTCGACGGTTGTGCTTGTATAGTACTGATTGTTCGAAGCCTAAAGGCAAGCACTATGCATCACCGGATCTAGCCATCAGCGGATACGATAAATGGTGATGCACCAGCACAATGATCACTGATCATGGTCGAGAAAAGAAATCATTGGGTTCACGTGGCTTGAGGAAGGTGATTTGGCGTCTCGAAACTGCGCTGAAAAGCGTATAAAAACACCTATAACCCCCCAAAAGTCCTGTAAAGGCGTACTACAGAGTCTCTCTGAATCGGAAACTCGTATACTAGGCGGACTACCCACTAGAACCCACTTTCGTGGAAGTCCTGCTTTCCCTGTTTGGCCCACCATCAGTCCCTTTTTATGAAGGCAGCTTCACCTGTCTGAACGGTGCTCAAGCACTGTAAAATCCACACAGAAGTCCTGAAAAGGCACCACAGAGTCCCTCTGCATATCCAGGTCATTGACGAGACCATAAAATTCGTGCTTCAACCCGATACAACCGCTATCTTTCAGACGAGGATTCCGGTTATCTGCTGAGAGTCGCTGTACCAGGGCTGTGTGACGTTGCCATATCCCTGGTCATTCAGAGCCTTGGGGGTGCCCATCCCGACACTCTGAGCTCGAGAACCGTGAGGTACCGTGGCTACTATTTTTTAAGGTTTCCGCCATTGCCAATTCAAGGTACGCCGAGATGCCGTCGCCCTGAACTATACAGGCTGCCGGATCTGCCCACCTCCTGGCTCTGGCGAGACTTAAACCACTACCACGATTGAAGATGTCGATGGAGGGCTATACGGTTCACCCGTATTGAACGTTAACCAGGTTTTTTACCATAAGTACACAGCGGTGTTTGCAGTCTGAATTGACTTGGAGAAATACGTCGGAGCGGCCTTCTCCACTGACACCTAGTTGATGTATATATGAACACTTAAAGAGAAATTCGCACGCTAGTACGGTCATAGCATATGAGCCATTGAAGGTCGTATAAGAAATTATCACTGTTCTAAGCAGTTCTACATGTGAACTGTTACTAAACGTACAGGTGAAATTCATCTATGACAAGGCTCACATGGGTTCACGCTCCGGATCCATGACTGTACCATTACGCAGAAACTGGAATTACCCCACCTCCGACCCCACTTTCAGACTTCAGATTGGCTCTCAGGCCCAAGTTTCTGATGAGTATATATATACGCTTCAGGAAGAGACACCTGGCGTGCACCGCGATTCCGTTCTGGTGGGGTTCACATGGGGGGATTATTGATTTCGAGTTTCCCGTCTATAGGTCTTCAAGTTCTACAACGGCTTGGGTGGCTCGGTCTGGGGTTTCTCGGTCATGGGTTTCTCGGTCGTGAGCTCGGCTTGGGGGTTGATTAGAGGGTAGTGAGGATTAGGGTTTCGTAGTGCAGTTGCCTGTATCCTTGCGTCCGGCGTGCCTGAAGGTACCGTGCCGTGTAATGATGAGATGAGATGAGATGAGATTCAAAAATCACAAAGTGCAAAATTCAAATTGCTTCAGACCAATAGCAGCACAATGCCAGCGGAGCGATGCCCTCAAAACGACAACCTTCAGCGTAATAACCCCTGCGGAATCGAACCGAGGTCGTCCACTATAATGCGGTAGAGAAACGACTACGCCAAAGAGTCCTGGACAGTTTCAAACAGACGACTAATTTCCTTCTCTAGCGCAAGTTAGCGCATGGAAATTCTATGTTAATGAGGAACGAAATACCAGGTACATAGGGTAATACGCATGTTTCAACCTGTATATCATCAACAAAGGCTCATATCTGAGCTCCTTCATTCGGATCACTGCTAGTATAACCATTACAACATGTCAAGTGCTATTCTCATCATGAAAATGTTCTCGGGGTAATTGTTTCGCTGATGTCGTTTCGTAGCCCAGAGTAGCAACACTATACCTTCAATCTAATGAAATAGTATCTCCCGCCTCTCGCTCCTCGAGTAACGAAATTCGCTCCCGGTTGTCGATTTGTTGAGAGCTTCTGCTTCCACGTTGGTTCAAGGGCGGCTGCAGAAAAGGAAAGTTTTACGGTCTGTGCGAATCCCAGCTGTGACCGCTGAGAATGACGTTCTTACTGCCGGCACCAGTAGCGATCCACAAGTCGATCTAGTACTAAGATTCCGAGGAAAACGGCGCGATGCGGCGGCAAGCAAGCATTGGAGAATGAGACGGCAGTAAGTTGGTGAAGACAAAGTCCATGAAGACAAAGAAGCTGAACAATGCACGATTGGGAATGATCAAACGAGCTGAGCCAGCTAAACTTCCAACGACGTAATCTAGGTAGAGGATGTCCTTCTTCGACGGCTGGAGGTGATCAGATGCTTCGAGGCTGTTACAGAGGGAGAGTCGGTGAGACGATGAGCCCAACGGAGGAGTTTTATCGCTCTAGACCTTTCACAAAGGAGTCGTCTTGGATGATGGATGGCGTTTTGGATGTCGGAAAGTTTGGTATTTTTCGAGGTTCAGATCCAGATTCCGATGCATCAGCAACGTACTTGCGCACGTCCGGAAAGAACTTGTTTGGGCTAATGGCCTCGACGACGTAACCGTAGGCATCTGTTCCAGCGAGGAATTAGAGCCTAGAAGCTAGTCTTTACTATGAGACTTGTCGTCTGAAGAGGAGAAATGGCCCCACACCTGTTCGTTTGTCACAAAACCGTAAGATCCGTTGCGCTACGGTAGTATTGTCCTTCAGATTCATCCGAGAGAAGGGAAAGAAACCGTGCCCAATTTACCCCCGTCTTACGAGTACCCGACTTTGCAGAAAATCCTAATACTGTCGAAAGAGAAGGCGAGATCAATGCCTGATGGTTCATCTTACGGTTGTTCAGGTACTAAAGCAGTTTCTGCACGTGCCTTGAGCTAAGCGCTGAAGAATCAATATCCCTCGGGCCGTCCTTGAGCTCGGGTTGCCTTCAATAACAATAAACAGCATTGTTAAAGCTAATAGTTAAACGTAAGTACTTTACAGAAGCAACGAAGAGTGGAAAAGCTTACAAGAAAAGCAGAACGGGGCGTTTATAAGGAGGGTGTGTCCGCACGAAGCGGACTCAGGTCCCAAAAATTGAGGCTCAAGGCCTACCGCGGCAAAATGCCATGTTCCCCTCAAACGAGGATGGAGCGGAGTAACCAGACATCGCGCATTCTTGCCGACAGGGATTCAGGCTAGAGACAAGCACGACATCCACTGCGACATGAACGCATGCCAATCCCCGCCTCAAACGAGGACGGAGGTGGAAAGACACATTCCTGCATCAACAACCAGATCGGGAGACCAAAGCCAGTCGCCAGTCGTTCCAAGGCGAGAACAATGGCGGCTCCAGTACGAATCGGACTAGAGTTCGGATATCAAGATCGTCGTAGACATCACAGAGAAAGGATCATTCACTGCAGAACAACTGTCAGTCAAGTCGGTAGGTGAAGGAACACAAAGCCCTACCTCCACTAGCAGCCCGTGAACTGTACACACTGTCCGCAAGGCGGCACGGAACATACATGGCGCAACAGGCTGCGCAAGGATATACATGGGATTATTTGGCAGGACAACCAAATAGAATGAAGCAATACAGGGCGCAACAAGCTGCGCGAGGATATACATGCAGGGATTTGGAGAGACAGCCAAATCAAAGAGAGTCGAATACAAAAAGCAACAGAGCACGGGCGTGGAGGTTGTCACCGAGATCACAGAACGATAATTCACTGCAGATAACACGCCAGTCTAGCTCGTTAATTACCCAAATGCAAGGCGTACCTCCACCAGCGGCCCGTGAGCTGGACACACTGTCCAGCAAGGCGGCACGGAACATACATGGCGCAACAGGCTGCGCAAGGATATACATGAGATCATTTGGCAGAACAACCAAATGGAGAGATACAGGGCGCAACAAGCTGCGCAGGGATATACATGCAATGATCTGGAGAGACACGACCAGATGAAAGAGAAACGCATAGGAGCAACAGAGTACGGGCATCGAGGTCGTCACAGAGATCACAGAAAAATAATTCACTGCAGATAAAATGTTAGTCTAGGCGGTAAGTAGGGCGAATGCACAGCCTACCTCCACCAGCGGCCCGTGCGCTGTACACATTGTCCGCAAGGCGACACAAATCATACAGGATGCAATACGCTGCGTATCCAGATTACTTGAAGAAGTTTGAAGAGACAGCCAAACAACAAAGAAAAGAGGAGATACATGGCGTAACACGCTGCGCATGGATATACAGGGTATTGTTGGAGTGACAGTCCAACATCGACGGAAAGGAAGAGGTGATGAAGCAAAGCAGGGAAATCATCCAAATAGCAAATAGGCACAGAACTGGAATAACCACCACTTTGACCTGCTTTGCATGGTCAGTAGTTAGCTTAGGGAGACAATTGATACAGATCAGGAGAACTCACAGATAATTGTGAATACCGTCGCCCGGCCACGGAATGAGAAAAAATCGCACGATGCAGGAGGAGATCTACAAATCAGAGGTCTAGACTTAATGCGATGATAAAATTTGATGAAGAGGTCACAACGCCGAGACTCAGAAGGGAACATAGAAGGACTCAGAGGAACGAAAGTCAACATGACCGTGACGGATAACATCAGGATCGTCACCAAGATAAGGACGGCGTGCTTGCTGTGCTAGTGCCAGTAAGCGGCACAATCCTGGAGATAGTATCCACGAGAGTATATCTTCGCCGTTTACTTCGGTCATAAGGAACACAATCTTCGATGAGAACTGGAACAGATGTCAGATAATCCAATTTACAGAAAAAGTAGACGCGCCTCATACCTCTGTTTAACGCGATAGAAATGTGGCAATGCCACCAGAGCATCATAGAGATTTTCTCCCGTCCGGCGTAGCAGTATGACCAGTGAGCATGTGAGATGACCAGGAGATGTCGACGATAGAAAGTTCACCGCAAGTATCACCTAGCCACAGAGGGTCTTCGTCGTCGGTGGCGAATATGGATGATGCAAGTCATGGTGCCCACGCGTTGAGGGCAATCAAGAAGGGCAATGTCGAATCTGCCACCGTTGTAGAAAGATATTCAAGAGAACGAAGCGTGAACTCACTTTCGTGCGTGTGGCGCAAAGGTACAATTTACTAGTAGATGTGGCTCTTGAGAAATACGGCGCCCGACGACGTCATGAGACCAGCAACGATAGCAAACATCCATTCTGAGGGTATGCCGAAGTTCAGGTAACCACAACACAAGATAGGCATCGACCTCGAGGTGGTCTACCGGATGTGGCTGAGAATAGTGTCGTTCATAATGCTAGCGCCGACACGAGAAGGAGACCAAGAGGATATTGGCGGTAGAACCTTTCGTGCTATCGGGGCAACGGTGGCATCGATGGTCAGCAACGAGTTCGTGCATGTTCAAGTTGGAGGTGGCGATGTGGCGCAACCATTGTTCGCCTTCGAAAGCCAGCAACCGCAAATCGCCCTTGAAGAAAGAGCCGCGAAAGGATGTCGGTCTGTGTCGGAGGCTAGGACATGTTCGTGGTGGTGGTAGCAGAGAGAAAGGAAGTCAAGAGTCCAAACCAAGAAGCCACACGCCTTTTATAGCAGCGGTGTTTGTGCCACCCAAACAGAGCCTGATCCGGATCACCACAGCCCGGAATCAAACATATCAGAGTCATATACAAAGACAAGTGATAAGGCCAGGGTCGGTATCGCTCCCGGCGATTTCTTGTGTCACTGCCACGATGTTGTAAATTGGGATCCAGCTCTAAACGTACCGTCAATGTTTTGCCAATCCAATGCAGAATAGTACTTTTTCAAACAGAAAACGACAGACAGGAAGGCACGAACGCGAGGACGAACATGGGCCATTGGAGGACAAAAGAGGCGAGGCCAAGACGCGTTCCCTATTTTTGGAGATCCGGCGTCTTAAACCCAAACCGGCCATTTGCTCAAGTGAAGTTCCTGTGTGCAAATGTGCGGACATCGTCAGAAACTGCCCAGTGCCGAAGACTCGAATCTCGATTTATTCATAACAACTTTCTTAGTATCAAAAAAAAATTTTCCACAACCTTTTTGATGGACCCTCTCGGATTCGAACCGAGATCGATAAGTTGCCGGCGGCTCAGTGGCCAGTGACGAAGTGCTTGCGCGCGATTATACGATTGTGCCGAAGTACCCACACATTGTTTCCTTGACCTTCGGCTTGCGAAGGATCAGGGCATGATAGCGTCGCCAGCCCTCGTGGACGTGATAGCAATGTTGCTTTTATCAGCCATAATCCGAAATAAATCGAACTGTTCAGCAGATGATGTCGAGAGCGGACTGCAGACATTTCTTATAAGCGGTCAACCCGAGAGCAAGCAATAAAAACCTACACTTCAACGCAGACCATTCATGGAGCATTAACACCATTTTTGCCTGCTCTTATTTAATATCCATAATCTTTAATGGCTCCTCCCAGGAGTAGCGATTCCTTCATAGCGCCTCTGCCAGCCACCGACTGACGGAAGACACGGACACTTTCATCGACTTCGCTGCGCACAACTCCTCGGCTCTTCTCTAGCAGACACCAATCGATGTTTGCCCCGTAATGGGAGTAAATATTATTCGGATGAATTTACCAAATGGACTTGAGTTGTCATTCCTTTCCGTCTGGGTGTTTCCAAACGATTCAAGAATGGGGTTTGCTTGCAAGTTTGGCGCTCAAGTAGACCTAGCCGTTCCCCTCGCCGTTAAATTGGAGCTAGAGACGGACGGAGACGCGTTGTGAGCTCTACGAAATGAGCAGTTACGAGGGAGTCCAGTTGTTGGCATGGATGAAGCAAAAGAACACGACGATGTTAGTGTTGGACGAACGCAGATGAGAGGGTGGCGAAGTATGAAGGAACATCGGTAGCAATGGCAGCAAGAAATTGAATAACTTTCATCGTACTCTCGGTTTTACCGGCACCTGATTTTCCCCTGTCATGGACGTGAGGCGAAGGTTAGACAAGAGGGAGAGCCGCGTACGTGATTAGTATACTTTGGTCCTCCCTCTCTTCACCCATGTTAGCCCACGCCCGCCTGCAACACAGTAAGTACACAACCATCGGGTCTTCGACGTAGCGACTCACATATATTGCTCCAGAACCATACCGCAAGTGAAGATTGTGTATCTCATGAGCAGCGAGCTTCGTTCAAAAATGTGAGATCCGCGATATCCTTGACGCGGTCGAATTTTGACGGGGTCAGGCGTACGGCGGGACCCGTAGAAACTGTCGGTTCTTAATACAGTGATTTCGCGTAGCATGTAGAGTGCATATGCGTCCCCGCCTGCAGTCCATGATAATCTCGCCAATATCACCTTCCTGAGTCCTTGTTGACACAGCCGGCCAAATCCCCCTATTTGTCGTTTCAGACTGTATCGCTGCCGCACGCACAGCTTCTGCGCTCTGAGATAACCGTGGCATAGACATTAATAAAAAGAAACGTCGCAAAATTCGTTGGAGTAGAGAGTGTAAAATATGAAGCGATGAAATGAGAGTCAAGGTCGGGTGACGCGTTTTAGATGCATTGGCGTTCGCAAGCAAGTCGTTCAACACACGTCCAAATTAGGAACCCGGGAGACCGGGCCGATGATGATCGCCAGGCACAGACAAGCACACGTCAGTCACTTAACGACCAACGAACTCGTTACGATGAAAGTCTTCTCCATCTCTGTAATTCAGGCACCTCCAAGCGGGAAATCCACTGTGCTGAGCAGTGCCAATGACCTCTCGTCCTATACTTTCTATCAGAAAGGCTCAGTCGGCGAATTCATGATCTTCTTCTCCAGAACAGTTGCAGAGCGTACTGCACAGGGCCAACGGCAGAGCATCCAGCAGAATAACTACACCGCCCATGTATACAATAGAGGTGGTGCTGAGCAGTTGGCAGGTACTTCTGACTCGTCTTTGAACAACCTTCCTCGATCTCATTATCAGGCGTCATTATAACTGATCAGGAATATCCTGTCCGCCCCGCCTTTTCCCTCCTCTCAAAGTTACTGGACGACTTTACAGCCAAAGTTCCCCAATCATCTTTTAGCGACCCTTCTTCCATTTCCTTCCCTGACATCAATACTTATCTTCAGAAATATCAAGATCCTAGACAGGCCGATACTATCATGAGAGTTCAACAGGAACTAGATGAGACCCAGATCGTACTTGTGCGTCTCCCTTTCGCTCACTTATACACCGCAGTCTGAAGCGATATGCAGCATAAGACGATCGAGTCTGTCTTACAGCGCGGGGAGAAAATAGACAACCTTGTGGATAAATCCACTGCGCTTTCTGCTCAGAGTAAATTGTTCTGGAAGACAACCAAGAAGGTCTGCTAATATCCTTCATTACGTCTTGTTAACATATTGACATCCTCCAAGCAGAACAGCTGCTGCGTCATTATGTGAAGGTCTAAAATTATCAATGGCATTTTCTCATATTTTCCCCTTCTCACCTTTATCTTGTATACACAGATACTCTCTACATGTACAGAATCTCGTGGATTTTGCTGATAATGACCATGGTCGTGACCCTGTAAGGGGTAATGCCACCGGTCGACATTACTTATGAACGATCGCGACGGTTCCACCGGGGAGTGTGTACAGTCTCTCACGAAAGAGCAGGTTTCTCACCCAAGACCTTTCCTCCCGCAAACACCGCCCGAACTTCTATGCTTTCAGCATCTAAACGTTAACATTTAGAAACTGTTGATGTTGAGTTCTAGTCTTGAGATTCTCGTTGCTTCTACAACTTCTTTCGTCAGTTGGGACCGGTAAAGTCGGTCTTCGGCTTTATTCTGACCGACCCAGGCGACCTTGCAATCCAGTTCACTCTCGAAGGCTACAGTCTACGGCTAGTATTTTGGTGATCACCGATCTCCTTGGCCGCACCTTTGAAAGTCTCCAGCTCGCTTCATAAACAAGTCCGATGCTCTTTTTTTCTTCACACGTACCTATCGTAGATGCTGTACACAAGATTTTCCGTGGACATCATGATCATCAGTGTAGCACTCGGCCACCTAAAATCCCCTGTGAAACGAGGTCTACACATTGACAGCTACCTCCGATCTCGGTTTCGAGTTGACGAGGGACCCCGTGCTTGTCCTCTGGTGAGGCCGTCTAGACTACCCGTACACGCGATCCCAAGAGCCAATATGCTTTAATGGACTTCTCTCAAAATGTCCACTCGCAAGGCTTGTTCGTTCCTTGTTTCTCTTACCGTGACCGTCCTCCAGCTAATTCACAAACGCTCCCATTGTTTGCATGTTTTCACTCACCTCAGAAGCCCCGAGATCAGCGGTGTTACCGAAATCGAAGTCGTCTGGGAAAATAAGAACCCTACTAAGAGCCGGCCTTCGGCTTTTGATCTTAGCACGGCATCTATGGTTGTATTAGAACCCCTGCACGCAGCTTTGCAAGTCCCAACGTTCGAATTGTACCCCCGATATTTCTTTCTGACCAAACTATCGTGAGCTTCGATATCTTTTTTGATTATGAATGTTTCTTTTAATTCATCGTTTCTCACACATAAACATACGATCCAACATGGATCAAGTTCTCAATGATTGTGTCAAGAATTTTCACAGCGACAAGTCGAGTCTACTGGTTACCCAACCTTCCAACCTTCTCTACGTCTGTTTGCCTCAGTGGTTCATAACTGAACCAACGGTAATATGGTAGCGCTTTCAAGTGATTCGATGCTGCTCATAAACCGACTCGTTACCACTAGTATGGCTTGCAACTATAATTCTCTGATGGATCAAACGCCTTTTGCTGTGCTCTGAACAGGAGTACTTGATATGACAATCGCTTTCTGCCGTAAATACGGCAACCTAAACTATCTTCATGACCGACGACTTGATACGCGGGCCCGAACCTTGGTAGTTTATAAACAGGAAGGTCGACTGTGGCCTCCTCCATCCTCCCACTTGCCTTTCAACATCGCAACACCCCCTTATCTTCTCTTCTCCACTCTATTACGATGTGCCACCGTCGCCAGTGAGCTACATCTTACTGCTGCATCCTCTCCCAATGCTAACTCGTTTTTCAGAGTCAGGAATATCTACATCCGATGTGGTCATGCTTCCAGTCTTGTGCGTCCTTTGTATCCGATCATATAATCTTCTGCTGACCTCCACCAACTTAGCCCGAAGAATTCGTATGGCGATCTATTTCTATGCGCGCTACATTTCTCTCATGCTTTGCCGTCTCTCTAGATTCGATGCGAGCAGTCCAACTGCAAGTTTAGCTTTTTCCATCGTGCTAGCTGCAAACCGCCGGCTTGTCTGCAAACCTGTTGGCAGTAGTAAGTCTGTATCATCTGGCGCGCTGTGACTTTATTTTAAGCAATCTGTTACAGCCGTCGTTTTCCTGAACAGTACTGTGCGATTCAGCTCATTTCAATACTTCTAATCCCTAACATTCTCTACAGCCCCCCACATCGATTCGTATTGTCCCACCTGTAGCTGCTGCCAGCCGAACAAAGTCCGCTGACGACTCATGAGGCACTAGCGTGACTCCGTACCAACCATACACGCGCAGTTGAAGGATAGCGCAGAAACTAGAGTTTTGGTCAATCCAAATGGGTTCATTATTAGCAACGCTCACGGCCTCAGTGTACACTTCGAGCAACCTACTGGTAGAACTGCCTTCGTGCCTGATTTACTACATCAACCGAGCCAATCATCGATTTTATATAATTGAATATCTTTCCAGTTACCTGACATCCGAGCAAAGAATGCCCACGCGTCCGATCAACGGCAATCTAACACTCGGTGTGGTCATGATATCCCCTTCGGACTCGGGCGTACGAGTAGGTTACGACGGGACGTGTTGCAGAGGTTTCTATATATGTCGGTGGTAAACTTGAAGTGAACTGTACAGCCTGTACTACACAGCGCGCGCCGATATGCCAGGAAAATAAATCCATGAACAAAGATACTTGTATGCCTGTACCTCCACCACGTTTGAGTAGTGGGTTAATCATATCGACTTGATAAAATAAAATGCAGAATCCAAATGAAGTCAATCAAATCGAGCACCGCGATCAGTTGTAGAGTCTAGATGTCCAAGAGTCAAACATAGGAAGCTGTCGTAAGAACGATGATCTCGGAAGTATGATATCCGGCTTCAACAAAATTGCGCTGCTTAATTTTACGGAATGCCAATAGGCTGGCATGTTCCGATGGTTCAATGATAGCCGGTCGTCGTCCAAAGTCGGAAAGTTACTCTGAATACACGATTTGGCTGTATTACAACACCTCTGTAATGGGATCTAGTTAAATTCGCATCGCCTCATAAAGAATATCGTGAGACGGGACATACTCACGTCTCTGACAAGCCTGAGGGCCGGGTATCGCGAAGCAGGCCGACATCGCCGCATCACCGGTGCCTTCAAGTTCTATCTTCACTACGTTGTCGTCAGATTGACTTCTCTTGTTAAATGCCGGTTTGGACTAAGCGCTTGTTCCTGAAGGCAGAGCTATTCACCAGTTTTGTTGAAAAACAACCAGTGCTGGCATAGCTGCGGTCTGAGCAAAGCGAGAGATTAGAACTGCAACATGGCCATCGTACACAGATCGAGTTCCCGTGAAGAGAAGAAAAGCATTGATGACGGTTCCACGTGCCTTCTTTGGACTTCAAAATGGATGGGACAGTTAAAATACAAAAAGCAAGCCTTGTCCAATGTCGATACTAGAATGGCCAGAACTTGGATCGGAATTCAAAAAAAAAAACCAGACCGTCGGTTCCGAACGGACCTTCTCAGGCTCGAACTGAGGTTCGCTACAACGTGATGGAGCAGCCGTGTCAAAGGGCCCTTGCGAACTGATGGCCACCTCGTCTATAACCCAAACAGATTCTCCGAACGGTGCAATCGATACGTATGTGACGGTACAAGCAGCGCATTTTTAATCTGTTGAAAGGTGAAACAAAGCGGGACGAGGTCAATTGGAACAGCCTTGATCATATATCGTTTGGATGATTTGGTGGGTCCTTTTCGATGCTTACCGGGAGAGTGGTCAATTTGTCACAGAGAGCTGGTTTTTCATAGTGTGCCAAACTCCAAAGGCATAGCGCGTTGTGGGCCCTTGAATGAGTCCGTCGCACCTCCGATCGAGTCTTGGGGAGATACCGAGATTGCGACCAAGGACCGTGCGTAGATGACGGACTCGGACTTTTGGTTACAATCTTTGACAGCCGGGTATATCGCTAGAGTCGGACCTCACGGGTGAAAGAAACGCGGGGTGATCAAAAGCGCATGTTTGACAGCAGTCCTTCGGGAAGGCGCTGAAGAATGATGAGCAAACAATGGCGAAATCAAAACATCCCTTTAATTGAAAGAATCTGCAAGTGGTGGAACTGGGTAGTCATTCGACGTCCTTGCCTACAGAATTTTCTCATACGGCATGAAGCTCTCCATATATCTTCCCCACCTGCCATCATTCCAAGAGGCAATATCTTTCCACTCTCCGCTCTCCTCTCCAACCACCATCCTCGTGAACCACAAAAATCCGCAAATCGCCGTGTCAGCAAAACACGGTTCACTCCCCATAACAAACTCCCCCACACTCCCTTCGAACCACCTATTTATCTTCCCCAAGTTCTCTCTCGTTATCGCCCACAACTTCTCCCGCTCCTCGCCCTCCGGAGTCTCCAACTTGGAAAACTTCTCTCTCATATACACCGTCGTCCGGCCGTTCATCTTCACCACCATATCCGAATAGAATAGAGGCAGCCGGAGATGGTTGAAGGCGTCATTGACCGCATCAGCGAAAGCGAGCTGAAGGGTCATCGTCCCGGCTGGGATGAGCACGGGCCCGGAGGAGGGGTACGTTTTGTCGAGGTAGGCCGCTATGGCAGCAGAGTCGGAGACGACGGCACCGGTGGAGTCGTCTTGGATAATGGGTATAGTGTAGAAAGGTGAGACGCCGTCGGGCTTCGTGCTAGTCGGCGAGGCGCCGATCTTTTTGGCGAGGGCCTCGATGTCGGGGAGCTCGACATAGATAGTCTGGTAGGGCAGGTTTTTCAGGTTTAGGGCATACCTAACATTGCCAGTTATTTTCAGAACGCGCCTGCAGCGGGATATACGCGTACCTGGTCCGCCAGGTAATCATAGTCCCCGGAGAATTGGCTGCCTTGGACGGAAGGTCGTACAAAGTAATCATGCTGGGACTGTGCAGGGAATGTCATTCAGCTTGGGCTATATACATACGAATTCTGGCGAGACTTACTAAGTAATTGGCATGAATAATCCAGCAGTCAGGTCTTTGTCATTTCTGCGAAGTTACTGCGGATGCACGCTTCATGGTCGTTCATTTGATATCCACGTCCATGCAGTCCATGACTGCGGAGGAGAGCATGGTGGCGCCAGTGTTTGATGAGACTTCGCTGTATACAGCGATCTATATTTGCCATGAGATTCGTCGCCTGCAAGGTTAAAACGGTGACAAACCATTTCACAACTGAATACCATGTTGGCACCGACACTGCATGTATACGCCATTTTCGAGGCGAGAAGATTTGGTCACGCTTGCGTATGATCCATGTGGTATCATGCCAACAGTTGCTCACGGAGTCAAGGCGTAGGCGGTGGTATTTTGGCGCGGTCCTTCAAATTTCTAAGATACGTGTCGCGCCAATGTAGTGCCTGTGTTTTCCGTCACATTCATCGCGCTCTTGCAGAGGCGGAGAGAACACACCTAGTTGATATCCCATCTTCAAAGTCCCCAACTTCACAGAGGAGCTCAGGCCATCGGAGAACGGTCGAGAAAAGCGAAATTAGTTCCTGGTCGTTCCAAGTCCAAAGCAAGTGCATCACGTGGTGGTCCAGATCTACAGCAAGCGGTGACAATATGAGCCCAGAAAAAATGATGAAAGCGATGCACGGCGTACTAGTGAGTGATGGTGGTTCATGCTTTGAATTCATCATGCCGCGAACCCGCCCCACGATAAAGTCACTCTCGCTTCGAGCAACCCCAGCCAGCCAAAAGATTATAGGCGACAGTCTTGGTGCTGTGGTGTTGTTACCGGCGCAAGGTCCCAATTGATGGAAAGACGCCGTCGCGCTTCGTATTGCTAGTATCCTTTTTCGACGTCTGGTACGGACAGTATCTACAACATCGTTTTGTCGGGATGAACCAGTAATGGAATATAAGCATACCGCTGAGTAAACGCGCTGCTAACAGGATAGCATAGCATCGCCCGGGCAGTGAGGTAATGTCCTTATTGCTGATAAGGATGCACTAATAGCACTTGATGGTGAATGGCCGTCTACACGCATGCCGAGACTGGCATCGTACGTTGTGGAAACGGAAGATGTCTGGCCAGGTATATGACAGTCTTCATCTCCTCTGACTAACAACAGTGAAGCACGTGGTCACACCTAGTCTTGACTATAAGATTGGGTGTCCACGAGATAAAAAATGGTCACGCACCCATTCCTTGTTTTTCCAACAGTCAATATTCAAGTCCTGCACGTATGCGCCATTACGAGGACCTCCGGCATCGGACGAAGTCAGGGCGTAGTTGCCCCAACTGTAGGATCTGAATGGTCCGTGAAATTCGTCCAAAAGTAAGACACCGAAGTGCTCGCTCCCGGGCCCTCTACGACGCCGGCGACCAACTCGCGCTGTACAGGAATCAGGCGGGAACTTGACGATCATAGAGCCCCGTTGCCGTACGACATGTAGCATCTACACCGCGACAAGAACACGTTGCGGGAGAACGAGAATGCTGGGAAACCCACGCGTGATGAGAGGGTCACTGAGGGGAAGATTGTTACGTTCGACCTTCGAGCTCACTGATACTGAGAAGAAGTAATCGACGCACACATTTTCAGCCTTTCCGCTAGTCTCTGAAATGACGACGTTGACATTATGATCTCCCTTCTGCGCCTTGGTCATCGACGCCGGCTTTTCCTTCAAAACGTTGGCCATCCGTGGTCGGCTCTGATGGGGAGCATCCAGGACATGCCTGGCTTGAATTTATGCATTGGAACCATACTCTGGATATCGATGAGTCGAAGTTTCGGTAACCGCAAGAGAGAAACAGCTCGCTTTACGAAGAAAACGAGAGGTGCTACTGCGACATCCCCGTTAGATATCTGCCTCCGATACGTCGAAAAACACGTATGGTGTTACGAGTCCTGTGAAATATTCTATGGTACATTTCGTGATGCCCGTCGGTGTTGGTCCGTGGTGGTGGTGAAGAGCAAATGTGAATGTGCACGTGGCAGAGGACTACCCGGTAATTCTTGGGTAATTCGGTCCGTGTTCATATTCCGGATGATATAATACTCCAACTCTTCAGTACAGCTATCAAGTGGACAGGTTCTTCTTCATCGGCCATCACCAGTGTTTCTCTGCGTATCACCAACGCCATGCTCAGCGGAAATCCAACAGCTACCTCACGGCACTCTCACAGCCTCCCAGCTTCAAGTTTCTCACCCGGTGACAAGGTATTAACTTGGGCGACACAGAGAGTTTAGAGTTTAGACAACCGGTACGCGATCCCAAGAAATGCAGTATACACTCTCGGTCTTGGCACTTTCGTACGCCAATTACAGAGTCATGCTGTGGCTCAACACGGAATATATTTGTGTTCACTGGCGGCTAGTTCTACGACTACACGCTGGATGACTTTGGATTCAGAATAGAAATGACTCTCGCTTCAATGCTACAGCTCGGGACTGCGCGAACATCGACGTGAATCAAAATTAGTGGGCATGAATTTTCGCCCATACTCAAGGTCTCCCTCTATGATTGATTAATCTCCTTTTCTTCTGCAGGCTTGAAAGTGCGTATGTACAGTCTATCTGAAAAGTACCACCACCAACGTCTGTACCTCTATCTTGAGAGGTAACCTAACATCCTCCGGCCAAATCGCTTGCTTGCCGTACAAGGTAGTCGGCCTTGATGGTCCCTCGTGATGAACTTGACAGCGCGCTCTCTGCTGCTGATCCGGGTGACCACTATGACTCTGACTATGTTAAAATCCCGAGTCACTGTCGGTCATTATCAGCGGTCTTGGCTTCCCATAATCAGCATAATTTTTGACCTTTCGTTTAAAAAGCGAGTCCTATCTCTGGTGTCCTTCGTTTTCTCATCCACTTTTGATCCCCTTTGCCCCTTCCGCCCAAATATAATGTGTCGCCGCCGCCAGTGAGCTTATCATCGCAACCGCATCTACTCTAGCCCCTGCTCATCGTTTTTCTACAGTGTCAGGAATGTCTACCTTTGCTGTGGCCATACTGTCAACCTCGTATGTCATTTTCATTCCAATATACCGGGTACTGTCATTCTCTCATCGTCGTTAACGTGTGTAGCGCGAAGAAATTGTACGACAAATACTGTACTACGTTAAACCCTTCTCGAACTTCGTCTCCTATCTTAGATTCGGTGTGAAGAGTCTAAATGCAAATTTAGTCTGTTTCATCCTAGAAGCTGCAAGCCGCCTGCCTGTCTGCGAACCTGCTGGCAATAGTATGTATACAATTGTTTGACCGAATCGCCTTCCTCCTAACCCAAAGCATCCAGCCTTCGCTATCCAGAACAGTATTGTATGTCTTGCCAATCACGATATTCCTGTTTTTTTACGCTAACATCTATGGCAGCCCCCAACATCGACAGGTATTGTCCCTCCTGCTATAGGGAAATGCAATATCGAGGAGGCCAATAGACGAAGATTCACCCGATTGGACATTCCGAGTCGTATGTAGGCTTAGACCCTACGACGAGTAGCATTGGACCTGAAGAATATTGTTTATTCAATTACAGTACCAGTAGTAAAAGAATCCTGTAGAAGTCGGACCCAGGCTTTAGTTACTAATGTCATTCGTGCTGAATCGTCATTTTGGCTGCAAATATTCTGAATTCATCTCCTACAAGCTACGAGTTGCGCTCGATGATCTGACGTCCCTGATCGGCATGAATTGCTTTTCCACATGCCTTTGGGTCTAAACACAAGTGGGACCCTTCATAATACAACAGACAGATTGCTTTCTTAGCTTGTATAGATCATGGAAAGTCGTTAGTTCAAAGTTGCGTTTTGAATGGCTTAGTTTAAGATAAAGTGACAGCATCAATCGATTAAGGACCTTGTCGAATTCGGGTCAAAATCTTTCGCTACGATGCAATAAGTAAACCACTGCGCTGAAAGGCCATGACTGCAAATGTACCACTCCGATATAATTTGTGGGTTTGTAATGCCATCCCTACGCATTGTCCCATGCGTTTAGACGATGTTGAAAGGTAACATGGAAATCCAAATTCCGGACGCTGTCGAGGGTGATAACGTAAAACGAACGAAGAAGATTGTACAGAATCCTTTGTTATGAATGCTGCGGTGAGTTCTTCCCCCATGCAGATGCGAGACCAATCCATATCACCATGGCGTAAACCTTGCCGGGATGACATCCTTTCACGACGTTTGGATGATTAAAATCCCCCGGCGACGAAGTACATATTGGCCGAGTCTGTCATGGACCGCAGTCCTGAACTGCACGAGCGAATGTCATAGCTGTGATATGCAACTTTTCAACGACGTCCGACTCCTTGAAAAAAATCTCTTCGAGTCTTGGCCAGATAGACCCGACCCGAGTCGCCGAGAGCCGTTAGGATGGAAGAGAACGACTTTCTTGTACCAGCCGTCAGCAACGGGCTAACAGCCGGCCTCTGAGTAATTAAGACGACACATGGTAAGGTAGGAAATAAGGATCGGAAGATGTGGTAGTAGGCAAGCGTAAGGTTATGAAACAGGTGTCGTTTGGATTAACGCGGGCTATACATGTAAAGACCGAAGAAACCGAGGGGTTCTTGGATAGTAGGGACACCGCCAACAGTGCAACGTTACACTCGTAGCTACCGGCAAGATGGATATAAACAGGCCGGCCTTCCTGAAATGTAAAGGGCATCATTGAGGTGCTCCATGTCGGTTCTGAGCCAACATGACTATTCCATTGAAATCTTTCCTTTACGTGGGACTGGTAGACATTGAAATGGCGAAATGAAGATGGGCTCTGCTCGTAGCCATTTGGCACCTGCATTTGCTATGAGTTTCGTCGTTTGCAAAGGTGAAGTGGTGACGCACCTGATCACTGGTGGCGGCAGAGCCAACGTTTTTGGTGAGAGTTTTGATGTCAAACGTAAACGCTCGGGCCTGGAAATTCAGTATCTGCAATGTCGATTCATCAGTTGGAGATGAGCCGGTAACACAATATACGCGCACCTCATCTGCTGTCGCTGGCGCTTCAGCCTAGTGGTGGTAGCGGCGTCAACCAACTTGGTGAGGCTCGGACGTAGGCATGGCGAGGTTCCGACATTTAGGCAGTATCTGCAGCGTCAATTCATTAGCATCGACATGGGCCAGCGATGGGTGCGTATGTCGTCTGTTGTGTGGGCGAGCGAGCTGCTGGTCTGTAATACACAGGAGGGTAGTGCCCGGGGAAAGCTCGTTGAGTTACATTGAGAAGAGGGTGATATGACGCCGTCAAAGCGCATGCGAAGACCGTGAACAAAAGTTCGGCCGGTCAAGTACATGATACTCGTCTTTTACTCTAACTGGCGATGAAGACAAGGTTAAGCGACACCAACGACGAGTGAGAGAGAGAACGAACGGGCTAAACAAGCAGTAATTCTCTCCGCTAAGTGGGGTGAAAGGCTGCCCCGCAACACTTGTAGTCACCGAAGATTTCGTTATGGAGAGGGTCGACCATAACGACTCTTTCTCCTCCCAGCAACCTCATGGCATCGAAAGGAAGGTCCTCTTGATAGCAGTGAATCCCGATGACCTATCCGTTCACACCTTTCCCTGCTCTCTCTAAACTCTTGCTTTGCCATGTATGTCTATCGGGATAGATACCAAACAGGGTGTCGAAAAATCTCGCAAAAAGTAGCAACATTTCGGGTAGTGCTCCACTTCAACTGCGGCCTGAAGATTTGCGTCTGATTGAACATAAATTGCATGTCGGATTCTGCGCGGCCTTTTCAAACAACCTGTCGGTCAATACCTTAGCTGATACTGGTGACTTCGGTCATCGCGGCGCCGGCAGGTCCTCTCAGTGGTGAATGTACTGTAGCCCGGACATGTGGACGTTGTCGACGTATATTCTGGCGCATAGAGTAGCCGATATTCCATGCTTTGGATAGCGTAATCTGTTTCTCTCAGTTACCCACGGGGTATACGAGTCTCCGGCGATGATCGTAAAGCGGATCTGACAGCTAGCGACAGCCGTGAGTTTAAGGTGCAAAAAAGAAGAAAAAGATTGACGCGCACATCTGCAAGTCCTTGTAACCTCCTTAGCGCAGTGGTCACCAACGCGGATTTTTTTCTGAGTAAGTCGCCTATTCGTGCTGTGCCGTTTTCATTCCCAGTTTTCCCTAGTATGGGTGCTCATGAGTCTGGTCGCAGTGTAGGTGCCACACAGCACGTCAAGAAGATCTCGTAAAATGTGGCGAGGATGTGCAACACGGTTCCCTTAGATAGGCAAATATCATAGCTGATAGACGGTGATTGTCAGTCGTCGTGGATGCTGGCGTAGCAGAGGGGGCCCGAACAATGGCTGTATACAAAGTCATGAGATTGAGAGAGAAAACAAGAAAATCAACGCACCAATCTGCAGGGTTTCCTAAGTAGAATGCTTGTCCACTTTCCCTGTGCCTTGGACATCGACACCTATTTTTTCTCGGAGCTTCAAAGTTGTCAATCCAGCCTGTCTCTCCTCTGCTCCAACGAGGTATATAGAAGATTGAATTTATACATTGTAACCATATTCTGTGTATAATGATGAGTTTTCACGACGCAAAAGAAAGACAATTCGCTTTACCCAAATACGAAGGATATTGTAGCTACCGCATCTCCGGAAAATATCCATCGCCGCTACACTTAAGACTGCCGAGGATAGAAATCTTTCAGTGGCGGTGGTGAACAGGTGAAGAGTTAAGGAGAGTTAAGGTCACCAGGTCACCGGTGACTGTGCACGTGGGTGAGTTGCCGGTCCATCTACCGTTGAGTTGCCGGATTGTTTTTTGGATTAGCATTTTATCAACCGCCACAAGTACAATATCTACTAAGACGCGGTGGAGGTACAGGTCCTCAGGCTCCCTCCTTCCGTCTTGCCCCGGCCCATCCGCTGATTAATCTGGTTTCTACAGGTATCTCGCCATATGATGTGGAGTACAGTAACGGACATTTACGGTACTTTTGCACCCTGTATTGGGCTAATTGACTTGTGTCTGCAGTTGGCCAAGGCCATGGGGTGAGGTCTGGGGTTTTTCCTTTTTATATCCCTCCCTCTGAACTTCAATAAAACTCTTCTTCAAACTAGCATTTTGCTACATAATACTCGGTATGGATACAGGGCGTGAGTCAATGCCAAATGCATATCCACCGATCCTCTCGGCTAGCCACACTTAGCGCTTTCCTACACCAATCAGAGTGTTGCGTCTCACGCTGGTTGCATGCTGGCTTCTTCTACCACCCAGAAATAGCTTGCTGTTCATTGAATTTTTATGCCGGTAATCGCCCCGCACTTGCAAGGCTATCTCCGCGTGTTTAGGGTCTGTGCGAATGTGATACTACCTACTGCTCATCTTCGCCTGGGAATTTGGACTTGGCCTATCATCTTTCTGTGCTTCGCCGTCAATAGAGCAATCTTCTCTTTCTATACAGTTAGGCCAATTAACAGAAATAGCGGCTTAAAACTTCCGAGCGCCCAAGTCCCCTCTTGGACGATTGAGCCGCTTCTGCGTATAGCCTGTATGATGGAACATGATCTATCATCATGCGTATGACCAGCATTTTCGACTTGACATTCTAGATTTGCTCTAAATCGGTTGTTATCTCTGTGGTTGTGCGGACCTATTGTTCTGCAACATGTGGTGCTTTCCACGAAGGACGCTGATTAAGAAAATACTACTAGCATCTCAAAAACGTCGATGGACAGATGGACTGACGGTTTCAGGGAACTTACTGCTCATCGAGTTGTTTTGATTGCTGGTGCCAACTTGTCTCTCGTCTCCCTCTATAAGCTACATGGCATCTCTTCTATGTCTTCTGTTAAACATTTCCGGTGTCTAAACTTCCGCTGAGATTCCGGTAACTACGTTCTGTTGAAATTGCGAGATGATTGAAAAGAAGCTGAACGAAATTGACTGTATTTACCCGACTCGTTTGCCAGTGAATTGCTCAGACAGCACAAACCTTCCTCGTAGGTTTTTGCTACAAAACACAGAACCAGAATCTTCTCCTCTACAGATCCTTTAGGTAACTACTATATCGCTACGACGTCCTGGGAAGAGGTGCACTGTTACAATGTTCTATTCTCATCTGCCGCCTTTTCTTTTCGCTCTTCTTCGAACTGTAATCAAAACTGCCCTGAGACCCTGAGACCGGTATGGCCGCAGAGTCTACTCGCTGGATGGTGACGTTGAATTCGGAATCACAATGACTCACGGTGCTACATTACCACAGACTGCTTCATTCGCGACTCGTGAATATCAACATCATGAGTCTCAATATGAATGTTTGTGCGTTCCCGAGGTTCCTGCCAAGACTGATCAATATACCTTTTTCTGGCTTGCAGGTGTATCTCTTTGTCGTATGTCGAGTCTGTTTGGAAAATACCGCTACCAACGGCCGTCCTTGATCTAGTATCTTAGGCTACTAGGTATAGTATCATCCTTTGGGTCAATGTTCTTACAGAAAAGGGTACTTGAAGAAATAATGGAACACTAAATTTCTCGCTCACTGTCGAATGAGGTATTCGTCTTTGACTGACCTTCCTGATCCTTGGGAACGCGCTTCCAGCTCTTCTGCTGATGCAATTTGCTACTATGACCATGAAAGCCCGGCACATTGACGCTCTCTGCCAGCGGTCTTAGTTGCCCATAAGTCAGTCTATTTTCTGACGTCTCTAGTGTCTTCCATCTTCTCAACCACCTTTGACCTCAAACCACACCCTCAGTTTTGCTATACACTATGTGTCGTCGCCGCCAGTGAGTAACTATTCACTGCCTTTTCGTCCTTTACATTCCGATGTAACCTGCCTTTACCAATCATGACTAAATTAGCCTGAAGAAATTGTATGATAAATGTTCTCCAATATCGTCCTCAGTCTTCGCATTCAATGCCACCTTTTTCTAGATTCGATGTGAAAAGGCTAACTGCAAGTTTAGTCTCTTCCATCCTGCGAGCTGCAAACCGCCGGCTTGTTTGCGCACCTGCTGGCAATAGTACGTCTCTGCAGGCTTACCCAAATCGCTGTCGAGTCCTAAACCAAATTCTCCAGCCTTCGCTATCCAGAGCAGTATTGTATGTCTTCCGGTTTTCCTGTTCTCTCACTTTAACACCTATGATAGCCCCAAACATCTGTGGGTATTGCCCCACTTGTGACCGAGAAATACAATACTACGGGCATTGATGAACGATAATTTACCCCGTCAGTAGTACGACAACGAGCTCTTGACCCAAACAATATTACCTTTTTGATGAAGAACGATAGTAAAAGCCCTGTAGAGAGTCCAGCAAAGTTCAGCTATGAATCATCTCCTGCGAAGCCCTGGATGATCTGTGTACGGAGTCCTATGAACGATCACCGCGTCCCTGATCGGCGTCAATTGCATTTGCTCCATGTGCCTTTAGGTTCAAAAAAAGTGTACTGTACGCCACAAAGGTCTCTACAGGCAATATGATGATGATGAGCAGGACCCGAATTCTGAATTCAAAAGGCTATTTGCTTTCTCCGGGCAGATTAGGGTCGTCCAGGTTCAAATAGACTTTCCTGGCAGATAATTCCCAGATTCGAACTGTGGTCACTGTTGCGGTAAGGAAACGACTGCACGACCTGTGCACCATTTACAAAGCACTAGCAAGCATTGAGAGTCGTTTGAAGTCGGTCTGGTTCTCGAGGCAGTTGCCACCAAGGGCGTTATATAATTAAGGACTTGGACTTGCGAATGCGCGGGTGCCAGGCTGCCAGCCCGATCAAACAACTTTGATTGCCGGTTGTATCCTTTCAGTGTCTTTCGTTCGGTGGCGAGTATGAGAAGTGCGAGATAACCGGTAATTTGGGGAAGTCAGTTGTCAAAACAGTTCACATTTCGATTCGGCTTGCGCCCTCTCAGGGCCAAGGCCGAAGTGTTGAAGCCTGACGCTGCTGAATCGCTGAGTTCTGACTCCTAGGCCTTCCAATACTCATCGGGTACAAAAACGATGAGTACTATGCCCTCTGAAATGGACCGTCTTGGATCAGAATCGAGAGCAATTCACCAAACGCAAGGAAGTAATACGATTGCGCCAAAACACCTTCCGAAGACAATGGGGCTCCAAACGTTAGTTCGACAGTGTAATGACACCCTTCTACATTGACGCCATCATTCCAGATGGCTCTGCTGGTGCCAGCAGCATATCTTGACGAAACTTATCCTTCCGTGAGTTCAAGGTGCAAAAAAAGGGATTGACATGTACATCTCCAGGTCCTTTGAACCTCCTTAGCGCAGTGGTCACCAACACGGATTTTTTTCTGAGAAAGTCGCTGATACCAGCTTTGGTCCAGCCTATGTGCCGTATGCCCTTTTGTTCCCAGTTTTCCCTAGTATGGGTGCTTATGATTCTGGTCGCGGTGCAGGTGATACACAGTACACTAAGCAAATCTCATAGAATGTGGCGACTATCCGAATGTGTTCCATGGTCGTAGAATACCCTTTACATAGATCAATTGCTGATAAAAGGTGCCAGCGAGTGTCGGTCATCGTGGATGCCGACGTGATAGAGGAGGCTTGAATGATGGCTAGATATAAAGCCATGAGATTGAGAGAGAAAAGAGAAAAATCAAAACGCACCAATCTGCAGGTCTTCCCAACTAGCGTACTTGTCTTCCTTACACTTTCTCTATACCTTGGTCAGTCGTCTATCATCCAGCCAGTTTCTTCTCTGCTCCGACGAAGAATATATAATATTTGATTTAACACATTGTGCCAACATTGTATATGGATCAGTTTTGGCAACCAAGAGAAAGGCAAGTCGCTTTACTCAAATATGAAGGACACTGTAGCTACTGCATCCCAGGAAAATATCACCGCCGCTACGCTTAAGACTGCTGAGGATAAAAATCTTTCACAGTGACGGTGGCTCGGACGCAGTGGCGGTCAAGAGTCAAAGGTGAATGTGTGCACGTGGGTTAGTTGCCGGTCAGTTTACCGGTCAGTTGCCGGGAATTTCCAAATTTTAATTCTTCACTCTGAACTTCATAGCAGGAATACTCTCGGCACGTATATATGGTCCCGTTTGCTCAGGGAATGGTTCAATTCCAAGTTCATGTCCGCCCCAACGCTCTCGGCCTCCGCTTTCCTACACCGATCAGAATACTGCGTCTCACGCTGGCTTCTTCCACGAGCAATAAATAGCCTCCTGTTTACTGGGTCTCTATACCGGTGATTGCCTCGCACTTGCCAGACTATCTTCACCTACTTTGGGTCTGTGCAAATGTGTGATATGCTCATCTTCACTTGGGGACTCGGACTTGGTCTATTATCTCTCCGTGCTTCGCAGCCTTCGCTATCAATAGAGCAATCTTCTTTCTATACAGTTAGGCGAGTTAACAGAAATAGCGACTTCAAGTCGAAACTTCTCAGCGCTCAAGTCCCCTCTTGAACTATTGAGCCGCTTCGGGCCGCTTCTGTGCATAGACTGTATGATGATTGATCTATCATCGTAAAATATGACCAGGATTTTTGACTTCACATTCTAGATTTGTTCTAGGTTGCTTGTTATTTCTGAGTCTGTGCGGAGCTATTGTTCTTTACCATGCGGTGCTTTGCACGAGGGACGTCGTTTACGAACCCACTGTTGACATCTTAAAAAACGTAGATAGACAGATGGACTGACGGTTTCAGGGAACTTACTCAGCTCATTGACCTGTTTTGATCGCCGGCACCTGTCCGTCCGTTTCCCTCTATAGACTACAAAGGCATGAGCTCTATGTCTTCAGTTCAACCTTTCCAGTGTCTGTATTTCGGCCGAGATTCTGGTAACCATGCCTGTAAAACTAACGAGATGATCGGAAAGAAGCTGAATGAAATTGATTGTATTTGTTCGACTTGTTTTCCGGTGAATTGCTGGGACAGGGCAAACTTTTTCTCGTAAGTTTTTACTACGGAACACAGAACCAGATTCTTTTTCCTGACGGATGCTTTAGGTGACTACTACATTGCTATGATGCCTCGGAAAAAGGCGCCCTATTACAATGTTCTATTGTTATCTGCCGCATTTTCTTTTTGCTGTTCTTAGAACTGTATTCAAAATGCCCTGAGACCCTGAGACCAACATGGCTGCAGAGTCTACGTGCTGGATTAGCAATGACTCAGGGCGCTTCACTACCACATACTGTTCCAGTTCGCGACTTGGGAATATCAACATGGGTCGAAATCAATATGAATGTTCGTGCATTCCCGAGGTCCCTGCCAAGGCTGATTAATCTACCTTTTTCTGGCTTGTGGGTGTACCTCTTTGTCGTATGTCGAGTCTATTTGGAAGATAAGTACCACTACCAACGGCCGTCCTCGATCTAGTATCTTAGGCTAATCTTTTGGGTCAAATTTCTTACAGAAAAGGGTACTTGATAGTACCTGAGTACAGAAATAATGGAACACCAAATTACTCGCTCACCGTCGAATGAGGTATTCGTCTTTGACTGAACTTCGTGATCCTCGGAAACGCTCCCGCCTCTTCCGCTGATGCTACTACTACGAAAGTTTGACCCACTGACACTATCTGTCGGCGGTATTAGCTGTCCATACTCAAGTCAGCCCAATTGCCTACCTTAGTTTATAAAGTGAATACTATCTGTAGTGCCCTTCATCTTCTCAGCCACTTTCGACCTCATTTACCTTCACTATTCATTATGTGCCGCCGTCGCCAGTGAGGAGATCCTCGCCGTTGTATCTACTCTGCTCACCAGCCTCATACAATGTTAGGAATGTCTACCTCAGATGTGGCCATACTGTCAACCTCGTACGTCCTTTATATTCCGATGTAACCCGCCTTTACTAATCACGGCTAACTTAGCCTGAAGAAATTGTACGATAAATGTTCTCCAATATCGTCCTCAGTCTTCGCATTCAATGCCACCTTTTTCTAGATTCGATGTGAAAAGGCTAACTGCAAGTTTAGTCTCTTCCATCCTGCGAGCTGCAAACCGCCGGCTTGTTTGCGCACCTGCTGGCAATAGTACGTCTCTGCAGGCTTACCCAAATCGCTGTCGAGTCCTAAACCAAATTCTCCAGCCTTCGTTATCCCGAACAGTATTGTATGCATTGCGATCTTCCTGTTCTTTCACGCTAATATCTATGATAGTCCCCAATATCCACGGGTATTGTCCCTCTTGTGATCTGGAAACGCGATACCACGGGCGTCAATAAATGATATTCTACCCTGTCAGTCATTATTTAATATTACTGGATAGGCTTGGACTATCATTACAGCGAGTTCTCGACCAAAGAATATTCTTCAGTAATTGAATGAAGTACTGATAGAAATCCTGTGGATATCATGTCCAATTTTAGCTAGGATTCATCATTTTCACTGTATGTAAGAGTCTGAATTCATCTCCTGCGAAGCCAATGCGAAGCGCTCGACGATCCGTGTCTGATGGGCATCAATTGTACCCGTGTGCCTTCGAATTCAAAAAAGTGTACTGTATGCTACGGCCGTCTCTACAGCGGACTGGCAAGTCAGGAAATGCGACAATGATGGGTGGGGCCTTTCATAGTAGGAAAGGCCATTTGGTTTCTCGGCTCGGCTCGGATAGTTTGGGGTGACCTGAGGCCCGAGTTGGTCCAGGTTCAGACTGAGGTCGTTCAGTGCAGTGCGGTAGGGGAACGGCTGTGTGCCCTCGGTCTGCGCGGGTCACTGGCAAGGATTGATCGTCATTTGGTTGTATTGTTCTCGAGGGAGTTGCCATCAAGGGCCTCACTATGTGATCAGGGACCTGGACAGGCTGGATGGCATTGATCTACCGTTGTGCGAACGCGCAAGGGGCCCAATCAAACAACTTCGATTTCCGGCCATAACCTTCCAACTTTTGGCAGCAATGTCGACGAGGCGCTTATAATGAGAAATGCGAGATAAGCGGAAAGAACTTTATATCGGTAATTTGCTTCAATTTGGCAATCGACTGCCGAAAGTTAAAACAGTTCGCATTTCAAGCTAGCTTGCAGGCCTCTAAAAAATTTGTGATAGGTCTGTCCCACATAACACCGAATTTGCGTCTTTTTGTGTCGACTTTTTATGTGCCTCCCATATTTAGAAGCATTCCCATCCTCCCCGAAAAATGGGAGATGTTGCAATTTTTGTATTCCAGCTGGCGCTAACCGTACTCCCGCGAAGTTATTCATATTCAAACATCCACCAATTCGGAGTGGGACTTTCGTTTCGGAAGATGTCGCGTAAGTATTTCGATGATTTCCTGAAAAGGCCGGCTTTGGGGATGGAACTGCTGTGTCCCCATATATTGGTTGGCTAAGCTATAAAACCTATGCCTTGTCCGTACTTACCACGAGATAGATCTAGTCTCGAACATTTAGAAATATCAACTGGGAGGATTGTGGGAGGATCCATTTCGGATGGGCATTGGACAATTCATGACCCCTTGAGAGAGAGAAATTACTCAAATCCGCGGCTACGACGGGTAAAAGGACCACAACTACGCTTGATATTGAACGTAGAAATATCAGTAATATAGATGTAGAAGAGGAATACGCGTAGCTCGTGGTGGACATTTGATGTGTTTGAGCAAATACCGGGCCGAATCTGCCGAAGAATCCTTTCCGAGTGCAATTTCCAGTATCAACATCTCTTGCAAGCGCTTCACGCGCCCGTCACCGCGTCAGTATTCCTCCCTTTTTTTTCATCACTCATCACTCACTTTTATAGTGTATCACATACTTTGCATTATTCAAGCATTTCGCCCCTCTGTGCTAAGGACCAAAGTCAGTCGTCTGTTCAACCTAAAATTTACCTGCTAGGATAGCCAATTCATCGCATTAACAGCGAAACTACCCTGATGCCTCCCAATCCCATATGCCCATGCCGCAAGTGTGGATGTAAGCTCAATAATCGCGTCGCTGACCAAGGGCCACCATTGGAAGGGCGTCTTCCACAGCTCCTTCAGTCTAACGATGCACCTACCGACGCCGACATAAATTTTTTGAAAGGATATAGCCGGCAAGCAGAAATTGCTCGAAGAACTCAGCGCTCACCGTGCAGCACTTTCCGCTGCTGAGAAACCCCTGAATACCCTCCGGTCTATCCTCGCGACGGATATCGCACAGTACAAGAAGGCACTGCATCCCATCAGACGGCTCCCGCCAGAAGTTCTGTCTGAGATATTTCTTCAATGCATCGACGAAAACGGCACGGAGAACGAAGCTTCTAGATTCTTGGACGCGACGCCGTCCTGCCCGAAGAATTCTTTGGATCCTTCACAGTGTCCTTGGACACTATCGAAGGTCTGCAGCAAATGGCGTGCCATTTCGCTATCCTTTCCCCGCCTTTGGTCCAACATACACCTCCACGTCCGAGATAAGAAGCCTCGCAAATCTATTCGCACCCTGAATCTACAGCTCCACCGCTCAGGTACACATGCGCTGAAAGTCGCATTCACAGTATCCCCAATGAAGGACCTCCCTCCCATCACCGAAGTCCTCATCTCGTCATGCCTGCGATGGAAGACGCTCTTTTTGTCGATTCCCGAAATTTGCATGTCTCAAATTGCCCACATTGAAGGATCTCTCCCCATTCTTGGCGCACTATACATCATGCCACCAATTCCATCTTCTCCAATGACTGGAGACTCCTTCTTCGCATTCCGTAATACCCCATCGCTACGTACAATCGGCGGTGATATCAACATACTGGGGCGCTGTAACCTTCCCTGGCCTCAAATCAAGAGCGTTATATACCCACGTGAGCTCTCGGTTGGGGAACGAAAAAATTTCCCTTTCCTGAAACGTATCTATTCATCTATCGAGCACTGGGAGATGCGCGCTTCCTCGAAGGACACATTCCCCCGAATACAATGGCCATCACAGCTCCCCATCTTGTATCCTTGGAAATCAGCACGTTCGCCCAGACCCCATCTATCCTAGGCCATCTCATTTTACCTAGTCTTCGGAGCTTTTCCATAAGTGGTGGCTCCCAGGGTGTTGCTGCGCTCATCGAACGATCCAAATGTCCTCTCCAGAAACTGGAAATAGGAGACACCCGATCCACTCTGGAGTGTCAAAACCTCCTGGCTGTGATGCCCGCCTCCTTGGAGACATTCACCTCCACCATATACGGGAACAAAGGATACGGCGATGACGACTTGCGGAGCCTCGTGTCAGCGACTTCACATATACAGCATATGAAGTCTGTCGATCTGACGTATACGGCTGGGCATCGTGGGCATCATAGGAACCTGAGCATGACCGTCCTGGACACAGGATATCCGGTCCTGACAGTGAAGATTCCCGGTAAGACGGTGTTGCCGTTCCCTTCCCGGATTTATATGGATTCGGACTCGGACGAATGAACGTTAACCTCTAAGGGGGTGTAGACGGTTACCTGTCCTTGGTAGGTATGATTATTATACGATGATACACAATCCATATTTCCGGCCTGGCGTTGAGCAAGTAGCGGAGGTAGGATATAATCGTATTACTGTAATAATGCTGCGCGAATATTAAATAATGTGTCTCGCCTCCTGGGTACCCCTCCGTCGCACAAACTACTGGAATATCGTCGTCCACTGGGTAGACGTGCTGGCAGCCTGTAAGATGCAGAATGGCATTGCCAGGACTGATAGCTTTTGAGATAACAGCCTTAAGTGAAGGCGACTGATTACTGAATGAAGTTTTGTTTGATGTGCTCTCAGAAATAAGCATGCTACCGTAATTACTTTTCCAACCAGCGCTGTCCGTGTTATGTCCGCGCTTTCGTTTCTTGCGTGCTGCGAATATGGAAAACACTTGGATCCCGAATGGCATCAGACTCTCATAGACAGACTCCGATACAGATTTATTGAACCTATTGATGAGAGGGAGTGACGGTCCGTAGATCTTGAGAGGAAGATGACGCATATATGGCGAGTGCTCATCACAATGCTATGCAAAACGATGTTCAAGCTTCTTTGCATGAGATACGAATTAAATAGGTACCATGGTTCAGTCTATGTAGACACGGCTTAATCGATTTTTTTCTAGCTTGTAGGCATCAGTGTCGTCGGACAAACATCGCCACAATAGTCCTATCATTCGTTTTTTTCTGTCAAACGAGCTGGATGGCCTTTGATAGTCAGTCGGAATTTGTCCCGCAATGCTGAGTAAAATCTTGTCTCGCAGTGTGGTTATAGTCACTGACGAGATCGTGATTGAGAAAATTGACCATAATCCGGGCCCACCGTGCAGCCAAGAAATCAGCAGTTTCTCGGTCATAGAATACCCGTCGAATTCCCTCCGGTCACTGAGGAGAAAATTGTTATATTCAACCCTCGAGCTCACTGACAGTGAGAAAAGTAATCAACGCACACATTTGCAGCCTTTTCGCTGGCCTCTGAAATGTCAATGTTAAAATAAAGTGATTGCATCAATCCATTGAGTACCTTCTCGGATTCGAACCAAGATCTTTCGCTACAATGTAATAAGTAAACGACTGCACTGAAAGGCCGTGACTGCAAAGGTACCACTCCGATATAATATGTGGGTTCGTAACTTGGCAATCCCTACATTTTAGACGATGTTAAAAGGTAACACGGAAATCCAAATTCCGGACGCTGTCGATGGTGACAACAAAAAAACGAAAGATGATTACTGTACCGAGACCTTTCCCGTAAGCACTGCGATGACTTCTTCCCCCGCGCAGGCGCGAGACCATATCGGGTTAACAGCGGTGTAATCCTTACCGGGAGGACATCCTTTCACAACGTCTAGATGATTGAAACCCCACAGCGGCAAAGCACATTTTAGCTAAGTCTGACGTGGAGATACCGCAGATCTGCACCGAACGGGAGGATGTCACAGCTGTGATATGCAACTTCCAACGATGTCCGACTTCCCAATTTTCTCCTCGAGTCTCGGCCAGATAGATTCTAGCTGAGTCACCGAGAGCCGTTAGACTGGCTTTCTTGTACCAGCTGCCAGGAACGGGCTAACAGCCGGCCTCTAAGTACTTAAGACGACGCATGGTAAGGTAGGCGACAAGGATCGGAGGATGTGGTAGTAGCGTGACGCGGCAAGCCTACGGTTATGAAATAGGTGTTGTTTGGAGTAACGCGGACTATATATGTAAAGGTCGAAGACGATTGGGAAAAAAAGCAAGCTAAAGGAACCGAGGGGTCCTTGGATAGTAAGGACACTGCCAACAGTGCAACGGTACACTCGTAGCCACCGACAAGATGGTTATGCAGACAGGTATGAACAGACCGTCCTTCCTCAAATGCAATGGGCGACATTGAGGTGTTCCATGTCGTTTCCGAGCCAGCATGTCCATTCCATTGAAATGTTTCCTTTCGTGAGACTGGCAGACATTGAGATAGCGAAAGGAAGATGGGCCCCGCTCATAGCCATTTGGCACCTGCACTCGCTATGAGTCTCGTCGTTCGCGAAGGTGAAGTAGTGACGCACCCGATCGTGGTGGTGGCAGCGCCAACATAGTTTTGATGTAAGACGTGGACGTTTTGATACGCTCGGGCCCGGAGATCTAGTATCCGCAACGTCGATTCATCAGTTGGAGATGATCCGGTAACACAATATATGCGCGCGCCTCGTCTGTGGTCGCTGGCGCATCGGGCTAGTGGTGGTGGTGTTGGTGTTGGTGTTGGTAACAGCACAAGGTCCCAATAAGGTGGCGTCAATCAATCTGGTGAGGCTCGGGCGTAGGCATAGTGAGCTTTCGAGGTTCAGGCAGTATCTGCAGCATCAATTCATTAGCATCAAAATGAGCCAGCGATGGGTGCGTACCTTGTCCGTTAGGCGGGCGGGCGAGCCACTAGTCTGGATGGTATTGCCCGTGACAAGCCCGTCGAGTCACATCAAGAAAAGGGTGACACGAGGCCATGAAAGCGCACGCCAAGACTGTAAACCAATGTTCGGCTGGTCAGGTGCATGATACTCGTCTTTTATTCTGAATGGCGATGAAGACAAGGTTGCACGACACCAACGACGAGTGAGAGAAAACGGATGGGCCAAACAAGCGCCCTGTTAAGCGGGGTGAAACATTGTCCCGCAGTACACTTGTAGTCACCGAAGACTTCATTACGGCGAGGGTCGACCATGACGGCTCTTTCTCGTCCCCAGCAACTTCATGGCATCGAAAGGAAGGTCCTCTCAGCGGCGAATCCTAATGAACTGTCCGTTCGCAGTCCCCCCTGGCACTCTAAACTCTTGCTTTGCCCTATATGATGTCTGTCTGTAAACACGATGTGGTGACGTCTCGCAAAAAGTAGCGACATTTCGGGTAGTGCTTCACTTCAACTACGGCTGGAAGATTGATGTCCGATTGAACATAGAGTGCACGTCGGATTTAAAAACCCTGTCGGTTGATTTGTAGCTGATAGTGCGATGACGATGGTCGCTGTGCCGCCTGCAGGCCCTTGCAGTGATGGGTATACAGTAGCCCGGACATGCGGGCATCATTGTCGTAGATATCGTCTTGGTAGAGGGGGCCCCAACGACGGCTAGATACTAAGTCATAAGATGGAGAAAGAAAAGAGTAAAATCGATGCACCAATATTCTGCAGGTCTCCACAAGTAGCATGCTTGTTCACTTCTCAGACGACAGATAACTTTGAGTCATCGACGCCAGCTTTTTTCCCGAGACTCAAAGTTATCTGTCGTCCAGTCCGTCTCTTCTCTACTCCAACGAGGAATATAGAAGATTGAATTTTTACATTGTAGCCATATTCTGTGTATGCCGATCAGTTTTCGCGAAGCAAGAGAAAGATAATTCGCTTCACCCAAATAACCACCACCGCTGCACTTAAGACTGCCTAAGGTAGAGATTTTTCACAGTGACGATTAAGTACGACGTGATGGTGTTGGTGTTGGTGTTGTTACCGGCACAAGGTCCCAATAAGGAACGGCCGGGCCCACAGCCCTGACATGGCGAGCCATGTGCTGTGGCCACGAAGGCTCATACCGTTGTGATCACGCTGTTGAGTGTGTCGCGCGGAGTAGAGACTCTTCATGGGGTGCGAAAGAAAGGCAGTCATTTTGAATGACATGACGGTACAGTACTAATGCGGAAGACGTTGAAGACATATTTAACAAAAGTTTCAACAATTTTTATATCATCTGCTCCCAGCAGGACTGAGGACATGTATGACTTCAAAACCAGGGGCGACCAATTGCAGTAGATTTGCGCAAGGGTCAGTGGCAAGTAGGAAAATGGGTTAAAATAAATCACCATGGAATCATGTCGCAAATCCTCTAAGGATTGTAATCCGTCACAGTACAACAAAGCGTGGGCTTCATCCTCAACTTTCAAGTGGTAGAAATGACATAAACACTGTGAACGAGGAACAGGAGGAAAATGGCGTTCAGCCCATTGTAGGACCCCCCACGACGAGAGTATGCGATGATGTCAACAGTCGGACTAAGGCCTTCACATAATAGTGCTCCTTAAAGATCGACCTTAAGAATTCGGCTGGCAGTCAGAAACAGAATCCGATATGAGAAGATTAGAAGAATAACTGTCAGTAGAGGATGGTGTGATTCCGACGTATTTGTGTTTGGAGACACACTTCAGGTCGCTGTCACCGAAATGAAAATGTGGGCCAGACGGACGGCAAAGGGGCAGTGATCCATATTTTGGTCTTTGCCTCGGTGACAGTCATCGAATTTGCACAACACCAGTCAAACAGAGCATCCAATTTTGTCTGAAAACTTTGGTCCGATGTTGAAAAGAAAACAACATCATCAGCCTGTTCGACGTCGAAGATGACCACCAAATGTAACATTGTCAGGGCAACGTAGTCAAATAGGCAACATATAGAGGTTTTCCGTCCGCTAGGGACTGGTCAATGACCGTGCATACAATGAAGATATTGTTATTAGTGTGATAGCGCTCACGAAACCCGTTCTGTGAAAAGGGCGAAGAGTATTGTATTTGTCAAAGTGAGACATCATGATGGAGTGGAGTGCAATAGTTGTATACAAACAGGATGAGGACGTCAAAGGTGACGCGGGGGAAAGAAAAGACAGGTACTACGCCATGGAAGAAAGAGGCAAGGAACCAAACATGACCAAACACCGCTGTGAGACATGACGCACAGATCTCAGGGAATGGGGCGCGGTGCACGAGCCCATGAAAATGAACGCGACGGGAAGGCAAGCACGATACACGGACGCAGGATCAAAACGCCGGAACAGGAACACAATCGCAACGCAAACACAGGAACAACGAAGCACAGGAACACAACCGGAGCACGAACACAGGAACCACGATGCACAGGAACACAAGAGCACGCAAACGCAGGAAACGGGAACGGGACAGGGAAGAAAAGGCTTAGTAAAGCAGGGGAGAAGAGAAAAGGAGGCGCACGATGAACTGGAAAGACCAGAAGGAACAGCGAACTCCGTGGCAAAGGGGTGCACAACATCGTCTTTGTCTTCGAGTCGCTGCAGCCACATATCTGAGAAGAGAGCCTAGAAGACACAACCAGGACAACCGAATCACTGCGAGTCAAAAAGGACGAAGAGGTGTCTGTGGGACTGCCCGCTGGATCTGCGAGCATTGGGTTGAGGAAGAGCTTGGTAAGTGGTGGTACAAGGTCTTGGTGAAAATGTGCACGTGGATTAGTTGCCGGTCCATTTAGAGGTGAGTTGCCGGGTTTTTTTTTGGTTACAACCGCCGCAAGCACGCTATCCATCGGCGTCAAGCTTCCTCTTTCCCTCTTGTCCCGGTCCCTCCGTTCATCAATCAGATTTCCGCTGGTATCAGCCGCTGGTATGATGTGGAGTGTAGTAACCGGGCATTGACGGCACTTTTGCGTTGGGTTAATTGAGCTGTTTCTGCGGTTAGCCAAGGCCGTGGGGTGAGGCCGGTGAGGCCTGGGATTTTTCCCTCTGAACCTCAATGAAGCCCTTCCTCAAACTAGCATTTTGCTGCATAATACTCGATATGGATATTTGTCTCAGGGTGCGAGTCAATGCCAAATGTATACCCACCCCGACTCTCGGCTGACAACACCTAGCCCTTTCCTACACCAGTCGAAATGCTGCGTCTCACGCTGGCCTCTTCCACGAGCCAGAAATAGCTTCCTGTTCACTGAATTTTATGTCGGGAATCGCCCACACTCGCCAGACAATCTCCGCGTACTTAGGGCCTGTGCTTACTGCTTGTCTTCGCCTGCGGATTCGGACTTGGCCTATCATCTTTTCGTGCTTCGCCATCAATAGAGCAGTAATCGTTGTCTATACACTCAGGCTCATTAACATAAATAGCGGCTTAAAGCTTCCGAGCGCTCGAGTCCCCTCTTAGATGGTTGAGTCGCTTCTGCACATAGCCTGTATCACGGGACATATCTTGGGTATGACAAGCATTATGATTTGACATTCTAGATTTGCTCTAAATCGGCTGTTATCTCTGTGGGTGTGCGGACCTATACTTCTTCAGCATGTGGTGCTTTTCAGCATCTTAAAAAATGTACACAGATGGACCGATGGACTGACGGTTCTGACGGTTTCAGGGAACTCACTCATCGAACTGCTGTGATTGCCGGCGCCAGCTTGTCTCTCGTCTCCATAGACTACAAGGCATCACTTTTATGTCATTTCCGGCGTCTAAACTTCCGCTGAGATTCCGGTAACTGGTATATTCCGTTAAAATTGCGAGATGATTGAAAAGAAGCTGAATGCAATTGATTGTATACTTTGCCAGTGAACTGCTGGGAGAGCACAAACTTTCCTCATAGTTTTTGCTACAAGGCACCGACCAGAATCTTCTCCCTTGCGGATGATTTAGGTGACTACTATGTTGCTACGACGTCCCGGGGAAAGCTGCGCTGTTACGATGTTCTATTCTTATCTGCTGCATTTTTTTTTCGCTCTTCTTCGAACTGTAATCAAAACAGTCTTGAGACCCTGAGACCGATATGGCTGCGGAGTCTACACGCTGGATGGGGACCTTGAATTCTGAATAGCAATGACTCACGGCGCTTCATGGCAAGAGACTGCTCCAGTTCGCGACTTGTGAATATCAATATGGGTCAAGATCAATATAAATGTTCGTGCATTCCCGAAGTCCCTGCCAAGACTGATTAATCTACCTTTTTTCGGCTTGCAGGTGTACCTTTTTGTCGTATGTCGAGTCTCTGTGGAAAGTACTGCAACCAACGGCCGTCCTTGATCTAGTAACTCAGGCTAGGTATAGCATCATCCTTTGGACCGATGTTCTTGGAGAAAACAACACTTGATAAGTACAAAATATACAGAAATAATGGAACACCGAATTACTGGCTCACCGTCGAATGAGGGATTCGTCTTTGACTGACCTATCCACGGGTACTGTCCCTCCTGTACTATTGAAATGCCATACCGCGGATGGCAATAAACAATAATTTATCCTGTCAATCATTATTTGGATAGACTCAGACCCTACAGCCATGAGTTCTCCACCAAAGAATAGTCGTCAGTATCTAAATTAATGACTGATATAAAATCCTGAAGGAACCATACCCAAGTTTAGCCACGAGTGACGAGTCATCGTTTCCACTGAATTCGTCTGAAGCGCTCAATGATCTGTACGATCACCGTATATCACCGCGTCCCTGATCGGCGTCAATCAAGCGTCAATTGCATCCATATGCCGGATTCATTGAAAATACTGTACGCTACAGCCGTCTCTACAGCGGACTGGAATATCACGTTATCTGACAATGATAATGTTTATAATGATGGGCGGGACCTTTCGAAGTAAGAAAAGACCATTTGGTTTCTTGGCAGCTCACAGATTGGGACATGTCCCTTGGGCTCGTTAGCCCCTGAGGTTCGAACTGAGGTCGTTCGCCTCAATGTGGTAAGGAAGCACAACTGTACCCCATGAGCCTGCTCAAAGCACTAGCAGGATCGATTTACCGTCTTGCGAGCGCGCGAGAGGGGCTCAATCAAACAGCTTTGATTTCCGATCGTAACCTCTCAGGCTCTGGCGGCAACATCAGCGAGTGCGCTTCTAATGAAAAATACGAGATAAACGGAAAGAACTTCAAACCGGTAATTTACTTCAATTTGGCAACCGATAACTGAAAGTTGATGCATGTACAGATCGTATTTCAATCTAGCTTGCAGGCGTCTAAAATTTTCGGGATATGTCCGTCCCACAAAACATCGAATTAGCGCCTTCTTTGTGTCCACCGTTTCTTTGTACCTCCTGCATATAGAAGCTTTCCCATCCTCCCCGAAAAAAGCGCGCTGTTTCAATTTCTATTCCAGCTGGCGCTAAGTCACCTGTACTCCCACGAGGTTCTTCATACTTACCCAAATTTTCACATAGCCACCAATTCCGACCGAGGTTTACGTCCCGGAAGAGGTCGTATATCGATGACTCCCTCCTTGATTCTCTCCCGGATACCGTGACGCCGACTCTGGGGTCTCCCAGATGGAACTGCTGTATCCCCATATATCGGTTGTCTAAATTCAAATCTCTGCCTTGGCCGTACTTACCACGAGACAGATTTAGTCTTGAATACTCAACAAGATCAACTGGGAAGATCCATTTCGGATGGGCAATAGTCATCAGTCGTTGAGGGTTTATCGAATCCGTGGCTACGACGAGGAAAAGGACCAGAAGTATGCTTATCGTGGAACGTATAAATATCAGTACTGAGCATGATAATATTGAGGCAAAAGATGAAGACGCGTATGCAACCTCATAGTGGTGGTAACAACCAAGGTCGACTCCAAACACCGGGCCGAATGCCGCCGAAGAATGAACACGCAATTTCCAATATCAACATCTCTTTCACGCCGCATCCGCCCGATTCCGCTGCCGCTTTAGTGTATGTCCCTTTTCAGCTACTTCATGACCTTTTTCCATCGCTCAGCGCCCGTCATTCACTCTTGTAGTGTATCACGTATTTGGCATTATTCAAGCATGTCGCCCTTCTGTGCTAAGGACTAAAGTCGGTCGTCTGTTCAACTAAAATTTACCCGCTAATAAAATAGCCAGTTCATTACCTTAACACTGATAGTGAAACTACCCCGATAACTCCCAATCTATGTCCGTGCCGCAAATGTGGATGCAAGCTCAATAGTCGGGACGTTGGCCAAGGGACACTATTGGAAGGGCGCCTTCCACAGCTCCTTCAGTCCAACGATGCATCTCATCAGACGGCTCTCACCAGAAGTTCTGTCTGGGATATTTCTCCAATGCATGCATTGCCGCTCTGCCCGAATATTTCTTTGGATCCTTCACAGTGGACACTAATGAAGGTCTGCAGCAAATGGCGTGCCATGTCTCTATCCTTTCCCCGTCTTTGGTCCAACATGCACCTCCAAGTCTGAGATAAGATGCCTCGGAAATCTATTCACACCTTGAATATACAGCTCCATCGCTCCGGTACACACCCACTGAAAAAGTCGCACTCGCGGTATCCTCTATGAAGGACCTCCCATCACCGAAGTCCTCATCTCGTCACGCCTGTGAATGGAAAACGCTCATTTTATCGATTCCCGAAATTTGCGCGTCCCAAATCGCCCACATTGCAGGATCTCCCCATTCCCAGTGCGATATACATCATGTCACCAATGCCATCTTCTCCAATGACTGGAGACTACTTCGTATTCCGTAATGCCCCATCCCTACGCAATATCGGTGGTGACCTCAACCTATTGGTGCGCTGTAACCCTCCCTGGACTCAGATCAAGAACGTCATATACCCGCGCTCGGTTGGCAAATAAAATAATTTCCCTTTCCTAGAACGTATACATTCGTCTATCGAGTACTGGGAGATGTGCGCTTCCTTGAAGGACACCATTCCCCCGAATACAATGGCTATCAGAGCTCCTCATCTCGCATAGAAACACTACTATATCATTGGCTCGCCTTTCTTCTTGGTTCTCCAATCAGGGGGAGAAGAATGCTTATTTGTAACTACAGGTCCTTCGCTCTCGTTCCCTGCCGACTTCGTGAATAGCTGCTTATTTGATCATGATCAGCGGTGTTAGTACAGACGCTATACCGTGCTATTTCGGTACGTTCATTACTCTCAAATGCTTATCGGCCTGATCCGGCTGGCAGTCATTCAAGCGTCTCGGACTCAGTATGTTAGTTCACACAGCACCAATAATGCATTTGATCGTCCCTGCTGACTCGAAATAAGTGGAATATGATATCGGCGCCCACGTCAATGTTCCTATCTAGTTGGATCTTTGACAGTACGTTTGCTCGATGAGCCGGTATTTCAATTGTCACCACCTTCATTTACTCGGTAGCTACCAACAAAGATCTGTGCTGGGCTATTGGGTTCGCATAGGCTATCACATCACCGAGCAACGAGTTACTCCGGCTTAACGGCCTTCGGCCGATGTACTCAACACGCTCACTGCCGATACCGCTTATTGCTATGAATCTCATTGTGCGTGCTCCCAAAACTGCCCGAAAATCAATAGATGGTTGGTCTCGGTTTATAAAAAGGGTGCCATTTATGGCACTCTCTGTGTTCCCAGCTATCTCTCAACCTCGCATTGCATACTTATCTTCGCTGAATTCATATTTGTGATGTGCCGTCGTCGTCAGTGAGTAAATGCCCCTCGCTACATGAGCTACTCTACTCATCGCTCTTGCACAGAGTAATGAATGTCTACATCCGATGTGGCCATACCATCAACCTCGTATGTCTTTGACGATTCAAAATGTCCGCAGTTCATGTTCACCATGGACTTAGCCCGACGAAGTTGTATGAATAATAATACATAGCACTGTTCCCGGTTCCGACATTTAGCATCTTTTCTAGATTAGATGCGAGCAGCCCAATTGCAGGTTCAGTCTTTTTCATCCTCCAAGCTGCAGACCACCTGCTTGCTTGCGGACCTGTTGGCAATAGTACGCTGTTACTGGATCCCCTCACACGCTCTTCTAACCATGTTTTTAGCCTTCGCTATCCTGAGCAGTACAGTACGACAATGCTTGCCAGTCAATACCTTTTTCTATGCTTATTTTGCGATACTACTTAGCTCCCCGCATCAACAAATATTGCCCCTCCTGCTCTCAGCCGATGTAACACCAATACCGCATCAGTTATTAAATAGTGCCGGAATTGCACTGACTCACTTGACCCTATGGCTATCGGCTCGGTCCTAGTAGTTATTCCAGTACGCACTAGTCCTCGAAGTACCAAAAATGAGATAACATGATTAAGCGCCTCCCCTAATGTTAGTGTGCTACCTGGCATAACTCTGCATCAAAGCGTTCGACGATCTCAAAAGTTCATGATCGGCATCATTGGTCAATTGAGCCGAACAGGTGCTATCGCTTCCTGCGCACACTTGCAGGCAGTGTTGAGGTGGTAAACGTTGGTGCTAGACACAGCAAACCTGGGAATTACTCAGGGATCAGCATATTTCGCCAGTGACCACATGCACGACACCCATACTCTGCTACTTTCAATTGAGCTAAGCAAACTTTAACTCACGGCTCCCGACCAAATGTAGTCTATAGCATATGCAATGGGCATGCGTGCTTTACTACTCGTGTATTTGCTCCGAGGCTCGTGTTATGAATAATCACCGATGGGATGACTGGCTGGAACATATGAAAGGATACTGATAGGCCCTAAAGTATAGTATTTACCGTATTCACGTCCACCTCGAGACGACCTACTAAGATCTACGAAACCTGAGAGACAACGAGGAGAGTATATTCGATTTTCAATCTCGGCATTCATTTTGAATAGCACAACAGAAGGCTTCAGATATGAAGCGGACACACGATAGTCCCTCGTGTCGATAGAACCAGTGCAATCTAAATATGACATCTGGACAGTCTGACTGCGGCAGAGTCTGTTGCGGATTCCCTCTTTCCGGTTGCATGCTGCAAGACTATATTAAACCTAGTTGTCGGGAAGTCTCCGTTATCAGCGTCGATGTTACTGCAAGGTAATGCGTCGTCCATTGGAATGTTATAGAAGTCACATAAGGTTTCTTGTCAAGCGATGAAATCGACGCCGGCCCATTCAGAAGACAGCCCTACATGTGAGCTCAGGAACTTGACATCAGCTTGAAATTGAAGCTATTCAAGTCCCAATCGGAAACAGGCTACCCGAAGAAGCCGAAAAACCTTTAGTTCAGGGCAGCGAGACATTCACTCGCTAGAGAAGCATCAGTCGAAAGATCTTTCGCCGCATAAGACCACTTTTGCTAACTTGGGCGCCTAAAGGCAGCGTAGCGTGGCAGGTGTTTTCTAGTCAATCATAGATTTATATCACAAGTGTGTGGTTGTATTGTTTCATCCCCTAGGCAATGAATCAACCAGACAAAGACGTATATGTGAGAAGGTTTATCTTTATTGTACTATCGCAACTATTTGAACTCATCAAAGCGCTCGGGAACCCAAGTTTTCGAGACGGAATGGAGGATGATAGTGGAAAGCCTGAGACCACAGTTAGTTATTCTAGAACAGGAAGCATCACTGTACGCACGTGCTTGTTATGCCATCGAGGCTGTTGTTCGGACCTTGCTGTAGGACGCCATAGATAGAGTCTGGAGGAATCTCCATGCCGGGCTGGCCTGTCTGGAAATTCCCCTTCCAGTGTATCGGTCACTGACCACGTATGTTGTGAGTCTAAGCCGCAGCTTACGCATATCAAAATACGCACCTCCTTAAACAGCAAGGGCGGTCGCCACAGATCTCGTCCTGCTGAGCATCGCATTTCATTTATACGTGCTTCGTTGAACACGAACGCGAATCATTCACCATGAGTAATGCAAGGTCTTCAGCGGCCTCATTTGCAAGGCTTGAACCCAGTTCATCTAATATGTGCCCTCGAATTGTCCTAGAGTGAACGTCAATTCAACCGCTTAACGGTAGTATGAGGGGGTATGTAACTCAGTGGAATATTGTGGTCCGTGGAAGATCGTGTGAATGACCAGCAATATTGGTCGAAATTTGTCGATAGCCATAGTGGACGAAGACAAGGACGTTGTGTACCCAAACGTCCTCTTTCTGGTGCTGGACTTGAATTACCGAGATTGTTCCATCATTCGCCCGATGAACCACAAAAATGGGTAATCTACCGCGTTTGCGGATAACGGTTCGCCCCCAATGACGACGTTGCACGCGCTGTCTTTGAAGCACATGTTCATCCTCGCAAAGTTCATTTTCGCCTCCGAATCAACACTCCAACAAAACATTCCCTTCACACGCAGTGTGATCATACGTCTGGGATGATGATACAGCGCTCGATGACAATGCTACGCCGAGCTTGACCTCAACGCGGGAATGAATCGAAGGTACAGCGGTTCGTCGGTGATCCTGAACCGCCGCATCCCGTTCACTGAGGATGAGGACCTGATGCGTAGCGAGCGCTATTGGGAATAAGGGGTGATCCTTTGGCCTACAAACAGGAACGATCTGATATCCACACGAACTCACCGGTATCTTGAAAAGATACCGTTGAGGTGACGTTCAGGGGTTCTCTCCGCAGTTTGAAAACAGATCATAGAATTCACCGTCAAGGTGCTGGCGACGATAGAGCGTTTCTTGCTACGGCTAAAACGGAGCTCTTGCCTAGCCTTCCGTTAGCCGGTGCGGTCAAAAAGTGATGAGTTCTGCTATGAAATGTGGGCGGACCCGGACTCGGATCTCGTTGCGTTGAGATGCAACTCCCATGAACCATGGCGCCTCGAGTTTCCGACAGTGATGAAGAGGGGCGCGAGGTATTTTAGAGGAGCGGAGTTCGTCCACCCTGCTCTCAAGAGGTCCGCTACTTTGGATACAGCCATTGATATCGAGTAACCACGCTTCTCCACGGCTAAAGAGACCACTATATGACATAATGGTATCGCTCGGGAAGAACTTGCTTGGTGATTTCTGTCCTTCAAGATAATGGCCTCAATGTCGTGGTGATCGGTAATTGTATCCTCGTCGAATCAAGAAGAGCGTGATACGCGCCGGTGATGTGCATGCCAAGGATCAAGAATATCTGATTCCAGGAACATGAAGCGCCCGAAGACCTGCGGGAGTCAGGAAATTCACTGCAGGCTCCCGGCGTCGTAGGCTATAAACGGCAAGCCTACAGGTGAGGGTTGATGTAGCCGGTGAGGAGCATAATCTCCATCTTTTCCTCTGTGATTCTCTCTTCATCTCCTCTGGCTGCTGACGTCCGATTGCGCACCCTTCCTATATTTTTCCAGCATCGAAAGCCACTCATGTACGCGCTATTACAACGCGGTAAAATTGGTCGTGCTACGAAGCCCAGGAATTGGTTGCTTCGTTGGTAATGCTCTTTGGGACCAGCGCCTTCAGGTGTGACAATATCTATGCCAGTACATTGTCTGTGAGATTTGTGGCTTCTTGCAGAGGGAGAAGTAACGCACCGTGTTCACCCCACATGTTCCAAATGTCAAAAGCCCAGAAGACCGTCTACTGGGCGGGGAAAAAGAGAAGGTGAGACGAGATCACTCTGGAAGCCTTAAGGCAAGCAGATCACTAGATCCGACGCCAGGGACAGTGCGAAGGAAATGATGCGATCATCATCGCCGAGACCAAAATGATTTTGTCCCACGTGTATTGATTGAAAATTAGAGGAACATAAAAATCGGGAGCGATGTACTGCAGTGATGGCAGCTACAGGGTAGTACACGGACAACGAAATTATAATCAATTTGGAAAAGGATGCCGTGGAATGGAAGAGGCGGTTAAGACAACGGGGATGATGGCGGTGTGGCTTGGATTTTTGCGGAATACAGCAGTGGTAGGGTGGTGAGGGGAGGGGCAATGATAATGCCAGCGATGAAAGACAGAGTTACGACACCAACGGTGATCGAGTGAGAGAAGACGGGCCTGCCAAACGAGCTGGATGGCCCTTGATAGTCGGTCGGAATTTGCCCCGCCATGCTGAGTAAAATCTTGTCTCGCAGTGTGCTCATAGTCACTGACGAGATCGTGATTGAGAATAGTGACCATAACGGCCCACGGTGCAGCCAAGAAATCGGCAGCTTCTTGGTCATAGAATACCCGTCGAATTCCCTCCGATCAATCTTTATCATGGCTGATAGAGTATGATGACGAGACGGTCGTAGCACGGAGTTGGTCGTTGCCAGCATGGTAAAAGAGCCGGCATTCCATGATTTCGATAACCGTGACACGTAGCCTGATTCGCTCAGTTGCGCACGAGTACGGCGGATGGGTAATACCGGTCTTCAGCGTCAGCAGATGTATAATGGTAAAACAGAATCATTGTATATTGAGACTGGCGGAGGCGAAACGACTGGCGGCAGTCGTGAGATTGAAACACTAAGGAAAGAAGTGATTAAAGTACGGACCTTTAGGCCTTCTAATGGCTCCTTGTCAGTGCCACATTCCTCAGCGCAATGGTCATCGACGCCGAATTCTTTCCTTGGACTCAATGTCAGCGACCATCCCGGCTGTTTGTGACCTCCTCCGACGAAGGCGCGTCTGGCCAAGGCAGTGCTTATCATCACGCACTGTGTATAGCCTTGGTAATGAGTTTCATCCCGTACGGGGAGGATAACGTGCTTACCCAAACGAAGGGTGGGAACGACAATCGTCACGCGCTCTAGATATCCGCCTCCGCCGCGCTTGAGACTACCAAATTTATGTGGACTCTTGTAAAATCCTACGGCGCCATTGTATCGTGCATCGGTGCTGGACATGGTGATGGTGGTAACGGCGAAACTTATTTGAAGTCCAAGTTCGGAATAATACACGTGACAAAGCACATTGTATCCGGTCCGAGTCCCGAAGCTAGAAACAAGTTTGGTTTCTCGCTGCTTTCGCCCCGGTTTTCTTAAACACGCCGTCCTTCACCTTAGGTGAGGTGGGCGCTATCGGTTCTCACGCTGGCCTAATCACAGGCGACGACTTAGCCGATAGCTGAAATCTTGTATTCTCATTCGGATGATACTGGGCTATGGTTCGAAATCCCTCCGCACATAGATCCCCGCATGTATTCACTATGGAAGACAAGATATAAAACGGCAGTCTTTTACCACAGATACTCTTATATCCGATCCAAATATCATTCAGAGAATTCTCATTCCAGAAATCAGTCACGGCAATATCAAAAACGGCCGAGAAGAATTATCCTAGTCATACATACAGTATTCCTTCTGATCATCACCTGAGGTTGCCCTCTGAACAATGATTAATTGATGTGATTGCCTGAATCTCAAATGTACTGAGTTGGTGTTGTTTTTTCTCCGGTTTTTTTTTGTCAATCATCCCTTTCTCATAGTGAGTGTGTCCTGAGCCAAGTTCTGCGACTTAATCCCCCTCTACCGATGTATTTTGCGCACTCCGCTTTCCTCCTCGATACGGCACATTTCCATAAGAAGGAACATTCTCAGTCTCGACTGAATAAAAGAATAGATCACCGGTCTTGATTTATAAAACGGGTATCTATCTATGGGTTCAATATCCTATGCCTTCCCAGCTATTTTCGACCTCGTGTTACATCCTTATCTTTTCGCCATCCCGCGCGCATACTAAACAATGTGCCGGCGCCGTCAGTGAGCAGTTTTTCCGCTGTCACATCTACTCTACCCATCAGTCCCATCCAGTGTCAGGAATGTCTACCTCCGATGCGGCCATACGGTCAATCTCGTGCGTCCTTCACAGTCCGGCCTTTTTACCCCTACTGATTGCCTAATCTCAGCCCGAAGAAATTGTATGAAAATTTATCCCCACTTTTCTCGCATTTTATATCATTCTAGATTCGATGTGAGCAGTCTACCTGCAGGTTTAGTCTGTTCCATCCTGCGAGCTGCAAACCTCCGGCGTGTCTAAAGACCTGTTGGCAATAGTAAGCTCGGACCAGCTCTCGTCTAGAATGCTGCTACTAACCAATGCATCTCAGCCGTCGCTATCCTGAGCAGTATTGTATGGACTCGAACGCTTCTGGTGTTTTGGCCTTTCTCGCTAATACCCTCAATAGCTCCCCACATCGATTCGTACTGCCCCAGCTGCTATCGGCAGGACCAAGGTGCCAGCAGCTGAAGCATCCCGTATATCAGCTAACCCTGTTGCGACTCGCTGATGGGTTCATATGTGGTCCGTTACGCCTTAGGCTCAAGACTCGGACGTAAGAGTAGGCTAGGAGTGTTGGACGCCTAGAGTACAAGAGTCAAATATAGGAAGCGGGATACCAACATGATCAAAGCATGATACCCGGACAGCAACACAATTTACGCTGTTTGTATTGCCGATTGCCAACAGTCCAGGTTCCGTTTCTTCAATGACAGCCAGTCATCGTCCAAAGTCGAAATGTTGCTGTGAACATGAGTCCTGATATGCCTTGGTCGTACCATAACACAGATCGAGTCTCAACATGAGAAATATCAGCTGGGAGGATCCCCATTTCGGATGGGCGACTGAAAGATCAATACGATTCTATTCACCAGTCCTTTGAGAGGAAGTAAACAAATCTATGGTGGCGAAGGACCGTTTTGGCTACTCCTTGACGTGGGTCGTCTTCCTTCACGGATCTATCCTTGGACGACACCAGTTATGGAACAACTTGCTTAGAAGAGTAGTGACAGGACTGCACCTGATCAACTGCCGGCAAGCATTGCTTGATAAGAGAGCGTTAACTCGATTGAAGCACTAGGGAATTCGATTCTCGGTCGCTATACCAGTGTATGGGCATACCCAACAGATATCTACATAGATTTTCTCTGCCAAGGACTTCGCAAAATAACCTGATATCGCCGCATCATTTCTCTTCTTCGTTGCCAAATCGACTTCCTTCGTTAAACACCAGCGAAAGCGAAGCGTTGGTGCCTGAAAGCGGGATTATATCACACGGTCCTGGTTAGTAAGGAAGCTGCCATTTGTCCTTCTCTGCGTAGTGCCGACTCTCGTGGCCCATGGAAGGTTCACTGCGCAGCAGCCAGGAGAAGGGGAGTGGAAGAAAGATCACGGAGAGGGCGGAGATCCGGATAACGCCATGACTGGCGACGTTGATGGTGATGGCGGCGGTAGCATTCGGGAATGACACACGGCGTGAACGGGAGACGACGGTGACTGTCCTGGGGATGAGTGCTGGCGCAACAAGTGTTTAGACATGCGGACAGTTAAACTATCATCGCGCAGTGCCTGCATTCGGTCTGCAAGAGTCCCTCTATATTTAAGTAGCAGGCCATCACCTGGGCTAGAGGACTATCAATGAAAAGGGCCTCCACAGCTGCGGCCAGGTACATACCTTGAAACGTGAGGCATTGAGACTGGACTTGAGGCTGGAGCCTCTATCGCCTCCAGCTTCTCTTCTACTGGCTTCTTTCGTGGTACGAGTCATCGAGTATTTGGCTATCCAAAGACCATCGTTTATCGCACTAGAGAGGGCGAGTTGGAGAGTCATCGTTCCGTTGGGTATGAGAACAGGCACAAGAGAGCATGCGGGAGACGACATCGCGGGTCTCGTAAGATGGAGACAGAGAGCCCCCATCGCGGGTCACGCTCGTGATGGCGACGCCAATCTTTTTGGAGAGCTTGGACGCTACGGTAGAAATTTTACCATGGCAGATGGCATCATTTAGAGCTTTTGCGAGATAATGGTCTTGATGGCCTATACATCCAGAGGGCTTGGTGGCGAATGCTGTTGCATCCGTGTCGAATCATACCGAGAAGAGCGTGATATGGTAGCAAAATACACTCTAAGAGTATGGACAACATCAGCGGGTCAGAAGCATGATGCTCATCTTTTGCTCCTTGATTTTCAGGTCGTCATCTCCTTTGACCAACAGCAGTGACAACCACCGCACCTAGTCTTGACAATGAGATTCGTTGTTCACGAGAATAAAGATGGTTACGGACTTTCTCCCTTTCTTTCATGCTATCTACCTAGCAGCATCTAAGCCCTGCATATATGCGCTATTACGAGGCTATCAAACTTGATTGTGCCTACGAGTACAACGCCACAACGAGTGGTATTGCCAGTAAGGCTGCTACGACAAGACCATGCGTGCCTCCATGCGCTACTACCCTCTGCGGTAAAGGTGGGATCGCTGGCAACTGGAACAGACGACACGTGGTGGTGTAGCGCTAGAAGATGCGGCAGCAATCATAACGACGGTGATGAAGGACGGAGTTCCATGCCACCAGTGAGAGGAGACGGACAGGTGAAACGAACCGAACAGTCCTTTCGCAGAGAACAGTGACTATAACGCGAACGGTCGTCCCCAGCCAGTCCCAATGTCATTTCGATTCAGTTTTTGCCGCAACCTCGTTTCTCCTACACCGTTGTATATGCCTGTAGTGCCACATAGTGCACCGAGAAATCTCGCAAAACGTAACGGAGTCCGAATGTGCTCCATTTCAGTCGTGCCCCAGAAATTCACGTCCTGTTGGTCGTAGCGTGCATGTCGGATTCCTGGACGGTCTTTCCGAGCACCTGTTATGTCACGATAGAGTGTGGCTTGGTTGTCGTAGAAGGAGATATTACTGTCCGAACGACGACGAGCTGTAGTAATGAGATAGAGAGAGAAAGCAGAAGAAAATTAGCGCACATGTCTGCTGGTATTCCCGACTAGCATGCTGTTTTGGTCATCAACACCGACTTTTTTTTAAAACCCTTTTTTTTCCTATGTAGCCTGTCCGGAATCTGCTTGGACCGAGACCTCTGGGCTTTGCCGAGCTCGACATTAATGTAGTTGCATGCCATGCTATTGGAACCGTATCGCTAGGTCCAGGAGAGAGAATGGAGGAAGGCTAGTGATAGTCGCGGATGTAGCTACGGACCGGAAGTCCTGCCCGCATGTGCACGCGATCACGGATAAACCGGACCGTGTCAACGCTCCCACTAACATCAATATTTACCTGAGCTGTATCAGCGGAGATGGCCGATCAATCCAGTTTTCCAATACGTTTCAGTAAAACAAGAGAACTTGAAGAGTGCTAACTTTATTTAAGCAAACCGTAATCCAATGCTCTGACCATTGCAGACCCGATAGATATTGACCACTGCATACACCTGCTGAGTAGGCTACAGCTCCTGTAAAATCTTCGACAACGATTACTGATGCTGAACGACGTGAACGTTTGAACGAGTGCGAATCCGGATGGTCGGTCCGGGTGTTTCCGAATCAGCTTGGCGCGACGTCACTGTGAAGATCTTTCAGTCCGCATATGGTATAGCGACAGGACCGTGGCAACAAGACTGTATACTACACACCACACCTACTTGGTATCTGATAGCTTGAGAACTGAGTCGTACCTTTCTTCCTCTTCGCGCATCTTGTTACCCCCCGGCACCAACCTAGCTAGCTTCGCTGTCTAGGAGTCAATAGCAACGCGAAATTTTCCCAGCGCCGATGTCTCGTGTGTGATCGAGCAGGATCCCTGTTGTTTCGACCTGACATTAATATCTACCGCCGTTCTGAGTCAGAGGGTTGACCTATGCTTCCTGATGAAAGTAAGTACCTTCCACGAAGGACACGAATTATGTACCCGGTTTCAGGTCTCGAAATCAGTACGGTAAATAGTCCAATACTTCCGACCAGACAAATTGAACTTGGAGTAGGAATTCTCAGAAAATCTAGTCTGCTGTTAGTGACATATATCCGAACTCTTTCTATAATACATGCCTCCGTGATCTTTCAATCAATTTCAGGCAACTTCTTTCGAGAATTAATCAAGAACAATTCGATTGGATCTAGTCGGCATGAAGTATTTTCCAGTGAGTTTTGCTTTGAATTGACTTAGACGCTCGTACTACAGCACAAAACTTCCTGATAGTTTTGATACAATTCAAGTGAGTATGATAGGAGCCTTGCAGGGTCCCGCATCTGTTTCAAACCATCTACGTTCAGTGTCTAGACTATCTGCAAAGCTCCCGTAACCTCAAGCTGAACTTCAAGCTATCAGCAAAAGGGTCTATAGGCTGGACAATGCCAGGTCGGAGGCACGATCTCACTCTTTTCTCAATACAGTTGTCTATAGCCGTAAAAATTTCGGATCATCGTCTTTGGTTTATAGAGAGAGTAATATGTCTGGTATCCTCCATGTCAGCTACTTTCAGTCTTGTACTTATTCCATCCACATGATGTGCCGCCGCCGCCAGTGAGTATATTCTCACAGCTGCGCTGCCCCAGTACTAGCTCATCTCTTCTGTAAAGTGTCAGGAATGTCTACCTCCGATGCGGACATGCTGTCAACCTCGTATGCCTTGACACTCTGATGTACCCATCTTCACTACTAGGCTAATCGTCGTTAATTTAGCCCGAACAGATCGTATATTGACAAATATTACCCGTCTCTATCCTGAAATTTGACACCTTTCCTAGATTCAATGCGAGCAGTCTAACTGCAAGTTCAGTCTCTTCCATCCTGCGAGATGCAAACCACCAGGTTGTCTGCAGACCTGTTGGCAATAGTAAGTATATATTGGTTCGCCCAAATCGCCTTCCTTCTAACATCCAGTCTCCAGCCTTCGCTATCCGGAACAGTACTGTATGTCTTGTAACTTTCCTGTCTTTTATTCACGCTAATATATATGATAGCCCCCAACGTCGACGGATATTGCCCCTCCTGCTCTCAGTACATGAAGTACTAAGGCCACGATTGCTAAATAAATATCCTAGCATATTCGCCATTATTTACATGTTGAAATACTTAGACTCACGACAATCATTTCGACTTAAACCTCAGCGCAATTTGTTTCGGCACGTAAGTGCTATACTGGTCAAGACTTAGTAAAATAGGAGAAAATGATATAGATACCATAATCAAGGATGTCTATCAATTTCACGGCATCTCGAAGTGCTTAAAGATCTTTAGTGCTGTGCCCTATAATGACGATTTGCGGTCGACGCAGGCCCCTGATCGGTAATCGATCGAGTCGATCGAATCGCATGCACCGGAATTTAATAGAGGCGGGCTTATCACACCAAACCTGGAATATGCACATATTAGAATAGCTTGGGTCTTTGCAACTGGGACAGCTTGTAAATTCGCATGCCCGAGATAAGGTGTAGAGACTGAAGAAATATTTTCTGCTCTCTGACACTCGGAGATCTACTTAATCTTACGGAGCCTGGCGTGTTGGCTGTCACCTATGCTGTCGACAATAGCGTAAGCCGCTCCCGTGCACACCACAGTCAATTGCTATGAGTAATTATCGATCATCATTTTAGTCTACAATGTACATATGTCTTCAAACTATCATATCTATGACCATCTCGAATCTCGATAGGATCAAAAATTGAGAGAAGACCAGAATAGCCCATTCGATTTTCAGCTGTCATTTACCCTGAATACCACGGCCTATGTCATGGTTTAATGTCTCAAGCAGAAGATCGAACACTCCGGGTCCCTTGTATCGACGGGCACGTCTAGGTCAAAGTTGCGTTCAGATCTTGAGTTTCAGGTCGAATTTGTGATTAAAAAAATGCTTTTCAAGCCACAGCCCCGCTAAGATTCGAACTGAAATCGGTTGTTGAACCGCGATGAAAATCAATTACGCCAAAGAGCCCTCAGTACGCTGGACGAGCAATATAGAACACATTTTCCGTAGTGTGGCGGAAAGAGAGATTAACTGGGTGAGATGGGTTTACCAAACTTGCTGCGAGTGCGACCAGGGCGTAAGCTAGACTTTGATACGATCTTTTGGACTCCGCGGGCACAAGACAGACGCAACGTCGTACGCATGTACCACAACACTGACCCTCTCCCTCAAAGAGTGCCGAAGTCCAAAGAACACGACGACATCTCATCACAAAATATAGAAAATGTCGCATCACAACTTGCTGAATGGAGATTCGATGCCTTGTCCTACAACAGTTTCTCATTCGGCTCGAAACTCTCCAGGTACTTTCCACAACGCCCATCATTCCAAGAAGCGATGCCACTCCTCATTCTCCTCCCCAAACATTGTCCGCGCGAACTGCAAAAAAGCGCAAATCGACGTGTCTATGACACACGATTCGTTCCCCAAAACCACCCGCATTGCCTTCGAACCGTTTGCTCATCTTCACGAGGTTCTCTTTCGCATTTGCTTACAGCTTGTCTCGCTCCTCACCGTCCGCCGCATTCATCCTGGCAATCCCACCCAGTCTCACTCTCATGAAAAAAGCCGTCGTCGCTTCGTTCATCTTTTTCGGTATCGAATGGGAAGAAAGGCCTGAAGGCAGCGAATGCGTCGATTACTGCACTGGAGAAGGCGAGTTGAAGAGCCTTCGTCCCGGTGGGTATGAGTACGGGCCCGGAGGAGGGGTACGCTTTGTCGAGATAGGCTGCTATGACAGCCGAGTCGGAGACGACGGCGCCGATAGATTCGTCATAGATGATGGGCATAGAGTAGAAGGGAGAGACGACGTCGGGCTTCGTGCTAGTGGGTGCAGCCCCGATCTTTTTGGCAAGAACCTCGACGTCGACAATCTAGTAAGGCAGATTCTTGACGTTTGAAGCGTACCTAACATCGACTAGTTAGTTTCATGGCGCGTCTCTAAGATATTCGCGTACCTGGTCCTACAGGTCATCATAGTGCCTGGGGAATTGACTGCTTTGGTCGGAAGGTCGTACTGATTAATCATGCTGACACTGTGAAGATACTTCCATTCAGCTTTGGTTATGTGCACAGTAGCTCGGACAACGCTTACCAAGCAGCTGACATGAATTATTTGCAGGTAGAGTCTTTGCCATTTACACGAAGTTAACTTCGCGGTTGTATAATATTCTTCGTGGCGGCCTCGTATTGACATCCACGTTCATGTCACCCAATACCGCGAAGAAGAAACAGGTGGGATTTTTCTTATTCGGATACTATACGTCGTAGTATCGTTCATCATCACGTCTGGCGGTAGACCATCAATTAGCTGACTCCTCTTCCGTTTACTGAGGGAAACCCGTAAGATTGGACGGACATACGATGAAAATAAACTTACGAGGCTCTTGGACTACGACATATAATCCAGAGGTACGAACGGACGAAGTAGAGCCGGCGAGTGATGGTGATGGAAGGAAGCAAAGAAGTGGCTGCGTCGGTGTTTGCCGAAACTCCTCTTTTCCTTCCACCAACACCAACACCAACACTCTGACACTCATAACGACGCGGCCAGAACAGGACACTGCGATGATATTTTCTTCTTCCGGCGCGTCGATACGAGCAGATATTTCTGTGAAGGAAGCGTAGCACGGCGAGGTGCGCTATTTTTTTTCGTATACAGCTCTCAGCAATAATTTTGTTCATCAAAGACGTGTAAATAGACTCTATGCTGCTATCCGAATATTTGGTCTCTTGTATGGTTTGGCACTGGCGCGTCCATGAATTTTTATCTGCATATATGCGTTTTCATAGTCGCTACAGGGATTCGGACACGTCAATCGGGTTCTCAATTCGTTGATAGTGCAGTCAATAACAGGACAGCGCAGGACTCTATCGGAGCGGTTCTAACATGTCAGGACGAGATCCTACAGTCCGGTACGCTTCTTTATCTCTATGCTACATCTAACCCACTGACACTTGAACATCACCACAGGCAGAGCAAAATCGTGGTCGGCTCCGGTTGTTGATCTATTCAGATCGTAGCAAGAACCGTATCGATTTTAGTGTGTCCGTGTCAATATTTCTGCCATGTATGCGTGCTAATCTGTCCTCATAAGGGTTATCGCTAGCTGCCAATATTTACCGACAATGTTCCTGCAGCACTCGGAGTATTGACCAACATCTCTTGTTACTATTCTGTTTGGAGGCATGCAACTACTGTCGTGCTGAGACGGAGCTCTGTATGTCGTTATCTCCGTTCTCGGTGACTACTCGACTCACGAAAATGGAAGGGGTACAGACTCTGTCTTCTTCAAGCATTACTTGCGAGAATATGGCCTGTCATTACGAATGGCGTGCCAAGTTACCTCCCTGCACCCACGATCGGGTCTCAGGCTGTACGGCTCAGCAGCGTGTGAGAACCTTTGAAGGCTATACGATAATTTGGAGAGTTCAGTACTTGAATGTTGCTATAGTCATCAATTCAGTATGTTTTTTTGCCCTATGAGAATCATTCCCTCAATCGACGCTACGGACTAGGATACAGACATTTCATCGGGGAAGAGAGGTCCGACTTTCGCTGGAATATGTGTGGCAATTGGAAAGTTTATTCGATATATGCGGCTTTGTAGCAAGGATAGGAAGAATTGTATGGCTGTTTAAAAGCACTCGCAGCACGTCGACGCGTCACTCGCGTGATACCGAGTGAGAATGTGAAATTCTGTATGTTTGAATTTCTCCTCTTGTTTCCTTCGACAACAAGCAACCTGGTGGCGACTCATGATCGCATCATCCCTATCCTCCCACCCCGCTGACCCCTTTGGAATCTATGTCTTCATGGTACGTATCGGCGAGCGGCTCGACCACACTGAGGACCAAATGAAAGTCGCCGATTTCACCTTGGCAAACCTCGTTACGCGCATAGAGAAGGATAGAAGAACATCTCGAGAGTATAGAGGACAACACCGAGGTCAATGAGAGCAAAATTGACGATATGGACTCGCGTTTTGACGACATCGATTCAAAGCTGGAGGATATCGACATGGATGTGTTGATGGGTGGTATCGATGATGCTATCAGGGAGACCCTTGACGAATCGTTGTATTTTAAGAGGATGGCTGCTATGGTATACTATCCCTATTGATTTCATGTCCGTTCTGCTCTTACGTAACGTTTCCAGAACCATGACACGGACGTCTACCATGCCGTTAAGGATAAAAGGAAACCCATTACATCGAGTAATACTATCCTCATCGAAGTCCCGTTTCCGGCGGGCGAGGAACCTACAAGCCTGAGTCGATTTTATCAGGCAAAATATGTTAATGCTTACGGAGCATATCTCTACCTATCCTCAAGAATACCGCAGTCATCAACGGTCTTGGCAATAACAAGCACCCTAGATACTATGAGGGTATTATCCTGGAAAAGTCGTACTACCCGGAGAGTAGGGATAAGCGCACGCAGGCTATTTGGCATGCATCACACAGAATCAGTCTCGTGTCGCCCCCAATCATCTCTCATCCACTGCCAGCAATGCCGAGTTGCCTCCACATCGTTACTGGCTTAATTCAGACTGTCGGAGCGCCTCATTCCTTGGGAATGATTCATCTACCGAAATGGCGTGCTGTGCATGCCTGAATATATGGGATACGGTGCTCATGAGATGGTGACATTCGCGATATTATCCTTACCGATTGACGCATATACCTTAGACCCAGATTTGTCCTGCAGAATAATTTACCCTTCTGGGTCACAACACGAGAAATACCTAATGTTCTACAGGAAAGAACTAGAAGACGTCGACAAGAATGCTGAGAGCCAATCTGGTCGTCAATATACTAGTCTGGTGTCTCGGGCAAACGCGTTCACAAATCCTCATCATCGTTGAAATGCTGACTTCTTGCTGGACTTGTGCCGGCTCCGCGCAGAATACAGCTGGTAAACAGTAGACTTCCCGTTCCCGAGTTCGAGACTTCGTGTACTTTATTGATTCCTTATATATAGGCTTTCCATGCTTTCGTGTCGCCTTTTCCTAGGCTTACGCATTGCTCACGCCTCAACACACGCTCTGTTCCGTTTCCTTCCCTTGCTTCTTGCTTGTCGTGCCACGTCTTGATGTTAACCCTGCTCCGGCATATTTCTGGGCCACTTTGCCTCCATCTTTCTTTGGAATTCCGGGGTTTCCTGCTAGTTCAACAACGCGGGGTTCAAAAGTTTCGTCTGGATCTTCGCTTGCAAATGACCAGCTACAGAGGTAAAACAGTTCCTATCCGAAATATCCACCACTGGGCGCCACCAGGATCCAAATATTGAGAATGAAGGTCTAAAGCGGCACTAAATTCTGCAGGGTGTGGGACCTACTATGCATGTCAGCCTCGAGGATGATGCAATTATACTCACGGATCGCTTGCCGGAAGATATCATGCGACCTTACTTCCGAGCTAATACTTACTTATCGAGGTACTTTCCTCGGCCCATCTTTTGGCTTTGTCTGCTACGTCGCATCATCCGCTATTCCGAAATATCATCGTCGGAACTACGAATGGTATATCCTGTCGGAAACGTTTGATGTCATCTGAGGTCAAGTACCTTCGTCTAGGCCTTATTCACAAGTGGAATTGATGGTGTATTCGCAGTATTACGATTGGGTATCCACTGGTTCGGTGCGCGACTGCACTCGGCCTGGGCCTCGTCCAAGTAGGAGATGGATAGGTGGTTCAAGGCATAACTTGATAGCCATTTGGCAGGGTTTTTCGACACCAACATCGGGTGCTAGCTTTCTTCTGCCAGCCTTTAGCAGATTCCCACTTACTATATCTATATATTTGCAGTTGCCTCGCATCTCGTTCGTCGGTGGCAGTTTCACGCTTGCGGAAGTACTATTCTGCCTCGCTTTATATGTCTGACCACTCAGGTTGTTTCTCGAAAACTCACTTCCTTCCATTCCTTTTCTACAGATATTTGTTCTACACCATGCTACAGCATTGATCATCCCTTCCCGTCATAATGCTCCCACCTCTAGATCTTAGTCCTTAAAGCACGGCAAACTGCCAACCGACAACATTGCTTTGATCAACAGCAGATTGTATTTCTCCGGCCACAGATCGATCTAGTGGAAGCAGGCTGTCATAATCGCGGTATAGCCTGAGATCCAAAGAACATCACGCCGGCCTCGGAGCTCTATGCCTAAAAATATGCAACTGTGCACCGCGTACCATGATAGAAAGAGTTGGATAGAGTTGAAGGCGAATAGAAAATTGAGAACAAGCAACGCGAGGACACTGGCAGAACAGTACCCAGAAATTATGAAACGCAATCGATGAAACAAATGAGATCAGATGCAAGGTCTCTTTGGCGGCATGTAAAGGAGACGTTCTAGGGTTTGTTATGTGCCTGTGCCTCGTAGAATGTTTCTGGGGCAGTACTCACTACTCACTACGCGAGCTGAGGAAGGCTTGAAAGAGATCGATCGCCGACCGGTCCGAGTCTGTCTGCGAGTGCGATCCCAGCTCTCTCCAAGACATAGCTCACCACCTTCCGTTATAAGTTTTCTTGCAACTACGTCCGCAACAACTTGGATCATAAACGCCAAGTAAGCGATATAATCGGAGAGACACTGAATTGGTCGGAAAGATACATTTGATTAGTCGGACTAACTCGGAGTCCGTTCTGAACAAGTGGCCTATGATTAATGATTGCTCACATAGGTAGCTCAGAAGTTTATCGCAGATTTGTACTAAAACATAGGAGCCTCACTCCTTTAGTGGATTTCTCTTTGTATTCAAAGACATGTGGCCAAGGTAATGGCTTAATTAATTGATTCAAGGTTCAAGGGTATACTTTATTGTCGCTTCTCCTGTTCGATCAGGACATGCAATAATCATAACGCCGATGCTCCGTTTCGAGAGATTTGGGATTTTTGCAATCTCCTCAGGCCAAAATTCTTGTTCTAAAGGGAAAGAGATAACTATATCTAGGCTATGCTACGAACCAAATGAGAAAAAGCTTTCAAAATATGTCAGCATGGACGTTTTGCTCGATTCTTACCTTGTTCTCCTAACTCAGCAGCTATCCATTGATGGACTCAGCTTTACAGCGCTTAGCACATGCCTCAGTGGTTTATAAAATGTGTACCGTCTACATGGTCCTCAGATTCTATCTTCCCACCTATCTCTCAACACTTTACATCCTTATCTTCTTCCATCCACATATACATCATGTGCCGTCGTCGCCAGTGAGCAACTACTCGCCATTCCAACTGCTCTGCTCCTCATTTCTGCATAGTGTTAGGAATGTCTACCTTAGATGTGGCCACACCGTCAACCTTGTATGTCATTGACATTTGATGTACTCGCATTTAATAATTGCTGTTTACTCAGCCTGAAGAGATTGTATGACATATTCTACGCAGAAATATTCCTCCCATTATCTCGTATCTGATACCTTTCCAAGGTTCAATGCGAGGACTCGAACTGCAGGTTTAGTCTCTTTCATCCCAAGAGCTGCAAACCACCGACTTGTCTGCAGACCTGTTGGCAGTAGTATGTCTGCATCATCTCGCCCTAATCACTTTCCTCTTAACCCTCATTTTCCAGCCGTCGCTATCCCGAGCAGTATTGTACGACGACTCTAGCGACCTTTCTAGTCTTTTACGCTGATATCTGTGAAAGCCCCCAACATCAACGGGCATTGTCCCTCCTGTTACCAGGCGATGCGAGGCCGAGGCTACTAGGTACCACCACTAAATAGCAATGCTATCCATTATCGCGTGCGCACTGGCTGTATACTTAGTACTGAAGTATGTAATTCTGAAGATTCGGCTGAGTCGGTCCTGGTCCCTGATCGGGCATCAATTGAGTTGATCGAGATCATTGATCATGGCATCGGCATAAATGTGGGTTCTCCAGGGGTAAGGAACATTTTCGTAGGCCTTTGGGCTCAGAGGACCTCGTCAGCGTTGTCAGCATCAAGGTGACCTCCACTGGGTTCCTATATCGTTTCCAGTCAGGTGCTATTGCTGTGGCAGATGTCAGGCCCGGTACGACATCGAAATAGGCACTTGGCGTTGACTTGGCGAGTCAGCTTCCCCGGGCCGTCCCGTCGTTCTCACCGTCGTCATTGTACTTCACACATCGTCGTCACCATCACACACGGTGTCCGAACAGTTTTCGGGCACCCTCGGCCATACTAAAAAAGGAAGGCCGTCACCTTGGGTAGACCTTGGACCCTCGCAAGGACCGAGAGATAGAATGGATCGATAGGGAAAAGCCTAGCTACTGAAACGGGAAAAACTAGGTCTGCCTGCCCTAAACCGTCACGTGCCACGGTCTGAATCCGCCTTCGTCCCTTCTCGCCTACGCTCCCAGCCTCCTTTTCAAGCGGTAAACCATGAATGTCACCGAATCTTTCCGGTTGATCAACAAGTCGCCGACACTCACGGAGAGTTCTTACAGGTGGAAGAGAGAGACGTAGGAGAAAGTGTTTTAAATATGTTAGGGTCGCATTCTTTTCTTTACAGCCAATTTCTACCTCCGCGGAGAAAAGACAATAGCCCGTTGATAGATTGTACCATTCGACTGCGGCGGCATTGTGAGTTCTACAGATAATGATATGAACAAATGCTCTTCAATTTCCAGTGGGACGGAATCCAATTTTTTCCGCGAAAAGAGCTACTAGGCTCGTTTTTTAAGTCGACAATGTGAATAAGTTTCCGCCCATCATGCGGTCGAAGGCTGAAACGATGCTCAATGAGCTTGAAGTTGCGAGCCTTGTTGCCCTTCTGTGAAGATGGACCGGGTTCGAGGGCAACGAGGAAGTTGCCTGCTCAAACACGAATCGGGTAGCCGCGTTGTAACTTGTACTGAGATTGGCCAGGATTGGCTGGAGGAGCGCATCGATTTGAAGATTAAACTTAAATTCAATTTGAGCGTGACGGGAAATAATATCGTGCCGAGTCCTCCCGAGCTGAAGTTCTTCTCGAGTGCATAATATTTGGCAGACCCTCCTGTTTGCAGTCTTCCACTCCTTGATATCGGAAAACGCAGCCGACTTTGAGATGCTCAGGTGCTCGATCGCGGAGTGCTGGAGTATGATATATTGATGGTCTGAGGATCTCAGCCGCTCGGTATAAGTAGTCAACAATCCTTCTGGAGTGATTTTACTGGGGCGTCGGGTGTTTGAGTTGCCATGGGCGAGGGACTGCTCAGCAATGTTCTTCATTCGAACACATCCTCGTCCTTCCCAAGGTTGGCATTAGCCTGCAGATTATCATATACGCCGGTTCTCCATTTCCTCCTTGCTAACTTGAGTTCGCGGTCACAATGATCTCATCCTCGCCGTATAAAGTACCGACTTTCGCAGCCTGCTGTAGTCCGTCCCTTGTGAATACATGAGAAGAGTATACATCTTTAACATCTTCCCCCAGGAGCATGGTGCTGAGAGAAGTTCTATCAGCCACTTGAAGGACCGTTGCGATATTTCTGGCGAACTTTTCTGATCTCTTTCACTCAAAACGGGACTTACGCTAGCAAAATTTCCTGCTGTAAATTCACTACAGAGGACAGTACTACGGATCCGTCACTTCCTCGCCTAATCTGATGTACTGGATGCAGCGTCGTCGTCCGGCATAAAGTTTATTCAAGTGGCCTGGGAATTTTCATTCCGCCCGTCAAGCTACGTTCTATGTCCTTGAACGAGTACCTAATGCATTGAGCAGAACGTCTACAGACATAGGAAGGGGCCGGACCCCAAGACATACTCCCTGGAGTTGCTAACAAGGTAGCCGCTGATGCAGATACTTACGACGTGTCATCAGACCTTGAGAGACTTCGTTAGGCAACAATTCTCATTTTCACCGCGACAGGGATATACAAAACAATGGCAGAAATGATAAAGCAGAATTCAGACAAGTGGTAGAAAACGAGGTACTTAACAACGACAGAAAATGTCGGGACGCGGCTACAAGGACATGGAAAAAGACGAGGACAACAGACATTACAGAGCGAGACGAAAGCATGTGTATGCATGTGAGTGATCTAGTGTCCAATGTAGGAAGATGATAGCGAGGAGGCGACGAATAAGGGAGAAAGCGATAGGGAAAGCAGAAAACAGTGAGAAAAGGCAGATGAAAACTGAATGCAATGAACAGCAATTGAGGTAAGTAAGCCGTCAAGTTTTTAAAGTTTGTCGAGTCGTTTGTGGCCTTCGGCCCAGCTCATTGACGATCATCGATTTAAGGAGTGGGTAAGATCTCCGAATCAGAACGGTTAGATACAACGTTGTCTCCGTTGAACCGAACGTAATGGTAACGAGGGTCGTTCCTGTCTGTTGGAGGCAGGGGCTGTGAAGTTACGAGCCACTTCAATGTGGTTGGGGGCTCGCTAGGTTGAGAGGAAGGACCGGCGGTGGACGGGCGACTTGGAGGTGGCGTAGGAAGAGCTGGAGGTGGTATAGGGATGCTCTGAGGCAGGAGAGTTCCCGCTACGCTTGGGCCTTGACTGAGGTCTGTGCTCCCACCATAAAGCGAGGGTGGTGGTGAGTACAGATCTAGTCTCCCTGCGTAAAATGTTTGCGGGAGCGCGTTGTATATTGTAGAAAGAGGAGGCATGTCTAGAGTGTGGCTTGGATGCCAAGTAAACGGACCACTAGGTGTGATCTCTGCCAACTGGTATTCCTGTGGGCCTCCATGAAGCAAAAGACCATGAAGTTCGTCGGGGAGGGAGGACATTGGCGAAGATGCAGAAGCCAAATGACCATGTGGCGAGGAAGAACCAGATGTAAGGTGCCGTTCAATGGTTGATGAGGGGTAAGACATCACTGAAGATGAGGTGGCACTGTAGACAGCGGACGGTGAAGACATGGGCGATGATGACGGTGGTGACTCGAGAGGCGCCTGGAAAATACCGTGCGCATCCTGTTGATGCTGCAATAGCGCCACGACATCGTCTGCGACAAACAAAGACCGCCTACACATGGAGCAGACCAGATGAAGGAGCCCCGGACTGAAAATATATTTCAGTGAGTGTGGCGATTAACATACAAAGATCCGACGTACTGCTTCCTTTTGATATGCGCTATGATGTTCGATTTTTGAAGGGCCTCAACGCCGCAGAGAGGATAGGACGGGCATTGGAATATGCTGAAGTAAATTAGATGTTATATATATCGTAGGAAATTCAGGAGAAGAAAAGTCCTCACGCTGCTTTCCTTGCCTCCCCGACAAGGTGAGTTTTCTTGTGCCGCTCCAGTTCGGGGTCGCGCCCGAACCCTCTCCCACACTCTCTGCAGGTAAAGGGTTTAGAGACCGACGTCTGTGAAGGCTACAATAATCCGGGGGGGATAAATAACTATGCAAATGTTCTCAATCAGATCTGACTGACCTTCATTGGAACCAGACGCGCAGGTACGAGGCAAGAAGGAGGCGGTAGAGGGAGAGAGGACAAGGTGAGAGATGAAGGTTGATATTGGCCCCTAATTTGACCTCGCGTTGATGCGTGGCTGTCTGTCAATTATGTCGGAGCCGCCGAACTTTCAAGGTCCGTGCGCAGACAAATAGAGATAGCCTTTGTCTCCGTAAACTATAGTTCTGGAACAAGGCCCATGGATTGTTGTCATGTGAGGCCGTCCGAAAAGAAGACATGATGTAACCCTGGTTCCGTTGATTTTGTAGTGCAAGGTCTTGGACCAGTGATAAGACCTGCACTTATTCCTTTGTGACTGTACTTTGGACCTCGATTAGCGGCTGAGAGCGTTCAGATTATTGAGAGAAACCTACATATTTGAGGTGACAATAATGTAATATCTAGCGCATATTCCCAACAGAAGCCTTGAATAACGGCAGACTTTCCGGGGATGGTCGCAATCAAGGTCAAGGTTCAGAAGCGTGTGGCGCTGTCAAATTGAGCAGCAATTCATCGATAGGGATGAAATTCAAGCAGCGTCCGTGCGCTGATGCTGCGAGAAACAAGACATTTTCTCAGGGAAGCTGGCGTAGCTTGAAGCGAGTACAAAATTAGGATCACGTAGGATGTCGATCTCCCCTGACCTAAACTATTCAATTAAACCTGATATACTCTTGAGTTCCAGCGTACCGAACTTTACGGAAGTGTATTGATGCGTGTCGGCCTCCTGCCTCCTCCTGGAGGGTAAAGACGAGCGGTGCCAGTTCAGAATTTGACTTAGCTCCCAGTGTCTCTGGCCATAGTAAGGGGTTCCTGGTACTCAGATATATCTGGTTGAGTCGGAAATTGGAAGGCTGCAGCAAGTAATTTTCGTCACGTGACCTAACACTTCGTCGTTTGGCTTTTTACCACAACGTCAAAGCGGTAGGCGGTCCTAGGCGATGCTCGGCCTCGCTATTGTGTCGACGTAGCTTGTAACACTAGAAATAGATTTCAGTAGAGTTGTATCACTGACAGATAGATAGATAATAATCAATATTTGTCCCAAGACAACTAAGGACGTGCCACATACTTCGCTTCCAGACACCCATGTCTATCCAGGCGGCAAGCCACACGGGAATTGTCGTTGCTTCCTCATCGATCGCCTCATCGTTGACCTGCTCATCGCACATTGAAGAGGCTCTCGCCTCCCGAGGAGCTCGAAATTCCAAACAGACTCTCGCCACTACCATCATCAACGGACGTCGTCCATTCTGGAACATAGTGAGCGTGTTATGCCTCTTCAACACTGCCTAGGTAAACAGGCCGACCATTCGATAGTCAAGAAATTTCTGGGATTGGGGTAGGCGAAGAGCGCAGCCCTAGGTGAGCGGCATCCTTGTTTCGGTGATAACGACTTCTTTTGAACCTGTATCAGACGAGCCACTTCCCTTCTCGCACCGCAACAGCTGCCGACATGGCGCTGCCAGCCTAGCTCAACCTATGCCACCCGTTATCTCTCCAAATGCTATGGCCACTACCCAGAAACGTCTTCAGGCCATCTAGAAGATCGAAGATCGATAACATGTCCCCGATTATGGCAACCCATCGCTGAGATTTTATGGGCGACGTTTCCCATCGGACAAGGGGTCACCAATTCGGCCAATCTTTTGGCTCCTCCAACTCGATTTTACTTTTGTGGCTGGCGGTTCAATTTCAGCATGAGCTGCCCAACTTCTGGAACCTCGCTGCGCGCGATGCTATCGCAACCCTAACCAACAATGTCAACGACTCCGAGCGGCGGAATGCATAGTTTAAGTGCTCGCGTGTTGCCTGCCACAAGGACGCGGCTATAGTTGGACAGAGATCTGTACTGTCCTCGCTTTTCAGCCATTCAAACCAACCATCAAGGTGCTTAAGGACCTACGCTCTTCAACCATCGGTTCAAGCATGCCACCCCATAGAATCGCAAGAAGATTCCCGTACGCCTACTTTCCCCCTACCGCCAATAGGATGGAGCAAATAACGCGGAGAGCTTCAGATGCGCCTATTCTGTACAACGAAAAGGGTCACGGTTCACGATTCCGAGGTTGCTAGCCTTTCGCAAGTTTGTGGAAATCCCTTCTACATCGACTCTCCCCACCCAGCTGTGATCGATCAAGAACACAGGTACGCGAGCTCGGTTCGTCATACAGATCTCTGGCGACAGGCTCCTTCAAGTCATTTTCGAAAGGAAGGTCATGAGTCCTTTCCACGAGGCGATTTCTGCCTGTTCCGCATTCCAGATACGCATGCAGACTCGGAAACGCCAGTTACAGAGCACAAGTGAGTGCTGAATAACGTAATTGATCGGTGTACCAAGCAATTCTTTGGCGAATAGACTCAGGGCCGTCTTTCGTAGCACAAGGGACCTCATCTCGTACAATACGACAATGCTGTGACCATTCACGTCCTGCAAAAAGACGAGTGGTGGAGGCAAGCTCGAGACAGCCGACCGTCTAGAAACACTCGGAAGGGTAGATGAGTTTGCCTCGGTGGCCTCCAAGGTCGTTCATGGACAGAAAAAGCGGCGGTCTAATGTATGCGTAATTCCATGGCCATTTGAATCGCTGACCCGGTGACAGATTCAAGGCATATAGCAGACATTGAAGGCTCAGCTCGACTCAAGCCGTAGGAGCTGGCAAGTTTCTGTTACCAGCTGGTCGAACACGTCAGTTGATTATTTCCTATCGTGAAGAGAAAAACGACCATGCACAGCACATCCTTGAGAAACAGCTATAGGCATTTCGTCGGGAGTCGGTCGGGATGCGTCGGTTGCAGAGAGGTGTACAGCTGTTTGGCTGAAGCTTCAGTTCGCAGTTTGTACCACTACCGGGCGACTTGCTCAATGCTCGGTATCTTTACTTCGCACATACACCAGCACTTTTCTTTTTCTTTCCGTCGTCGTCTACGATGGTCTGCATGGATGTGTTCTCAACGTCGCCGCCAAGGCTCCCATTGTGACCCTCCAACCTGGGTTATCCTGTCATTCTTGGACCATGCCGAGTTCGCACCCTTCCCCGTTTGTTACGAGCACGATGTGGGCGCAAATCGCCTCGGGCTCGTTGACCTTGTCAGCTTACTCCAAGATACAAGGCTTTGCGGCATGGGGCTAACGGCGTATGGAACAGAAAAGCTGCTGCGTCTTGGCAAAAAAAAGGATACCATAGGCACTCCAGCACAAGCATGCGAGTTGTCAGTTTGCCGACATGAAGCTGAGGAAACTGTTTCTGAATGAGTTAGAGCGCAGATGCTGCAGAAAGGCGCGACTAGGGAAGTAGGGTTGATTCGATGTCGTTGGTCGTTGTCGAAGGTACGCTGAATTCCCTATTTCTCTGCACCTACTTGATTCATTCACAGATCAGCCGAGTCCGTGCTAAGATGTTGGCATTCCATATTACCTTGTATTCACCCAAACAGCAACACGAATTCATCTTAACCTTTCTGCTTGGAAAGGATATTTCAACACTTTGCTGTTTCCCCGGTCCTAGTCACCATTGAAGCCTCCATGATCCCCATGTCGAGCTGCGCAAAGTGATCGTGAAGCTGGTGTATTGGGCTGCGATCTTTTGTTGAGAACTGCTCTTTGGCATCTAGGCAGGCTTTTGCTTCAAGAACGAACGAAGCTGTTTTAAGTTATAGTAGCAGACAGCCGATGACCGTAAGATCACCCTTCCTCTTGAAAAACTCAATTGTTGTTTACGTACCTCTTTCCCTCTAGGACCCTTTCATCAGTTGACAAGTCACTTGAACAAACCCATGCATTGATTTTTCGCCAATTGGCCCGCACCGGAAGTATGTATGGGGAAGATTTATTGTGGTCTCCAGGATCTAGATTGATTTACGATGTCACGGACCGCGAGATCCGGCGGGGCATTCTACTCCATGAGCATAACGCAAAGGAGAATCATAGCGACACTCTCAGAGTATAGAGGTGAAAAGGTAACCATTATTCTTCCACTTGTCTTTAATTCGCGCCTCATCTCTTCGCAAGTGTATTAAATAAGAGCAGCCAATGTCTTTGAAAGTTGAACTAATACTTGGACATGCCGCAGCTGGGGTATTCCCAGGTACCCTTCCGGGATAAAACGTCTACGCGATGGTATTGGTATTGGTATGGTCACCTGGACTACGTTAGATCGCCCGCCCCGGATAGATATAATTCCTCCCTCAGGGGCGCAAGGAAAAGGAGATGATCGGCACGCGCTATAAAATCACCGCCTAATTTTCATTTTCCCCACATCGACCCCACACGAATACCCCACATTCTTCATGGCGCCGAAGACGGATCAAGAATGGCGCGAAGAGACGTCGCAGTTCACCTATGTACCCGACAGTGACGCTGAGAAGAGGCTCGTGCGCAAGATTGATATAAGAATCGTATGTCGGCTTTATTTTGTTGGTCTTTGAGGCATCGGCTGACGTTCTTGTTAGGTACCAACTGTGTGGATCCTATATACCCTCTCGTATCTGGACCGCGCGAACATCGGTAACGCGAAAGTCGGAGGTCTGGAAACCGCATTGGGACTGACGTCTAGTCAATACTCCGTTGTCCTGCTCGTGTTCTTTGTACGTCATCGTTCTGTTAGTGTCGATATCGGACGCATGCTCAACACCGTCTCTCCCTTCCCAGGTTTCCTATGTCGTCTTCGAAATACCGGCGAACATGATCCTCACCCGCGTCCGTCCATCAATCTAGTGTGTCTTTTATACGTTTTCACGCAGGATCGAGCTACAGCTGACGCGCCATCTTCAGCCTGTCCGTGCTATGCTTTTTGTGGGGTGGTGTCGCAGCGTGCATGGCTGCGATCAACAATTGGCAACAACTAGCTGGCGTACGTTTCTGTTTGGGTGTCATTGAGGCTGGGTTTGCCCCCGGTGTCGCGTTCTACCTGTCATCGTGCTACAAGCGCCATGAACTCGCAAAGCGTTATTCTATCTACTATACTGCCACGGCCGTCTCGGTATGTATCTTCTATATCATTCGGCTAGGCGTTTCACTCACATATGCTCTTAGGGCGCTTTCTCTGGACTCCTCGCTGGCGTCATCACCGACAACCTTTCCATTGCTCGTGGTATCGAAGGATGGCAGTGGCTATTCTTGATCGAGGGTCTTGGCTCGTGCTTTCTAGGTATGTCATTCTGGTATTTGTACCTTTATTTTCGGTCGCTCAATTTATCTATCTCCAGCACTCTTCACCTGGATGATCCTCCCTGATTGGCCGACGACTACGAAGTGGATGACCGCCGAAGAAAAGGTGAGGCTTATACCCTACCGATTGTCCTTTTTCGTCTGACCCCATTGGTATTTAGTTCATTGCTGTTCAACGCCTCAAGCACGACGGTATCGGTGGCGTAGCCGTAGGCGACGAACCCACGCACAAGGAGTGCCTCAAAATGGCGTTGACGGACTGGCGCACCTGGTATCTTTCCGTCATGTACATGCTCGCCACCGGTTCGCAGACCATCCAATACTTCATTCCCACTCTCGTTGGCCAGCTCGGCTATTCCGGCGTGTCGAAGCAGTACATGACCATCCCCGTCTACATGGTTGCCCTCGTCTGCATCTTGACGTTCTGCTTCCTCAGCGATATCAAGAAGGAGCGAGGCAACTTCGTCAGCCTCACGTCGTTGATTGCGGGGATAAGTTTTATCATTGTAGTCGCGGTCGATGCTAAGAAGGTCAAATATGCGTTTCTTTGCTTCGCTGTGGGATGCGTGTATGCGGCTTGTCCTTTGACGTTGCTGGTGAGTCTTTCCTGCATCATTTCTCGACCCGGGCTGACTGTGTTTTCTCTTTTAGTGGGTCTCCAGTGTCATTGATCACCCTGCGGAAAAGCGTGCAATTGCCATCGCTTTGGTCAATGGTCTTGGAAACTCGTACGTACTCTATCAACTTTTCTCACTAGTTGGTACTCACTTTCTATCTAGCGCGTCTATCTATGGCTCCTTCCTCTGGCCTTCCACCACTGGTCCGCGTTACGTTCAAGGTTTCGCTACTACAACGTGAGTAATTTAGATTTGGTTCCTCTCGTGCTTGACTCATGTGTTCCGTATCCTCAGCGCCTTCATCCTCACGCTCTGCATCATGGCTCAAGTGTTCAAGGTTCTCTTGAGGAAGTACCCATCGCAGGGCTTGAACGACGCGGAACGAATCGTCGATGAGAAACAGAGTGATGTCGCCAGCGTCTAAATGACTGCCTTGGTTCTGAATACGAGTTTTCTTACGAGCTGATTTTATGGATAAAGTACATGTGGCCTTGTATTGTAGTTTACTGATGGTTATAATCTTCATTTTGAACACGTCACTGCCGCTGGTACATACGTCAAATGGCAAGGTAGAGCTTTCTTCTATTGTAATCTATGGGTGGGTATGATGATCCAGACTGTGTGACGGCTATACAAGCTTCCACCCGATAGCCTTCCAAATAGCCTTGATGCGCTTGTCTCTACTTTCAGGTACAGCTTTGTGAGGGTAATAGCCTCGGTAGTATTGGAACAGTATGTTGTTACTGAGACTGTTGATGACCGATGGATCGTTGAGCAGTGGTAGGGCGAGCTGTAAATATTGTAAGCGTAGCCCACATTCCTTCAAGCCGACTCACGGTTGTAGGTTTCCTGCCTCCCGGAAAGGGAACCTCTGCCAGGTTAATATCTCCCCATGGAATATGATTTCCTCGCTGCTGTTCAACGTTCATCCTTGATGGCGAGATAAATGTTCGAGTTGTGATTCTGGAAGAAAGATATGAAAGCTCGTGCGAGGACGGTACCAGAGAGAGACGTACTATAACAGTCAAGTCCAGCCCTTCCTTTGAGAGCTCGTCGAATCCCTCCTTGATCGCGTCGCTGATGCCGTCCGTGAGCATGTCCGTGTCGATGTCCTCCAACTTGGAATCCACCTTGTCGAAACGCGAGTCCATGTCTTCGATCCTGCCCTCGATGCCCTCGCTGCTCCTTTCTATTCTTCTCAGACAGTCTTCTATCCGGCTTAGGCGACGATCCGTATTGAAGTTTGAGCGCTGCATTCGGTCTTTCCATGTCTTCGAGGTGCGTCTCTATACGAGCTAGCAGGACGAATAGGCCGAGTATAGTGGGATTCGTGATATCCATGGGGAATGTGGTCGAAAGCGCGAGGTCGTCGTTGTGGAAAGGAGGAAAACAGGAGGCAATTTGATTTTGATGTCATGGAACGAAACACGTGAGCGACGCGACGCCTCGCCTCGCCTTGACACGTCTGACTCAGCCGTTCAAACACCGATCGACAGACTACTTGTTGCGGTCGTATACGTTGAGTTTACATAGGTACTGCATGTACCGAAGCGGTATAGGTGCTCAGCACTAATCGAGTTCCAAACACGAGTTTTTGGAATGGACTTTTGAGGATTCGTCCCAGTCGCGTCGGTGAGCATCATGGTGCTAGAAGAGA